>JAPMUY010004776.1:22500-315000 GCA_026901105.3 Galaxias olidus
GAACCAAGGTGACGTACAATCACTAACGAAGAAGTCCAGCTGGCGCAGCACGGATGCTGACAGAATGTCTACCACCCCCTCCCCGGGGTCCGCGTCCGAGCCCCCCTGTCCTGACAGCCCGAGCCTGGGCAGCACAAAGAGGTTGTTACGCGTCCAGTCGGCAGCGGAGAGGTTCCCGGACCATTGCCGGTGCTCCTGTGACAAGCAGCCAGCACAATGCCCCCCCCCCCCCCCCCGCACACTCAGTGGCGCGCGAGAGGTGATCAGAGTTGTCATTTGGGCTTGACAGGGCAGTGACAGCCGAGCGAGACACACGGGGAAAAAAACACAAGCGCGAGCCCCACCGACGTGACAAAAGCAAGCACAACACAGCAGGAGGGGAACAGGAGGAGAAATTGCACAGACCTTGTCAGAAGCTGCAGAGCCGCGGAAAACTGTTTTTCTCTTCTACAGTCCTCTCTCTCTCTCTCTCTCCTCTCCTCTCCTCTCGCTCCCTCGCTCCCTCTCTCTGTCTCTGTGTGTGTGTGAGTGAGTGTGTGTGTGTGTGCGTGTGTGAGTGTGTGAGTGAGTGAGTGAGCAGCTCCCTCCCCTTCTGCCGCTCAGCTGCTCGGCTCTGGCAGTTCTCAGGAAATGAATGGGAGCGCACAGAGAACTGTTGTACTTGCAAATGACTTGCCCCAGTCACATGATCTGCTAAATGTAGGGTGGGCCAGTGGGTGGAGGCTTCATAAGCAAAGGGAAGACAATATACTCTAAGCTTTAACAGCATGCATCGAATTACACGGGGCCCCTCCGGGGAGGTTTCCGACGCGCTCACTCAGCCAGCCCTCACTCACTCTCCCTCTCACTCTCCCTCTGTCTCTCTCTCTCTCTCTCTCCCCCTCCCGGAGCGCGGAGCCCAAGGCTGGGGGTGAAGACGAGAGCACCTCCCTGTTCAGAGGGGCGGGAGCCAGGAGGCAAGGAGGGAGGTACGGAGGTGGAGAAGGAGGAAGTAGTTATTGTGTCCTTAGCAGGGGGTGCAGTGCATATTTGGTAATATAAGATGGAATGTGTTACATTTTAATACGTCAAAAAAAAATGTGTTGCTGGCTGACTGTGATACTTAGCATTTTTCACTGCAAGTGTGGATTAATTAACATCCTTTCCATTCTAGTTAGAGAATTAGGTTAGGTTTTCTTCTTATTTCATTTTGTAACCAGAAAATATTTTATGAATGAATCATAAACACTTGGACAATATTTAAGAAATGTTTTATACGCAACTGATTGTTGCTGACAATTAAAACAAAATGTTAATAAATACACAAAACCGACACAATTAATTTCACAAAACCACATGTATACCATAGGCACTGTAGATAGATAAAAAAAAAAACATTACGTAAATTGTGAAGATAACATTAATGATCCGCTCGTGAATTCCAATGCTCGCCTGAGATTTCACAAAGTTCCCTGAATACCCCAGGTTGAATATCGTTCAAAGAATATTCACTGGGTGGTGAGACGGATCACATCCCCCTTTTCCCAATACCTCTCAATCTCCATCCTTTTCATTGTTTTGTTTTTTCTCCTCCTCCTCCTCCTCCTCCTCCTCCTCCTCCTCTCCCCCAGCCGTGGTGAAAGCTGCAGCTGTACCGTGGTACGGGAGGGAGGGAGGGAGGGAGGGAGGGAGGGAGCCATGCCCAGGGTATTCACCGCTCACAGCCCGTCCCCTGGGAGCCCTAATTAAGGTAAAGGAAGCGAGGCTCATCTGCATGGCTGACGGAGCGTCCGTGGTAGTGGGGCTGCGACGCCCGTGCTCACACGCCGTACACAGGGAGAGAGACATAGAGAACTAAAGAGAGGACAAAAGAGAGAGCGAGGGAGGGGGATGGGGGTGGGGGTGGGGGGGGATGGGGGGGGTTTGTTGATAATAAAGAAAGAGAGGACTGTACACACGGATAGTACAGTGGGTTCCGGTCACCTGCCTACCCACTCAGCATCATGTTTGACTGTGTGTCTCCTCTCCGTCCACTCCACACGCCGGACACGGCACAGTCTGACCGCGGATGGAGGGAACGCACGTGTGGAGAGCAGAAGAGAGAGAGAGAGCGCGAGAGAGAGAGCGAGAGAGCGGAAGAGAGAGAGAGAGAGAGAGAGAGAGAGAGAGCACACGAGAGGAAGATAACGGAGAATCAGAAGAGGAGAGGGGGGGGTGGATTGGTAGGGATGAATGGACGGGGAAATTGCCGGGTTGTCATACGCGGGGCGAACGGAGGAAACGGACAGACGGATGGCGAAGGGGGAGGAGACGGGTAGAGAAGAAAAAAAAAAGACGGATGGAAGGAGACGGAGCGCCCGCTCTCCGGGAGGGCTGCTAATTGTAATGGGATGTCATTGCTAAGCGCTCCCGGGCCCTTCTCAGCCGCACGGTCGGACGGGTTCATCGGAGCTCGGAGAACGGGGTGTCGGGTTTTTGTTTTTGAACCCCCCGGCCTAGCCGAAGGCGGGATGACGTTTGGGATTGCTGGTTCCATCGTCGAAATAAAGTCTTGCCGTCGTCGTTGCGTCTCCGTAAATACACGGACGGACGTGGTTCTTCACGGGTGCACTGTGTGCCGTCCTCCCTGCTGGCAGCCAAGCGGCCCTGTCGGCTGAGGCCTGTGCCTGCCTCTCTCTCTCTCTCTCTCTCTCTCTGAGGCCTGTGTGCTCTCTCTCTCTCTGAGGCCTGTGTGTGCTCTCTCTCTCTCTCTCTCGCTCTCTCTCTCTCTCTGGGGCCCGTGGCGCCGTGGGAGCCCTGGCGCACGCCGGAGGAGACTGCGGAGCGAGGGAAGGCGGCGACGGCAAACAGACAGTTTGGAGGAGTTGGGTGTGGGAGGACTGGTTGGTGGAAGACACTAGGAGGTGTGTGTGTGTGTGTGTGTGTGTGTGTGTGTGTGTGTGTGTGTGTGTGTGTGTGTGTGTGTGTGTGTGTGTGTGTGTGTGTGTTCGCGTGTCAGAGGGAGAGGAAGGGAAGAGGTTGAGGAAGGTGGGGGAGGGTGACGGAAGGACTGCCGAGGGGATGCTTGGCTGGTGGAGGGGAAGGAGCAGCGAGGCGGTGTGTGTGCGTGTGCGTGTGTGTGTGTGTGTGTGTGTGTCGGAGGTAGGTGGTGGTGGTGAGGGGGTGGTGGCAGATCTCAAGCCAGGGCTCCCAGCCTGTTCCTGGGCCCCTAGCAGAGCCTGCAGAGGGTCCACAGCCACAGCCTCATGGCTCCATGGCTCACGGAACGGAGTCACAAGTGCATACATCATCCCTACAATAATTCCCTTCAACGCTGCTCATCCCCGATTAAAATGAATAAAGGAGTAACATTCTTCACGAAACCGAGGAAAACAGTGGTTGACTCAGCAAAATCACTTGTGTGTGTGTGTGTGCGTGTGTGTGTGTGTGTGTGTGTGTGTGTGTGTGTGTGTGTGTGTGTGTGTGTGTCGTGAGAACGCTGAGCGCGTGAGACGTGACGGTGGGCCCCCCGTCGTCTGTGACTGAACCTCCGACACGGAGCAGAGGAGCCTTCCACGGTGTGAGGGAGCAGCAGGACTCACGGGGGGCTACACACAGCCTGCTGACTGCCAGAGAGACAGACGGGGACCGAGGGGGGGAGAGAGAGAGAGAGAGAGAGAGAGAGAGAGAGAGAGAGAGGCCGAAAGGCTGACCGAAAAACGCAGAGAAAGTAGAAAGCCGCCATGTTAGGAGACCTCTAAGGACAGAGGCAGGGGCTGGAGACGGGGAATGCGGTCCCCGAGATGCGTCGGCAGGTACGTAGGAGGTGCTCCTGTCTCCGCGGCGACTCGCTGATGTCTCCGGCTGCTCGGTGCGGGGTTTCCCACATCTCCTCCGGGACCTTGGCTTCGGAATGCGTGGCGACTCCCAGGGCAGGGAGGGGGGGGGGGGGGGGGGGGGGGGGGCGGGGGTCTGACTGAAGTCCCACCCTGTCCTCCTGTTATGCTATGGCGGAAACATACTAATGAATCTCGGGAACGGGCTATGGGGGTGTGAATTATTGATTTGCCCGTACGCAGGATTCCATAGTTATTCATGCGCTTCCATCGCTGTCCATAGCAGGCCTCGGCGGTGGTGTGTGCGTTTCTGCAGACGCGCTCAGAGGACAGTATGGAAGGCAGGAGGAAAGGTCCGTGCAATTCAAAACGGTGCAGCGTTTTTGTGCAGGAAACGTTGTGCGCGATTGCGTGATCGTGATCGTGACCACAGCATGTAGTGGAAGGAGGTGGTTTTTTCCCCCCCGTTGCAGGTGAAATAATGAGCGAGGGATGGGGGGGGGGACGAGGAAAAGAAACTTGGAGGAATAAAGAGGTGGATGGCCAAAACATAGGAGGTAAGGCAGAAGAGTGCCACAGAGAAGGGAAGAGCGCTGGAAAACCAGATTGGAGCACAGAAATGCAAGAGATAGAAGAAAAAAAGCGATGAGCGCACAAGGAGAAAAAAATAATCGAAACAGAGAGGAACAGAGAGAAACACAGAGACATCTGCTTGCTCGGGGGGCCTCCCTTGGTCCAGTTGCTCTGTGTGTGTGTGTGTGTGTGTGTGTGTGTCTGATTATGCGTGTGTGTGTGTTTGTCCAGGCGTCTGTACACCTGCACAGACTGAGTGGGCTGGCTCAGTGGGCAGGCGTGGAGCTCCATGGGTGCCCCTCCAGGCCAGCTCTCTGTCAGGCCCTGCCAAGGTCAGCCTCCTGCCAAGGGGGGAAGGAGTAGGAGCGGGAGCAGGGGCTGGAGGGAGGGAGGGAGGGGGGGGGGGGTGCTTCAACAAGACCTCCAGAGCCTCAGCATACTGCTGCTGCTGCCACCGCTCGTGTGTCCAATAGCAACTAGCAAGCGAGGAAAGGCTTTCACGCCGACTCGCACACACACACACACACACACGCACACGCACAACGAGGGAGCGTTAGTGTGAACCCTTCCACTGCTCTGACACACACAGCACTCCAGACAATCGACTACAATAGACTTTCATGCACTCTAGCACACGCTGCCACTCCAAAGACATAGACCTGGAGGGAGGGCGCGCGCAACAGCCGGACCAGAAAGTATAAGAGGGAACGCGGAAAACAACTCGGGGAGAGCCGGCGCGCTGCCTCGTCCCTCTCGCTCTGCCGGCGTCTAGCGAAACGAGAGGAACAAGGAGGTCTTTGTGGGTGCTGAACCTATTGGCACCGTATTATGTCCATTCCACACATATCTATTACCCAGCTCCACTTACTCTGCGCACGTGTGTGTGTGGCTTGAGCCGGGGCGGAGTCGCCGGAATGTCCCGTACGAAATACCTGAGTCACCCGCGTCCACGGCACCGCGGGACTGCCTCCGAAACAAAGGTTTGCGAGTGAAAACGCAAGGCTTGAGACAGAGCGGGAAAGGGTGTGCGGGGGCGTGAGGGAACGGCAGTCGGATCGTGGAGTCGTCGGTCGGGGCGGCGGCGGCGGCGGCGGCGGCGCTCGTGGGTGCCGTTTGATTCATTCCATTGCAGTCGGTCGGTCTGAAAAGTCTGAAAGGTCTCGAAGCGTTCGGTCGAAAAAGACAAACCGTGCCAACGCCCTTTTGCGTGCGGTTGGGACTTTGCTTGGACCGCCTCGCCGGTGCTGGTGCGGGAGCCGCCACCTTAGCACCCGCAGATGGCTAAAGAGACACCTGACTCGCAGAGCAGCGTCGAGGCAATTATCCCCTGCCACTCCCCCTCCCCACCCTCCCCGCCCTCCCCCCTACCCCGTCCCCCTATGGCTGTCAGGCATGTCAGGCGCTGGGCTGTGGAGCGCAGGGCTGAAACGACACTGGAGCCTCCATTGTTGCTCTTTTGTCGCTCTTTTCCCTGCCAGCAGCCCTCTGGTTTTGTGGAGGAGAGACCTCTCCTTGTTCCCCTCGGCAGCCCCGCCCCCCCTCCCCTCCCCTCTCTCTCTCCCCCTCTCCCTCACCCTCTCTCTCTCTCTTTCTCTCTCTCTCTCCCTCTCTCCCGGTCGCTCTCCCAGGCGTTGGGTGGAGAGGGAACAACCAGTGCTCTCGGAACACATCGAGAGAAGCTGCCAGCAGGTAGCCATGGCAACAGCTTCTCTCTCACCCGCCACTTCCCTGCTCGGTAAAAGGGAGTGTGGAGAATCGCAGGGCCCCTCTCTCCTCTATCTCCCAGCACCAATTAAAGGGGTCACAGTCATTTTCTGGCACCCGTTTAAATAATCATAGAGACGGATGTGTGATGAGAGAGGGAGCGAAGGAGAGAGAGGAGAGAGAGAGAGAGGAAGTAAAAAAAAAAAAAAGAGAAAAAAAAGCGGGGGGGGTGTTAATCAGGGGGTGCAGATTGCGGCACAGTAAATAATGCATTTCTCCGACGTAAGATTGTGGTGGGAGGAGGAGAGGATGCTCGAGTTACTTAGGGGCGTTCGGCAGTACTTGTTGCTGACACAAAGGCCCCGTGGAGGCAGCCCGTGTTCAAATACGTCGCGCGCGGATCATTTCTTTTGGCATGGTGGCTCAGAGATTTCTGGCCTTGACCTACCGGAGACACTACGGCAGTGGCCGCCCCCGTTCGGTTCGACAACCGTCCGCCACCGTCTTGACAGTGTCACTCTCGACACCCCTACAGCACACCTGATTCTCCCATGTCAGTTCTCATCGGGAAAGACGTTGGGACGTCGCTCCCTTTTCAGCTGCCTCCTCGGTCAACGGACCCAGCCTAGCTTGCGGTGGCGTAACACTGTCGTTTGAAAGCCCCTCCCCTCCTCCGACAGCGCGCGTCTCTTCCGAGGGGGGTGACGTCGGGAAAGGAGAGTGATAAAGTGACGCGCGCGTCTGGAATGTTTTTGTTTCATGTTCCCTGGAAGAGGCCTGCGCCGAATGAACGGCGCTGACATTTCGAGACAATTCAAACTCTCTAATGACTCAAACCTTCTTGTTTTACACCCGCCGTTCTCGGCGCAAGCCATCCCTCTTCCACCTGGGGTTCTCGAGATGACTCCGAAATAAATCACCGTGGCTCCTGAGCGATATTTAGAGCCTGCACTGGCAAACCGATCCCAAAATGCTGGAGAATGTTACCACTGGATTACATCACAACTAAACAATGTCTATATTTAAACATTTGGAGAGAGAGGTTTTTCTTCGTTTCAGGAATTTTCCTGAGTGGGGGGAAGGAATGTGGACGATTGAGGAGCTACCAAACTCAGAGGGTGAGTGAGCGAGTGCCCCTGAACGTTCCAAAATAGAACCTACTACAGCAGTCCAATGGAATCTTCCATCAGACCATCAGATCCACGTTTTAGTTACGGCATAAACCCACAAATGGCAACCCTTCACTTCAGTGTCCTGGTGTGCATTTCACACTGTTGACACTTTGATGCTCTGCACCGTTTCGAAACGGACTTGTTCGACGCAACGTCCGACCCGTTGGAAGAAAAGGACCTGGTGTCACACTGAAAGGACAAGGTCTGGAGCTCTGTATGCCACGGGTCTGGGTGGTGCTGAGAGGGGGACACCTACGGGGCTTTCTCTGTCTGAAGCTCACTGGCACGGGGCGAACACTGCAGTGGATGCAGGCCAAAGATGGGGGTGACAGGTCGCTGACAGGCTTTCCAGGTGCTGCCCCCGGCCTGGCTAAAAGGGAAAAAAACAGAGGGGACAATCTGTGTGTGTGCGTGTGTGTGTGTGTGTGCGAGAGTGATGGAGTGTGTGTGGAAGCAAGCGTGTGTGTGTGTGTGTGTGTGCACAGGCGCGCTTGACTTAACCACATTGACACCAGATGGCCCTTCCCATCATGGCCGACGGAGGAATTCAGCTGGCAAGGCCTCTTCCGTCCGCGGTCAGTGTGTGCACGCATGTGTGTGCGTGCGTGAGTGTGTGTGTGTGCGGCGTTCCCGCCCCATCCTCTCCCGCACTGACCTATTTGTATTCTGTGCAGAGCAGACGAGGTTCCAGGCCCAGAGCCCCCTCTCCTCCCTCCTGTCCCTCCCCTCCCCCCTGCCACCCCCGCGGGAGGGCATCTGTGGGCTGCACTGGACTGATAGGGCAGGGCCGCCGTGGCAGCCCTTGAAAGAGAACCTCGGCGGTCCGCAGAGAGCCGCCCGCTCCGTGTGTGTACATGTGTCTCTGTGTGGACGTGTGTGTGTGTGTGTGTGTATACATGTGTCTCTGTGCGGACGTGTGTGTGTACATGTGTTTCTGTGCGGGCGTGCGGCCTGTGTACACCCACCTCTTTGTTCTGACCGGTGTTCTGATGGAGAGAGAGGGAAAAAAACGGCAGACGTTCACACGGGGGTGTTCGGCGGAGCGCTGTGACTAGCAGCGGAGGCCTTTAGCCATCCGCCGCGGTCTGAGGGACCGTCGTCGACGCCGCTGGGCGGACGTAGCTTTATGGCGGCGGGAGAAGAGATGGAGATGGAACGAGGAGTGAGGCCAGGTGGGAGGACTGCAGTCAGCCATTCAGGAAGGGCTCTACCCCTTCTGGAGGGGACCCTATATCTGTGTGTGTGTGTGTGTGTGTGTGTGTGTGTGTGTGTGTGTGTGCGTGCCTGCGCGTGTGAAGTCAGGCACGAACAGTTCATTTAAAACCACTGAGGCATTTCTGATAGACCTCCATCCATTTAACACCCCTTACTCCTCCCTGTCCCCAGTCCCCTGCCCACCTCTCCATCCATCCCTCCCTCCCTCCATTATCAGCAGTTACACCCACACACCCACACACACACACACACACACACCCACACACACACACACACACACACACACCCACCCACCCACACAAAGAGAGAGAGATACGCATCGTTCCACGGGGGCAGGAGGGGACAAGCACGCAAGAACACAAATACACACACACACGATGAGAGAGAAGGCAGAGAGAGGGTGGGAGAGAGCGAGATAGCGAGAGAGAGCGAGAGAGAGACATAGAGAGAGAGAGAGAGAGAGAGGGATTGAGAGAGAGGGAGCTGTAGTGTGGGGGCCATAAAGGAATGCAGAGCAGGATAATCACAGCATCATCAGCTCTGTCCTCTGAGGGAGCAGGCCAATAATGCCCCGCTAATTGAATAACTTATCCACAGCTATTTCCCAGGGGGCCGAGCTGCAAGGCAGGGCCACAAAGAGGGGGGGGAGGATGGGAGGAATGGGGGGGCAGGTGGCGGTGATCGGAGGAGCTCAGCATCCTCTAAGTGCCACAATGAAGCGGGGGAATACACAAACCCTCACACCTACACACACGCAAACACACAACTACTTTGTTGTTTATTCTTGCAATTTATTGCTCGCTCGTAAACACAAAGAAGTGCAGCACGACACACACACATCCCCCCCCCACCCCCCCCACCCCTGAGATTCTCTCTCTCTCTCTCTCTCTCTCTCTCTCTCTCTCTCTCTCTCTCTCTCTCTCTCTCTCTCTGGCGCTCTCTCTCTCTCTCTCTCTCTCTCTCTCTCTCTCTCTCTCTCTCTCTCTCTCTCTCTCTCTCTCTCTCTCTCTCTCTCTCTCTCTCTCTCTCTCTCTCTCTCTCTCTCTCTCTCTCTCTCTCTCTCTCTCTCTCTCTCTCTCTCTCTCTCTCTCTCTCTCTCTCTCTCTCTCTCTCTCTCTCTCTCTCTCTCTCTCTCTCTCTCTCTCTCTCTCTCTCTCTCTCTCTCTCTCTCTCTCTCTCTCTCTCTCTCTCTCTCTCTCTCTCTCTCTCTCTCGCACGCAATGTCTCAGCTCTTTGTCCCCCTCTCGCCACAGTCCCTCGGCATTGTTGGACTTCTTCTGAGCGCGGATCAGAGCGGGCCTCCTCTCCCTCTTATGCGAGGCTGAAAAGGCTGCTCTCTGCAGGGCCCGGGGACGGGATAAATCCCCCTAAGAGCCGCTCCTCTGGCTCCCTGCTCAGCCGCCCATGGGCGCACGGCGGGGGGCCACGCTACATTTCTGTGTCCTTTTCTTCCGCCCAGAGGAGAAGGCCACCCTGTTAGAGAGCTCGCCCGCCTCTGCTCCTCTCCGACTTGTTCACACACACACACACACAAACGGAAACGTACACACACGCACCCACACATCCACATACACACAGACACTATCTATCCTTGTCAGGATGAAGATATGCATTATCTAAAAAGCCTGCAACAGTAGGTAATAAACAGATACAATCTTTCCTTATTGCTTTTTATTAGTGTAAAGTAATTTTTTTTTCTGTTGAAAGCTGCAGTCTGTGCCTTGACCATGTGTTCAGACAGAACGGCTCTCGCTGCCTGCAGTTACAACGCGGTGCCAGTGTGATCAGGCACAGTGTCTTTGTGCTGGACCTTCCTAGTTTCCTTGTCAAATAGACAAACAGATAGAAATATAGATAGGTGAAACACAGGATTTAGACAGCTCACTATGTTTTAGCAATGAACAACATTTATACCATTGCTAAAAGCTGAAACTCAGAATGTCTTCACAAAGCTAATGTGAATAGCGCATTAAGAGAAGCAATCAGTACCATTTGGCTTTTGTATCTAACTTCAGGACACATTATTTACAACTATTGTCTACGCCATTAAAGAGTTGTTATGAAACACATGAATGTTTTACTCAGAGTCAAACAGCCATGAGCTCAGCAGCCTAGCTGCCTCTACGGTCAATGACATTGAATGCCCCCTGCAGTGGAAGGATTCATTATGAAGCTGTTCCATGGAGTGGGAACGATCTCGGAGAGAGCTCGTCGGAGGGGGGGGCGGGCGGTCGGACCAGGGAAGGTGTGGGAAGGGGACCGTCGCGTTAGCCAGTCTGTAAGTCGCCGTCCAGGACTGCCAGCCCTGCAAATGGCCGCCGTCTCAACACCGTCTTTATAGAGTCCAAGCTACCTCACACCACAGGAAGGAAGATGAGCCAAGCTCTACCCAAGTCCACCGCCGTTTCATTTGTTTGTGTCCCTCCACCGCCGCAGGCGTGTCGTAGGAGGACGTCTGCCGTTGGGCATGTCTCCGTGTGGCGGGTGAGAGGTGGAGCGCGCTGACACACACACACACACACACACACACACACACACACAGCCCTGCAGCCCGGGTTCGTACGCGCACCCCCATGTTCCCCTCTGTGCCCAGCCATACACGCCCTGCTGCCTTCACCAGAGGCCCGCGAGCACGGCTCGCGTTTTCCGACACGGAATCCTCCCCGCGATCCCACGATGGGCGGGGCAGCCGCTGGAGGTGGGGAGATGCGGGGGGGGGGGGGGGGGTTGAAGGTAGGGAGAGCGAGGAGGTGCAGACGGAGGCAGTACATTGATTTACCCTTCATAGTCCGTTGCACTACATTTACCCAGCAGAGTGCTCAAATTAGTGCCCTCCAGCTCTTTCCCAATTAGTTTCCACAGAGACGAGGTGTAAAACCAGTCACTGGCCTCATTACCTCTCCCTCTCCGTAGCCCTCCTTCCCTAACCCCCCCCCCCTCCCCCTCCCTGCCTCTCTCTTTCCCTCTCTCTTCATCTTTCCCCCCTCTATAGATTTGGTGCCTCACTGTAGATGCTGAGAGCTGCGCGGTCATAACGCCTTTATCTTCAGGACTGTGGACCGGGCAGGGCCGTTCTAGAACCAGAGCGAGTCTAAAAACAAAACGTGAGAGAAGAGGGGTACCAAATGGAATATATGTGTGGGGTGAAGTCACGGCAGCCGCCTGGATCTGGTGGTTTCAGAGAGAGTGAAATCGGAGACTCCCGTCGGCTTTCAGCACGGACTGCATCGGTGACCGGCTCTTCGCCCTGACAACCACACCAACTCCGCTGCCACGGCTCATCGGAGAATTTCCCCGCTAGCAACCAATTTGAGGTGTTTACACAGTGGAGAAGTTTGCAGTCCTAAAACAAACACACACACACACACACACACACACACACACACACACACACACACACACACACACACACACACACACACACACACACACACACACACACACACACACACACACACACACAAACCGTGGTTTCCAAACAAAAATTAACTGATCTGGTCGAGGGGGGCCTTACACTACTGACATTATTCTGGTAATATGTTTGATTTGAGGATTGACAAGATGGAGCTCTCCTGCTGTGGTTTTATTCGTTGCTTCTAAACGTGAGGCCCTGTTCTGACCGCTTACTACAGCGTGGCCAATTGGGACAGACAGATTTCTACCCAGTCAAAAGCAAACACCTTTCCCTCCTCTCCCCCTCTGTCCTCCCTCCCTTCCCCTCTCTCTCCCTGGAAACCCAGAGAGTATCTGGGTGATGTGTCAGGCCAATGTACTCCCTGCAAACAAAAGCCGCCCTGTCCACCCCAGACCCAGATGTTCCTTATTGATCCCCCTGTGGATTTGGCAGAATGTAACCGCTCCGACAAGCATGCTCTCTCTCTCTCTCTCTCTTCTCTCTCTCCCTTGTTCTCTCTCTCCTCTCTCTCTCAATCTCACTCTCTCTCTTTCGCTCTCTCTCTCTCCCTCCCTCGTTCTCTCTCTTCTCTCTCGCTCTCTTTCTCTCTCGCTGTCTCACTTTCACTCTTCCTCTCTCTTTCTCTCCTCTCTATCTCCCTATCTCTCTCAATCTCTTTCTCACGCACACATCATTTTCTTTCTCTCCCTCTCTCTTTCTGTGGTTTATGTGTGTGTGTGTGTGTGTGCGTCTGTGTGCGTGTGTGCGTTAGTGTGCGCTTAAATGCGTGTCCAATTGAAGTCTCCGTGTATTTTCCTTTCTGCACTCTGCAGTGTTAGCCCACAGTGGGGCTGCCAGGCCTCTCTCCCTCGGTCCACTCTGTCTCCACACCCCCTCCTGTCTCTGCTTAATAATGCAGCGTGGCTCAGTGTCTGATGTTGTGTTGGGTTGCCGTGGCACCGGAGAGAGCCTGTGTACCTGTCTGGGAGAGACGGCAACTCAGGTTGCCAAGGCGCCAAAGACATGAAGCGGCAGGGGGAGAGGGAAAAAGAAATTGAGAGGCACGAAGAGAAAGAGAAAGAGACACGGAGCAAAAAGGGAGGCGAGCTCCTCTCGCCGGGTACAAAGCTATTTGACCCAGATAATACATGCATACTACGCCGCGCACCGCTCCGTCGGCGGGTTCCTGGTGACAAAACAAACAAACCAACAAACTGGAGAAAGTGGTGTGGAAGGTTCAGCCAGGCAGGGACTGCAGAGCCAGTGTAAGCGATACTGCCCAGGAATGCTGATGGCGTTCGTCTGCTCTACGGCGTAAAGCCATGGGAAGCACTTTGGAGTGGTTGAGGCAAGTCCATTGTCCTCCGTGCATGTCTGGGCCGGGTACATGCAGCAAGCAAATAGATATTGCCGTTTCGATTGCTGTTCACGCCTTACGGGGATGCGAGGTGAACGCTTGGTTCGAGGACTGACTGTGTGGGCACGCAGATTCGCCACGGCTCTCCCTCAGTCATTCAAGCGAGCCCGTTTGACATGTCTCAGTACAGGCTCACAAATTGTTCACAACGACAATGCGTACTGATGCGCTTAGCCACCCGACGCTGCCTGTCCGGATACGCAGATGGCAGATCGACCACGGCCATGTCAGCCGTGTCACAATGGCGTATCGTCCCCCCCCCCCAAGCCCCACCAATCACAAAGCCGCGCCGCCTAATCTCGCTCAAAAGCGGGGGGAAGCACACCGGCAGGGTTATGTCAGCGACGTCTCCTCTTCACTAGAGAGCGGCTCCCACATCAAGGAGATTTCCTTTATCTGTCTGCTTGCAGCTGGGGCTTCTATTCTGCCCCCTGTGCGCGGTGCGTCGGGTCGTGGGAGGTAAGTGGGCGAGAGTGCATGGCATTCGGCCTAATGCACAGCCCCCCCGGGGGGGGGGGGGGTGGGGGGGGAGCGGATGCGAGAGCGGCACACATATCCGCCGAGTCTCCCGGCGTCACGGCAGACCTCCGTCTCTCGCGTTCGGATCGCAGGGAATGAGTCACCGCTGCGCCATCCATTTTGCATGGGGAAGTTTGCTGCTTCTTGGTTGTTTTTGACTGACAGACGTGTACTCGTGAAGGACCCGCTATCCGTTCCGGTGAGACGTTTGTGGAGTCTTCGCGTGGAACACTGGGTCTATCGTTGTCCCCTGACCGATCGGCAAACCCAGATTAGAGAACTTTTTGCTGCCTCCGACTCGTTCCCCCCCTTTGACACCCCCATCCCGTCTCTTTAACTCAGGATATTCCCTGCTGTACCACATTCCACTGTTGCTCCGTTGCTCTGGCCCGGGTCCCTGCCTCTCCCTGCCAAAGTGCTGCATTGCACACACGTCCAACCTTCAAGTCCGCACTCCGCAGGGGGCATTCCAGCAGTGTTTAGCTCTCTGCCACCTCCCTCACACGCACCCATTAACTCACTTACACGTCTACTAACGCAGACTTGTGACCATACACGCACGCACACACACACACGCACACGCACACGCGCGCGCGCACACACACACACACACACACACTCATCTAAATTGTGATTGCACACTGTGCGTGCTCATTGGCCTGTTGTCGGTCCTGTTGTACTAACAGGGCTATTGGAACACGCCGACTGACCTTTCCTTAAGGAAACAATGCTCTGTTACTGTCAAGCCTGCCTGCGCACAGCGCTGCTGCTCTAAAATACCGATGGTACCGTCCTGCTCTGCCACTGTGAGAAAAGCCTTCCACACGGCCTGCTCGGTGTGTACTGACGGTTTAATGTGAAGAGTTCATTTGTCCAGCCCGGACGGCTGTTGTCGGAACGGGGGTGGGTGGTGGGGGGGCGGGGGAGTCATGATGTCAGGCAACATTTCCATCCTCAGTTTGACTGCCTCATGTTCCTCGGCTGTCCTGGGACAGAGCGGCCTGTGAGGTCATGCTGCTAGCGCTGGCGTCGGGCCCTTCCCACAGCGCTGCAGGGAGGACACACACCGAGGGCCCCATCCTCCCAGTGGACGTGACCTCACCGAGGGCCACTCTGCGTTCAGAGACCCGACCCCCTTGTGTCACGCCCTAGACTGCTTTTCTCAGCGTGGCCGATGGCTCGCACAGCATGACTAGTTATCGCCGTCAAGTCTCCCCCAGCCGCAGTATCGGGGTTCAGTTCAAACGTTTCGATATTTCACTCATTAGCCATAATTTCCATAGATTATATGGACAGTTGGCTCTGAACAAACTAGAACCTTCCCCAAATCTCCAGCACACACTCCCACACATGCTCATACCGCACTCCTAGGTGTTAAAGTTGATAAATGAGGTGGAGGTATCAATTATTCATTTAGAGCACCCAGTCTCTTCATCGTCTTTAGACAGACCTGCTCCCCTGGTGAAGAAAGACCTGCCATGGAGAAAGTTGTGCACACACACACCGAGAGAGAGAGAGAGAGAGAGAGAGAGAGAGAGAGAGAGAGAGAGAGAGAGAGAGAGAGAGAGAGAGAGAGAGAGAGAGAGAGAGAGAGAGAGAGAGAAGAGATGTGGTGGTGGTGGTCCTGTGGATGTCTGATTGGAGCCAAGGGAGGGTTAGGAGAGGACAGGGGTATTCATTAAAGTCGCCCCATGAGCACAAGCCAAGGAGAGAGTAACAAGACCCTTGGGTGGCTGGTGTGGGCCCTCACTCCTCCAGGCCTGTGAGCGTATTCTCCTTCATTTCCCACCGGCAAGAATCTACACGCTCAGCAAAAAAAAGGGACACCATCCCAGTCAGAAGCGTACACACTTTTTTTTTTTTTTACTTTGGTACAAATCATTTGTTTTCGATGCGCAGCTTCTCCAAGCACAGACAGACAGATGTGTTATTTGGGACTAACCCTTATTGCTGCGATATTCCAGGAGGAAATGCATAGTGAACTCCAGATGTCTCGCGCTGGACAGAGCTCCCTACCACAGGCACATCAAACCATTCCTCACTAAGAGCGGCACCATAAAAAGAAAGAAAACAGAACGCCAAACATTGTTTGTCCTTAACGGACTTTCTATGCAGCCTTTTGGACGGGGCTTTGTCCAGCGGTGCTTACCTCCGCGGGGTGAGAGGAGGTGGGGTGCAGCTTGTTTTTGGTTGTAAAAACCATAACTAAGTTAACCGCTCCAGTGGGAGCCCGTGTCTGACTGACGTACGTGCCTCTGGGGCCCTTGGCTGTTTTAACTACGGCGGCCCCGTCGGTGTGCCATGTCTGCCTGGCCCGGCAGGCTGGCTGGCTGCTTGGCCTCACACCCGGGGTCCCCACAAAGACCCCTCGAGCTACGCTGGGGCTGAGCCGGACCGAGCGGCGCGCTGAAACGAAAGCCGTTTCACTGCGGTTAGGTAAATAGTTGGACAGTGAGAGCATGGGGTGGCCCAGAGTCAACGCTGAGGCTGTCTGGGCCCGCGAGTGGAAACTCAGACAGATGTGGGGGGACGGAAGGAGGGAGGGAGGGAGAGACGGAGGGAGGGTTGAAAACCAGCAGAGAAGAATGATTTTGGGGAAGACAAGGATTGGGTCAGATTCTGGGGTGCTGAGGTGGTGTGAGAAAAGCTGATGAGATGAGGATATGGCCGTGCTATGTTGGCTAGGTGTCAGTGCTGCTGCGGAGTGCGGCTGGTGCAGCACAGCGGTGCAGGGGCTCTGAGCGTACGCCGCTGATCTGAGGACGGTTAAGGTGTGCAGGACATAAAGAGAGGGGATTTGTTTAGTTGGACCGAACGTGGAGTTGAGAAAGTCAGAAACTGACTGAGTACCTCGTCAACCCGGCTTTAAGACCTCGTCTACGTGGGTGCAGCAATTCTGGATTCATTATGGATAGCTCGTTCTTATGAATATATTCATATCCCTGCACTCTGTCAACGAAAAACATCGGTGCCTTCAGCGCTCACAAGTCCATTTATATGTTAGGATTTGGACCGAGTTCTCCATCCACCCCAAAACGTATGCAGAGTTGCTAATTGTGCACAAAGCTAAAGCAATGGCCATGTGGTTGTCTAGGGGTTACATGGCCTGTGGCTGGACCTTAGTAACAAAGTGGGGAGTGTTTATTGAATTACATAACTGCCTGGCAGGGATCTGGGGTAAGGAGCAAGGGGTGGATCTACAAGGTCCCTCTACCCCCCGTGATTTGCTGGGTTTGACCACAAGGCCTGCCCACATTCTTGAGCCTCTGCAGTCTGCTCACTCTCTCCGTGTGGAGGTCTCCGCGCTTTCCAAGGCTGCTCTCTGGAAGAGCCTCGTTCCCCCCCCCCAAAAAAAACCCGGAATAATACGACACCACATTCATCACCGACACATTTTTCTCCACAAATGATTTCATCCGTTGCCCTCAGTCTAACTTTCCTGAGCATTCCAACAGCACTCGTGCTGGTCGTAATCATAGTACTTGAGTTTCTTTCAGAGCACATGATTTCTCTATTTTTATGCATGTTGGATCATCTACAATAGATATCAGTCCCCCCCCCCCACCCCCCCCCTCCCCAGACTTGTACAGTAAGTTGGCACTATGTGCAGTGGAGGCTGGGATGAAGGACCGTGAATTTACAAAGCCAGGATTTTTCAACTTATAATTTTTTTTTGTATCCACTGGGGTTAAAGCAGTCGGGCTCTGTACTCCAAGAGGAACAGCAGCCAAGACATCTGTGCATCTAGCGGAGATAGACCCCTTCCATCTCGACAATGAGAGGGGGAACGTTCAAACAATGGAATCAAGTAGAATTCGCTAGTGTTGGAATACAGTCACTGTACATGTATATATCCCCAAGGTCTACAAGGAATGACAATGTGTACATGGAAATTCAGGGTCTTTTTAAGTTCATAATGCATTGCGATTCTTACAAGAGAGGTAATCCACCGCACAAATAACCCTTGCTCCCTTTTCAAGAGCATTATGTCACAGGAGAGTTCATCTTAAACCTTTTTTCAGACGGTCTGGAAAGACTTGCACTATGGACCGAACAGAGCTGGGAGTTAATGCAATCTGAACCAGGTCTGAAATAGACTAATGTAAGGTTGCGTGCATCACACCCACAAGTTCAGCCTTGGTTTCGAGGTTACGGGAGGGTGAACGAGACGGCCCCAAGGAGAAGCGACCGCCTTGGGGAGATGCGTGCGCGCCACCCGATCCTCTCTGTCCACTCGTCCACGCTTCCTCCTCTCGCCCAGCGTGTCCCCCTGTGCCTGGGTCCGCGGCCAGCTCCAGTTCCACTAGCCCGAGGGCACCAGGGTGGTGGCGGGGTGGTGGCGCTGACAGAGCAGGGCAAAAGGGAAAAAAATAAACTTGCCCGGCTCTGGAGGGTCCTCCTGCAATCCTGCTGCAAAGGAACACCACCATTTCATCATCGCTTCATTATGCCGCTCACCAGCATTCCACGTCTTAGCGGCCAAACCAAAGCATTTCTTAAATGCGTTTTACCCTAGCCGGCTTGTCACTTAGATGTTGGCAGGGTAAGCTTCCTGAGCCACTGCTATTGCTTGAAAAGACAGGAGCTTTGCATAGAGCTATTGGTGTACACAAAGGGAGTTCCTGGGTTTGCCTCAGTTGATTGTGGTCAACGCAGAATGTAGGTATGGTACAAAATAGGCGGGTCTATGTTGCGTGAAATACTTCTGTGTGTGTGTGAGGGTGTGTGTGTGTGCGTGAGAGGGTGTGTGCGTGTGTACAAATGGAGACTTGTGGTGTTACATGGCGCACACTGTATGTGACCTCCCGTGTCCTAGAATTCAGCCACCCTACCACACCCACTTTGACTCTTTTTTTCTCACTAACACACACACACGCACACACACACACACACACACACACACACAACCCACGACAGACACACATAAACACACCTACACATGCACAAGCTCACTCACACACACACACACACACACACACACACACACAGTAAGTATTCCACCCTAGACAGACCAGGTTGCCAGAGCTACACAAACTCCCACCCATTAGCGGCAGGATTCCAGGATAACCATGGCAACCAGTCTCTCACCCCCGGGGAGACGAGCAGTAGAACTGAAAGGCTCCATTCAATTTCCACATCCAGTACAGCACACACACAAATGGACAACACACACCCACTTCAACAAACACACACACACACACACACACACACCCACATTGTCAAACACACACACACGCACACACCCACATTGTCAAACACACACACACGCACACACACACACACACACACACACACACACACACAGCACAGCCCAGGCTCTGACAGCCTCCCAGTGGCTCTACAGTAGCCCTGCCTGCCTGCTAGGCCAGTGCTAGCTTGTTAGAGAAACCACAAACTATACTGCACATTCACACCGTAGTCACACAGGCATACATGCACCTACTTCACCACACGGACTTGAGACTCGTTAGACAGACACTAAAAGAAACTATGCATTGAATACTCGGACAGACAGTCTTCTTTCCATTTTGCTGCGAGATGCAGAAATGTCCTATATTGATTGGCTCTATTGAGTGTTATTGAGTGAGTTAGTTCAGATTCATACCAGATTATTATTCCCCCGGAGTCCCTACTCTGTTTGACACCTTTTCATTTAGTGGACGGAACAATAGTTTCTCTATACCCTAATGGACAGCCATTCTCTCTCTCACGTATATATATATATATATATATATATATATATATATATATATATATATATATATATATATATATATATATATAAGAAATATCATGTTATTGACAATGATGACAACATGATTTTCATCAAGAACTAGACAACTGGTATTTAGTCTATGGCACTATCAAGCGCATAGGTAGGAGTTCCAGTTTGCTCGATGTGACCCTGTATGTAAGGTGAGGCAGAAAACCGCGCACTGAGAGCGGAGAGCGGAGCAATCGATTCCCGCTGGCCTAACAAGAGACCGGCCCGCGACGCCTCCCGAACGCCGTCCAACCCACGGACGAGAGCGCTGAGCGCTCCCTCCGCCTCTCCCGTCGTCAGCGGCGCACCGCGGTTTACCGGTGCTGGAGGGAAAGGTTAATGACGCAGGGTGGGAAATCAAGCCCTCCAAACGTCACATGATCCCGAGAGGGGGGGGGGGGGGGCCATGTTGAAGCAGAGATACAGGAGACGACGGAGATTTTGAGGACCACCGGGGAAGGGAGACAGCTAGGGAATGACAGACGAGGGCAGAGAAAGACACCGCAGTCCGTTCGGTTCCGTTCCGTTCGTCAGGGTTCCTTCACACAGGAGATGGGATAGGATCCCGTTAGAAAAATCCACGGAGGTTTAGACAGCGAGCGGGACCCGTTCCAGCAGGGGCTGTTCTGGCCATTGCTCCCATACCCACCACTAGCAGCACCAGTGCCTCCTCCTCCTCTCACCTCCGGCAAAGCAGCCTTACGCAACCTCACACGCACATGCACACATAGCCTGGCTGTGTTTGTCTAGCTGGAGGGCCAGCAGCGTGACACGGCCGGGGAAAAGGAACAGGGAGGACTGGAGGAGAGCCGTGGGAGGAGCGAGGAGGAGGGGAAGGAGAGAGAGAGAGAGAGAGAGAGAGAGAATGGCTGTCCGTTAGGGTATAGAGAAACTATTGTTCCATCCACCAAATGAAAAGGTGTCAAAAAGAGTAGGGACTCCGGGGGAATAATAATCTGGTATGAATCTGAATAACCTCGCTCAATAGTTGTCCTCCCCAATGACCCCAAAAGAAGCAGCGCTGTTGACTATTTCAGTTCAGATATCAACCTTGTGTTGGGACACTTCTCTCTGCATGCAATTCTCCAAAAATAATGAAGGTGTGAATTCAGCGTTGAAAACAAACTTTTTATTTGATAAACCTGCGTCGTTGTCTAATTTAAAGACGAAAAACATACAAACCCAAAAAACAAATGGTGACAAATGGTTTGGCAGCGACCATTGCAAACAATAAAAGGAAGAAAGAAAAAACGCAGAACATTATGATCTCTAAAAGTATTATTCAAGGGCAAAGAAACATTCCAAATAATGCATGTAGAGCTGAATTAGGCCAATACCCCCTCAATATTAGATGAGGGGAAAAAAAGCAAGTAAATTCCATTAACTATCTCAAAATGAGTGACCCCTAATTCTACCATCACCATGCCCTAAAATGCCAAGAGATGATCTCAGTAACGAGTCCCCTATCCCAGTTGGTCTGGGGGCTCTGCTCCCTGGCCACAACACAGAGAGAACCTCAACACAGCTCACAGACAATCTGGACCAATCAAATTACTACAAGACAAAGGGAAAAACATATAAATTATTGGACTGATTCAACCAAAGTTCAAAGCAAACTTGAAAGCGTTTTGGCCTTCAACTAAGGTCGTTCTGGCAGAATATCTGACCACAATAACAAACCTAAAACTTGCAATACATATGGACGAGGTACAGACTCAGTGAACACAGCCTGATCTTAGAGACCGGTCATCACAGACAGACCTGAGTACTGGCAGAGGACAGGCAGGGCTCACTCTGCTCCCAGGGAGAAGTGGAGACAGAGCTGCATTTCCTGCTACACTACAAACAAACACGGTGGCATTAGCGCAAACCTCTTTCCCAAATTTCTAAACAAATGCAACGAATTTGAAACCCAAACAGATAAGGAAAAACTAAAATATCTATTACAACTAAGTTGAACGAATGAATTTGTTCATGCTATTGTTACAGGTGTCATTTTTGTTACAATATGCTATTTACATGTATTGTCATATTAACCGTGATTTTCCCTGTAATAATCTTTACATGTCCCTTTTAATGCATGTGAATATGTACCTGTGCATATAAGAACACTTAATAATTAACCTCTTTATTATTATTGAAATTGTATAAAGCTCATTAATTGAACAGAAATTTGATATAGAGAGAAAGAGAGAGACAGCCATTTGGAGCGGTGAGTCTGGGTCTGTGCCGTCGATGGTGGCCCGGGCGTGAGGTTACCACCCACTGGCGGGGAGGGGGGATGGAAAGGGTGGAGGAGGGCGTCAACGGCTCGACGTGCGTGTGCGTCGGGTGGCTAGTGGGAGGATGAAGGAGCAACGCTGGATATTCACACTGAAAAGAGTGAGGGCGTGGTGGTGTTAGTGGAGGAGTTGACGTGCCGGAGGAGCGGAGGGCAGAGCGGAGCGCGGCTGGCACCAGCAGAGGGTGTGGCCCCCAGGCCACAGAACTCCAGCTGTCTCCCCTCCTAAAGTTCAGTCGCGGCCCGTCGGCCCAACACAAACCGCAGTGTGTTCGGTCCGGGTTCAGGCTAACAGCTGGACAACAACCGCGTGACAGACAACAGAGCCGTGCGTCGACACAACAAACCCTTTCAATAGATCTAGAGTACATCTAATACGTGCAATCTATGTTTCTGATTCCAGAAAACCCCACCATCTAACTTGTTATTCATACATTTTGCTGTCTCGGTTGGAAAAACATTTAACACTCAATAGATAGAAAAAATATACAAAATATATCATAGATATATAACATAAACATATACAAAACCCATATTTATATATACATAGAGAGAGAGAAAGCGCTCTGTGCATATATACAACACTGAAAATGTAATATTTACTGGCCAGAGGGGATCATAAATCTGACTGCAAAACACACACTCACCCATTCAGTGCAGAACACCAAATATTTGAGGGCAGGGCACTTCTCCCCGGGTGAAGCCCAGGGCAGGAGCCTGGGTGCTGTGAGTGAAAGGGGGGCTGGGCGAGCCCTCGGTGGACAGCCTCCGCTGGCTCACAGCTCTGCTCTCCTCCAGGCCCCGGGGCTGACGTCAGGCCGTGTCCAGTGCTCTGACTCACACACGAGAAGCCTCTGCCCACCGCCCGGGCTTTGTGGAGGCGCCCTCGGTGGCCCTGCGAAAAGGTTGTGTGCACACGCACGGGATGATGTCAACAGTGCCTCCCTCACCTCCCTCACCTCCCTCCCAGTCCACACGCACACACCCGGGGTCCCTGGTCTCTGATATCATACGGCCAGATCCGAAGGGCTTAACCCTAAACACACAAGGCGTCCTCCGCTGATACTGTCAGCTCAGAGAAAGAGGAAAGGAGATGATGTCTTGAGCCGTGGCTCTGTGTTCTCCTTGTTCCTGTGACAGCGCCGCCGCCCCCCCACCCACCCCAACCTCCCCCCACAACACACATACACACACACGTCTTTCTCCCTCCTCCCTGTGGTGTTGTCTTGGCGCTCGTCGACGGTGAGGTGACGCGGGCAGGGCCAGTGGATAACGAGATTAGCCGGGCTCGGCCGTCATGTCCCACCTCTGATCTGAGCCCCGGTCACCTGGGACCCCCCGCCGCCATTTTTCGCTCCACAGCGGGAGGACGCGAGTCTCAGCGAGATCTTCTGTCGTGTCACTCACAGTCTGGAGACCTTCTCGCTTTTGAGCCCGGCTTTCTTTACGTGGCGGTCTGTCGGTGCCTACTCTCTGCCCCAGATGTTTGTGGGAGTTCATGCTGTGACAGACATGCACCCTTAGGGGGGAGTGGAAGTGTGTGTGTGTGTGTGTGTGTGTGTGTGTGGTGGGGGGGACAGGAAAGGACTATATGACAAAGAGGTGCGTGTGTGATTTCACTGATGAACATGGACACGCTCACACACTCACATAGTAAATTAAACACCTATACGTATACAGTATGCACCATATTTCTATGTGTGTGCTAGGCAGACCCTGTAATACCCAGGGTCTCTCTCGGTCAAACTACGGTGTTGGCTCAGGTAAGACGCAGAGGGACTGGCTGTGGAATGTGCTGCATATGTCTCCCGGGGACCGTGCGTAGCGCAGAGTGTGCCTGTCGGGCCGCTGGGGGGGGGGGGGGGGGGCAGGCAGGAGAGGGAACAGCGGGTACACAAGATGAAGAGGGATTAGACATGGCAGCCATGTCGTTCATCCTCGGGCTGACTAGGTAGTAGTGGCTCTACCAACCCAGACCAGTAACCACACAGAGACTATAGGAACCACGGGTCACAGGCTGTGTTTCTAGTGGGTCAGTATATAGGTTCCCACAATGGGCTTCCTTATAGTCCTGCTCTGTCTTGGTGCTGCCTTTTCCCCAACAGGCCAACAGCCCCAGGCAGATACAAGCCTGACAGGTGCCGAACGGTGGGGGAGGAAAACCTCTGTAACAAGGCTACCTAAAATATATCAAGAGTCATTTGGTGTGCTGTGTGTGTGTGTGTGTGTTCGTTATAGGCAAATGGGTTCTCCGCTCTACAGTGAGTCTGGGATAACTTCAGTTCTGCTTTGAAAATCCTTCTTTTCGCTGTGTAGATAGGTGGACATGGTGGTGCCATTGAAAAGGAGATGAATAGTCTAAGGCTTACATAGATCACTTTGTAAAGCACCTTTTGCTTTCCTATAGAATTCCGCCTACTGTGGACCTATTAATGCCTGTGGCTGGATAAAGGTTACCAGCGGTCTTTGACGCGGCGGATCCATTCGCGTTACTCGACGGCTCAATCCATTGGAGGGAAAAAGTGCAAACGGGAGGAGCTGGAGCAGAGGTACACCACCGCAGGGCGCAGAGGACGGAAGGGGGCTGGAGCAGAGGTAGGCAAGAGAGTATGAGAGGGGGGGAGGTGTGTTTTGTTTGTGTGTGTGTGTGTCTCGGGGGAGCCAGCTCCTCTCTCTGGACCAGACAGAGCCCACCTGAGTCTCCCTCCTGCCCCTCCAGCTTCCATCCCCACCCCCCAAACCCTCCATCCTCTCCTGGCCCAAGGAACCCCATGTCCTCCTCCTCCTCCTCGCGTATGTTATGTGTTTTTTTTATTTTCCCCCCTCGGATAGTTCACCCCACGCCAGAACACCTAACTACTGTAGTGGCACGTAGCGTGAGAGTCAAAGCCACTGTATCCCCCCCTCCCGCTCCCAGACACGCCAGCCCCTAGCAGCCAAGGAGCGTCACCATATAAGGCAGGCAGGAGGACCCTGTTCTTCTCCTCCTCCCCCCCCCAGCGCTCCTCCAGCCTGTCCTAACCTTTTGAGAGTGGCTTTCCTTCTTTTCCCCGGCTCCAGCGACCGTGCGGTGCCTGGCCTACATAAACACACCCTCTGACATACCGGAATCTCTGTAGACACCCTGTGAGTCAGCAGCGACGGCACAGAGAACTTATCTGCTCCAACAGCAAAGGCCTCCGATGGAACCCGGCAGTTCCATGGGAGAGGAGGAGGGAGGGACAGAAAGACGAAGGTAGAAACACACACATTGCTGATAAACCCGCGGGCAGAGGAAGCGTCCTTCAGGGCCAGTCCCCATCTGAGAGCCAGTATCCCACCGATCCGCTCCTGCAGGATGTGCCTGCGTGTGGGAATACTTCAGGAATGTGGCCCCTTTTGTTTAGAGTACGCGATAGGCTACAGAGTAATGGTCAGCGGTGTGTGTGTGTGTGTGTGTGTGTTTTTCTGTTACGTGCAACACGCTCTGCAACGGATTGCGTGCGCGTGCGTGTGTGTGCGTCAAACCTTCCGCTGGAGGTGAAACCAGGCCCACACTTCACAGCCCCTCTCTGTGCCGGACCCTTCTATGAAAACAATGCGTGGGCACATGGCCGCCTTCAGTCTTTCAAGCGCCGCCGTTGGTTGCTATGACTCCTCCGGTAGAGAGTCACGAACATTGTCTGGAAGACGAGGGCGGGCAGGAGATCCGTCCTCTGCTCCTTTGGTTGTCGTCGCTCGTGAACCAATCATACAAACGGTGAACTTACGTTTGTTCCTGTCTGGGTTGCGCCGTGAAGGCCCTCTAATGTATTTCTGATGGGAGCTGGGACGCCGTTAGAAGAAGAATAAACGATGGAACAGAATCGGGGGCAGTCTTCTTCTGGCGCCTACGGGGCTCTGAACGTAGCGTGGTTTGATCGGAGGGTAGAACGTTCTCCTCGCGAGTCAAAGGGGACTAAAACAACGTCGGAATCCGGCGAAACCCTGAATCGAGCCGACACGCAGGGGATCGTTTACTTTCAGCGTTGTACCTGGAGTTCTCACGGCTCCCGGCTGTAAACAGAGCCGAGCACCGAAGAGGGCCTTTAAATAGAGCCTTTTGAAATAGTCGAGGCGGACTTGGCCTTTTACGCAAGGATGTTTTTTTTTTTTTTAAACACCATCTACCTTAGCCTCAGGCTACAACCTACACACAGAATATTACCTTGTACAGAAGTACAGGAATATGATTTAATTATGAGCTTACTGCTGATAAAAGAAAGCACTCAAACATGCGAGTAGAAAAAGGCAAGGTGAGGTTTATTGAAGTCGTTTGCTTGCAACAGTGGAGGTATTCTCCTGCAAGCCTCAATCACACGATTGAACCATCAAACCTTTACAGACTTCGTGTTAACGCGTAACCATGCGAAGCAGAGACACACCCTTTATATATGAGTGGAGTTAAGAGCACAAAGTAAAATAAAGAGGAGGGCAAAACCATAGAGTGCCATACAAGGATTCCCTTACATAGACGTGAGCAATACTAACATCAGAAACATGTTCACGATTCATTTTCCTTTTCTTTCAGATTTTGGCACAGGAACTAATGCTTGAATACGAAAAAGGGTAAAAATACAACGCAATCAATTTAGATGAGTGAGCACACAATCTGTGCACACAGAGAGAGAGAGAGAGAGAGAGAGAGAGAGAGAGAGAGAGAGAGAGAGAGAGAGAGAGAGAGAGAGAGAGAGAGAGAAAATGTTGGCAGTACTCTTTAGCAGGTTTCAAATAAATCAATATTCACATATGAAGGATTTTTGTCTTTGTATGACCCAAACAAAGAAATACACCCCATTTGTTTAGACAAGTGTAATAAAAAACTAAAGAATAGATATCAAGCCTTGCAGCCCTGGTTTGTGTTTCAACCCTAAGCAGAGTAAGCAAACCATCTTTGGTGTACAAGCAAAGCAGGTGAGTGTTGACGTTGTAACGTTGTTTGTCCAATGTACAGAGGAACCCCCCCCCCCCACAAAAAAAAGCACATCGAATAATATTCAGGTAGAAAAAGAGCTGAAAAGAGGCAAGCTCTGAAAAGGGCCTGGTCGCTCAATAGAATTCCTGCTACGCTAGAAACAGTGGAATCTGGGAGGCTGACGCAAACCTTTATAATGTCATGTCAATTATCACAGGATCCCGTGACAGCGGGACTAAACGTCCGGTTGGATTCGTCAACCTGAAATGACTCAACCAACGTTGAGCGGATGAAAAAAAAACTCTTAGAAGGTATCAACCAACAAAAAACGCCATCGACAACAACGTTGGCTTTCCACGCGCATACACCCCAGCGGAGCAATTTGCAGTGTATGTCTGAAGTACACATTTAAATCCACGTGGTCGAAAGACCCTTTCGACTCTGAAGAAAGCCGAGCGTGTTTTACACCGGAACAACGAGAGAGAGACTTGTGGTGGCGGTTGACGAGGCACTTTGATCGTTACCATAGGAGACGGGAGCCACCAGGAGCCACTGCAGGCACCGTCCACGGCACAGCGGGTCCGCTTAGGAGGAGTGTTTTACCGCGGTTTATCCTATTCAATCAAAAACCACTGGAGATGGTGACTCAGACACGGAGGTGGGAGGAAACAATATGAAAGGAGAAAGGAGAAAGAGAGACACTCCTGGAACATAATGAAAGTGTCTCTGTGTTAGGTTAGCCGGTTCACCGCCTGCGCGTGTGTGTGTGTGTGATACCCAGCGGGCCTGCAGTACAGAGTAAGCCGCCACGTAAGTATGTTCTCCATTCTAACACAAGAGTGTGAGCGGCCCCTTGCTTTGGTTTCCAATGTGGCTGCTTATCTCTCTCTACTGTCCCATCTGCCTCTTTAGCATGACAGCAACACTTATTTACAGCTATAGGCCCACACAGAGGAAACTCAGGGATGATGACCACTTAAGCAGGAATGAAACACCGTTGAAGGGGACCCAGGCTTTGAAAACATTCAAAACACTGAAAGGATTGACGACTCTTTACTACATGTTTTCCCGTTGCTCCGTGTGTGGATAGCGTTAAGACACGAGTCTAGGCCAACACGACACCCCGGTCAGTCACACAGGAAACTGAGAGGCAGACGACCTCACATCCTGCCTTCACGTCGGGTGAAACACTTCCTCCCCAAAGCAGCAGAAGCAGCACTCTTTTTTTTTTATTTCTTTTTTTTGCGCTGTCACACACAGCAGTCGCCGTTATCAGCGTGCTGGTAAGTAAGGCGACACTCTGAATACACTCACGTTTTTTGAAAAGTAAAGCCAGACGGTTCATCATGTGTACACACACACACACACACACACACACACAGGCAGGCAGGCAGGCAGACAGACAGACAGACACAGTCACACACACACTTAGTGAAATTGATTTTCCAAACAAATACTGGACTATAATCAAAATGCTCTTTGTAGGGAAATACATTCACATCTTTTTCAAGTATTAAAGAATAAGTTTTCCCTGCCATCCAGCCTGTGATGCGTTCAGAGAGATAGGTGTCAGGCTGAGACAGCACAAAGTCTGGGCCAACAGCTCCGATATCAAACTGATTAAAAATAGAACAAGTGGCCCTAAACAGGAAGTGGGTGAGGGCCAACTTTTACTCACTACTAACTTATACATAGGGAGGGGATATATAGGGAGCTGAGAGCCACAGAAATCAATAGGGATCGCGTTCTGTCTAGCGTTCCCAAACGGCACAAAAATGACCAAAAATAATAGTGTGTAACAAAGAGCAGGGGTGCTGTTGGCCACTCAGGAAACCATGTGGGGCTGATGATGAATTATGCATGTTCCCTGCTGGCAGAACAGAAAGTATTTTCTACACTCAAACCACACAGGTCTCCTGCTTTACCAGCCCGTCAAGACAATGCACTTTTACAAGAACGCCGCTGAAGGACACTTTGGGCACACTTGTCTACAGCTAGACAGAGTAACTGAGTATCGAAGCAGTCCCCCTCTCCCTGCCCCTCTCCGCTTTTCCATCCGCCCAGGCTGGTGGAGACCCGCGTCGGGCCGCCTCAGGGCTTCTTGGCGGCGGGCTTGGCTTTGCCATTGGGGCTCGCCTTGATTTGGGTCATCTCCACATCTGCCAGGGCGTCGGGGGGCAGGCAGGAGCGCATCCGCTCGATGGTCTTCTGGTAGGACGTCCTCTCCTGCTCCAGGGAGCGAATCATGTGCTTCATCTTGCTCTCGCGCGCCAGGAAGGTCTCCACGCTGCTCTCCAGGCTCTGGATCTTCTGACGCGCCGCCTGGAAGACAAGGAGCACGTGAGCACTGAGAACGCGGGAGTACGAGGAGCCGCAACGCCTGACCCCAACTCGGTGACACTCACATTAGCCCGGTGTACTGGAGAAGGACCTGAATGAATCCCGTGTAAATCGCCTGACCTTCCAGCGCAAAAAGGGGGACTCTGGTTTAAATGCCATACGGGCAGCAGCTGTCTGAACTATCCATGCATCATGTGTATCAGTAGTAAGCGTTACTCTGTTTTTCAGCCCACATCATTAGTCCACAGTCTGAGTCTAATGATGTGGGTCAATGTTTCAATTCTCGGGGGTGTCTCGAGCTCGTAGAAAGGCAGGCTTTTTACAGCGCCACAGCAGATTCCTGTTGGCTTGAGCCAAACGGTAAAGGAAAAACAGCCTCGTATTCCTTTGTCTGTCTAGCACAGTGTTGATAGTGTAATCAGCAGTGCCACCTATTGGCCATCTAAAGCCATGCTGGTTCTCTACTCCTTTCCATAGATTTTAGCGACTTCAGTTGGACAACCCTCAAGACACCAAGATTCTTTGAATTTATAAATGTATCCCCAGGCTGTGATCTGCACAGCGGAGGAAGGACGACTATGTTGTATCATGCAGACGAGCCAGTCACAACGCACTGCTGGTCCTCCTCCTCCTCCTCACCTGTAGTTTCTCCAACAGCTCCATGTTCTGTTTCTTCAGCTGAACGTTGCTCTTCTCCAGTCTGTCCAGACGGTCAGAGTCGTCCGCCACGGGCCCCACTTCCACCATCTCGTCCTGCAGGACGTGGTACTCCACCTCATACGCATGCAGCTGCTTGGAGATGTCCATCTCCAGCACCTGGCAATAACAATAACAATTACAATAACAAGCCAAGGTGCTCGGCAACCCAAACAAAATCCTGGCCATTGTTTATTAGGGAAGGTATACAGTACTGTGCATAGGTTTTAGGCAGGGGATGCTGTTTTGAAGGTGAAGGGTGGTCACACCAAATGTTGATTTGATACAGATTTGCTTCTCCCTCATTTTGTATTTTATGAATTGATAGAAAAAAAATTATTTATATTTTTATTGTTTTTTTTTCTAACTTTAAAGACTTCACACCTGCCTAAAACTTTTGCACAGTACTGTATATAGGTAAAAAGATACATCTATGATCAGCTATGTTCCTTGTTTTAAAGCAGCTGTAGGTAGTTTTTTACAAGAGGTGATTTTGGCTGCCTCTACAGTTTGCTTGCAGTAATTGTTTTCCCTAGCCGTCTCAAAGAAGACATGCAGAATGCTCGTGGTCGCTGCATATCGCTAGCATGATCAACAACTATACTCCAAGTATGGGCATCTCTTCCTGATTTATTGAGGCACTTCCGTATGCTGTAAAGCAAATCGTCATAGTTTCGCGGGAGATCATGTCCGGTGGCAGACAACTTTTATATTGAATATTGAGACTTCAAGAGGACTGATCTGAACAGTGTAATTTCTATGGGAGAGTAAAAAAAAATCAATGTGCAAAATGTAGGTATTGATAATACGTTGATACAAAAAAAGGTTGCCTGTAGTGGCTTGAAGTTGGTTCCTGTGGAAGCCAAGCTGCACGGTTTCCTCTTACACGGGTCAACCATAAAAACACATTATGTATTATTACTGGAAACAAAGAGTCCCTTCAGAAGGGCAACAGAATGTAAAGCCACGATGAACTCAATTCCTTCACATCTCCCTCAGGCTAAATATGTCACGAGCCTTTTATGGATTATTGTCATAAAACAGAATGGCCCCTGTTGGAGGTTTTTTTTAATGGCACACACACGCCCAGAGGCCCTGTAATAAATAACACTTATGTGCTTGACCCACATAACAACATAGAACTAAATCATGTAGACTGCACAATAAATGTTTATCCTTGAACCATGTCAAATAGAGTGGTTAACACGCTACGTACCTTGGATATGGTCTCTTCCATCTGGGTCTGAGTGAGGTTGGGAATTGTAGTTTTCAAGTAGTCCACAATGGCCTCAAAGCTATCACACTCCACTATTTCCCCTTCGTGACTGCTCAGCAGACACAGGGCCACTTTAAAGATCACCTCAGTTCCCTGGACAAACAGGATATCTACAGGAGAAAAAAACAGAGAGCCAACTTATTAAACCTCTAACGTTTTATCAATTCAATGAAGCAGCAGTTACTTTGTAACCTGGTTCAATACATTTGTGTGGCTACCCCCTCCCCAGGGTCGGAAGCGAAATTGCATTGATAAAGAGTCGGTGTGAAACAACACACAGCCGCACCAAATATCCGCGCGACAAAGCCCAGGGGGAACTGGGAGGCAAAGAGAGTGAGGAACCAGGGGGCAGCGTAGAGGCTGGGACTGATCTCCTGCTCCTCCAGGTGGGTGTAGAGGTCCCGGTGGTAGTCGTGCAGCAGTCTGGAGAGCTGGTACATCTGGATCTGGGAACCATACAAAAACACACACACACACACACACCAACATGTTGGTACACGCAGCAGGAAAGTCAAGTAGCAGATCTAGATCTGCAGAGGGCATTAATTATAAATCATTACGGTGTAACACTGTTCTTTTAATAATTCTCATAAAAAAAAATCTATGTGATCTTTGGTTTACATGTTTCAACAAGTTCTCCAGGTTTCTGATTGTCTTGATAGTGTAATTCTCAGACCAGCTCAACGAGATGAGAACATTTATATATACTGCTGTGCAAACAAAAATGTCGCACTCCTTACATTTCTTGTATTGCTTCAGTATATTGTAGGCATGTAACAACTTATTTAAACTTACTGTGCCATTAGACAGATATTTAATACAACTCCTTGCACAGGTAAATAACCACAATGCACAAATGAAAATTACACACACACACACACACACACACACACACACACACACACGCGCGCACGCAAACACACATACACAGTATGTACTCTACTGCCCACCGCAAAGCGCTTTATATGTCTCCTACTGTGTTTCCTGTGTTGTATAGTGATGAATTTCCAGTCGAATCAATAAAGCTCTAACTCTAGCTCCACTCTGCTATGCGAGCAATACGAGCAGAAAACAATAACCATTCTCCTCGCACAACAGAGAAGCAGAAGTTGCCTAAACGGCACCGTTCCCTGGCCAGAAGTTCACCTTACCTTATCCCACTCCTAGTCAGCACAATGCATGGCACACAATGGCCCCGGCAGTTCCTGGTGTGAACGCAGCACAATAGGAACCCGGAGAGCCCGTAAAGGACACGGGTTGGTTGGAGATTAGACATTACCACGCCTGCCTGCTGTGTCTGTTTGCTAGCTACCTATGTGTGTGTGTGTGCGAGGTCAGCCGCATAGCTGAGGTTAACAGAGCGGAGCAGCGTGGAGGTTTGGATAGGGGGTGGGGTCCTCCCCTGCCTCCCATTGGCTGCTGCAGGCTGAAAAGAGAGTGCACCTACTGTACAGGTGAGACATGCCAGAGCAGGAAACTCCTTGGTTGGAAAAGGAGGAGACAGCCAACTAGGGCTGTGACCTTCTCCCCTAGCACAGCGCCTCCTTGAAGCCTTTTATCCGAAGAGGAGGAGGAGGAGGTCAAACCGAAACGGTTTTTCCATCCCCTCAGGAACTCACCTGGAGGGAGACCATGTCCGGCTTGAACTGGCGCCTGAAGCCCAGGTCGTACATGAGGAACTTGAGCATGTCGAAGGCCTGCTCCTCGCTCATGTGGAGCAGCAGCACCCCGGCCACAAAGCTGATGCCCTGGCAGTAGCCCACCTGCAAGAGAGGGGGGGGGGGGGGGACACACACACACACACACACACAAGGCCACAGTGAGTCCCGCGTCTCCGGGCCGGGGGCCTTAATTCTCTGCGGCTGTGGTGCGCTCTGCACGTCACCTCTGTGTCCAGCAGGGAGTAGGCCTTGAGCAGGTTGTAGAGGGACAGCTGTCCGGCGCCCAGCTGAGCCGAGAAGTACTGGTGCGAGGGGAAAGTCCGGCCTGAGGGGGAGGAAAAGGGACGCTGACGTAACTAACTCTCCCCATCCGCTTCATCCTCTATTGGCTTGGTTTTTTAACATTCAACGAGGGAGCTGTGTGTGTGTGTGTGTGCCCACCCAGGTCCACCAGGATGGAATGCTGCTGTGCAGTCAGCTGCTTCAGTAGGTCCTGGTAGGGGGTTTCTGGAGCTTGCTGCCGCGGGGGAAGTCTGTGGCGGAGGCGGTGCTGGTGGGAGAGGAGCAGCCACACCTCCCCGCGCCGAGCCTTAGGCACACCTGGAGTGGAGGCAGAGAGACTGGGTGGAACAGGTGGGAAGGAACACACGCACACACACGCACACGCACACGCACACGCACACGCACACGCACACATACGCACGCACTTCAAGCCGCAACAGAGCCCCGTCCCTAACCTTGGCATAGCGCGTTGTGGATCTCCTCCTTGTCCAGCGGGATCTTGGTTCGGCCGGGAACAGTCAGCTTCCTGTCCCAGAAGGCGTGCACGTCCGTGGAGAACTGGCCGGCCTCCTGGTAGTCCAGCTTCATCTTCCGGATGTGCAGCTCATCTCGGCTGGCTGCAACGGGGCACACATGAGGAGACGCTGTCAGGAAGAGTCCATTCTAATTCACAAAGTGAAGGCTAGTCATTGTATTTGCACTCAAAGAGGGCTGCAGAAGCCAAGAGTGCTCACATGCTCCCTGGTCAAAAAGAGTTACGAAAGAGGCAATAAGGAGACATAGTTTTGGAGGTGGGTTCTACAGTTTCCCTGGAAACCACACACATTTGACACATAGGTCACGTTGAGAAACACGACTTGGCCCTTTGAGGTCTGAGCTACAAGAGAGACGCATATCAAAGAACGCCATGGACAAACAAAGACACCGAGTCCAGACGACAAGGTCAACCCTGCCCATGTGAACAACAAACGGGTTGGTTTGAGAGATGGATGAAGCCTAACGAACCGACACCACACCGCATGCATCCCGCGTCCCCGGGATTAAGGTTCAAATCTCTTACCTTCTGTTCAAAGGATTACGATGTCCCAGATTAGTTCTCGAACCAGAGGTGGCAACGCAATGAACAAACAAAAGGGAAAAGTAGGATTGGTTCTTTGGAATTTGTAAACGAATGCTGTCCTAAGAGCCTGATCTTTGTCAATAGATGGCGATATTTCCCAGATTTTTTATTTTTTTTTGTGAATCACCTTGGAAGGAACAATGAGATCATTGTGTAAAAAAAAAAAAAAAAGATAATCAGCTAAGTGCACCTTAACCTAACCACCATCTAAATAACAGTGTGTGTGTGTGTGTGTGTGTGTGTGTGTGTGTGTGTCACCAGGAGAGTTGTTTCATCCAGACATTCCTATCTAAATATAGCTGCGTTCCAAAATCACCAACAGAAGCTTGTGGGGGGAGAGCTCATGTCTCAGCTCTCCCAAAAATACCCGGCGGTCTGACACAACAGCACCCCACCCCCTCATAGACCCCAGGCCTTAGACAGGAGTAGGACTAGTAGAGTCACCGCATGTGGTAAAAGTGACTGTGCAGGTTTTGAACTCATGACGATGAGGGCTACAGAGGAGAACAGCATGGTAAATACCTAGTTGAAGCATTCCCCTTACAAGGGCAACTCCCAGTGGAAAAAGGTGCGGATGCCTGCAGAAGAATATCTCACAACAAAAGAAGCCAGGATATGCACTCCTCAACAGAATGTGTCATGACTGTTTGGGGATAAATATCTTTACAGCGATGATCACGAGACAATAAACACAAGGGGACAACTTCATCTTATTAGATATACCTCCCAGTGAATGTAAAACAATCACAGCAGGACAAACACTCCAGCGCTGCTTCACGCTGTCGGTTAGCTGCCACTCACCCTCCAGTCTCTGGTTCTCCTTCTCCATGCGCAGCAGCAGGATCTGCTGGTGTATGGCTGTCTTCCACAGGGCCCGGTAGTCCGCCCCGGTCTTCTTGGGCCTCTCCTCCCCGCTCAGGCAGCCCAGAGGATCCTGGCTGGGGTCAAAGGCACGGGGAGAGAGGGGGAACAGCTCCCGGGCGTCACAGTGGTCTGGAACGACACGGCCCAGAGACATTCACCCTCAGTCACTGATTACAATGGCAACAGTAAGTAGATACACGACAATATCAGTGGAGCAGTGTGCAGTGAATTGGGGTGGGTGTTAGTGTGACCTATTATGTGCGAGCTGCAGCTTGCGTCGTACCAGGGCTTCTCTAAGATCCCGCCACTTAAATTTGTAGCGTGTCATAACCTTGGACAGAGTCTCGTGTAACACAAGCCTAACCCCCTGTTCAGACAGTGTCCCACCTGGGTGCTGCATGGCGGAGGCCTTGTTCATGGGTGAGGCCACCCTAAGGAAGATCTTCTGCCTCCAGGAGACTCTGCGGGGGGTGAGGGGCAGAGCCCCGGCGGTCACGGAGTCACTGCTGCAGCTGGACGGAGTCCTCTTTCTGCCCGCCCCATTACTGATGGACAGAGTGGACGGGACAGGAAAGGAGAGTCACTGACCGGCGAAACGAATACAAGACTCAAGGGGTCACTTTACACCGTCACCCTTTCAGCACTCTGTCATTACGCAGGAACGCACACACACACACACACACACACACACACACACACACACACACACACACACACACACACACACACACACACACACACACACACACACACACACACACACACACACACACACACACACACACACACACGCGTTAATCTCCCCGCTGAGACAGATAAAACCTTCCGATAGCAGTCCTGGTATCAACAAATATCTCTGTGCTGGGTAGAAACTCAGAAAGGTTTCTCAAGTTCATTTTGACTAACAAACACAGATGCTGTGACTGGCAACCAACATTTAGATTAATAAAGCAGAGAGCAAGAGTTGCATTTCAATAGTTAAAACACACAAGTGCACAAATCTGTTAAAGGCAAAAAAAAAAAGCTATTGTTACAGAACATGTTCATGTTAAGATTTCCTGGAAAATTTTTTTATTTTAAAGATAAAAACTCAATAAAAAGTAACCCCCTTTGTCAGTTTATAGAATTTGCTGAAATCGTGACAGTATGTTGACCGAGTTTTAACATTGCAAACCATATTTCAACAGTGACAGTTATTAGGTGAGGGGCTGACGTAAAGGCTCGTGATTCCGAGGACATTCAGAAAGTGAACAACAGGAAGTGGCTCTACAGCGAGGTCAGGCTAAAACGGATAACGGTCGGGTCCCTGCAGACGTAGTTTAGCCCTAAGTGCCACTATCTTTAGGCATCTTCCTTCTTGGTCAATGGCATCTAATCAAACCTGTGCTGAAACTAAATCACTCCCTTTAAAAGGATTTGTTTTATTTTATTTTAATTTTTTTTAAGATTCGAGATTATAAAAGCAAAGGGAGAGCGCTCTCACACGGAAGCGCACGGACCGATTCATCATGGCTTTTCTTTTCACCACGTCAGTGAGGGGCCCTCAAAGTCTATTTTCTACCACAGAGACAACTAGGGACGAGGCAGTACCATGCAAGCAAAACCATAGTCTTGTAAGGGTACTAGCCAGCGCATTGCATATGCATAAGTTCATAACCGGGAGCAAAACACGTCACAAGCGCTTCTGGAGGAGCCTTGAATGGGGCATTCATCGGCTCTGCTCCGGCTGGCGAGCGGTGGCATTAGCGACCGTGACGCCACAGGGATCAGGCTGCTGTGTGCTGGGAAAAGGAGAAAACCTCCTCTGGAATAATTGATCATCTTCAGGCGAGCACAGTAGTGCATCTCATTCATAATGGAAACGCTAACCTTTCCTTTCCCTTGGCGCGACACTGACTGACAGTTTCCTCGGTTCGATACGGCAGTCAGTAGTAGTCTGCAGCACGCTAGGGCATCAATATAACGGACGCACTAGCTGGTGCTCAGACGGCGGACAACCATAAACCTTGCCGTTTATCTAGACTAACTATGTATTTAAAAAAGTTTGGGGAAACATTTCAGTCCACCGATGATGTATTCATTTATCTCAACACGCAACAGAACAGCAGGCCACAGAAAATACAAAACAACAGTTCAGTAACAATTCCAAGAAGTGCATTACCTATTGCAGGTGTCAGTAGTGGTAAGTGACTTTCACTGTACTTCAACACGTATAAAGCATTAGTACTGCAGTATCTGTCCATTACAGAAGGAAGGCGAGTTATGTTAATGCCACACAATCTGTGTTAAAAAGAGTAATTGCCAGGAAGGGTCCACACATGCAATTTAAAAACGAGGGAGTGAGTGAGCATCTTCTTCTTCTTCAGCAAAAAACAAAACAAAAAGGAGGAGTGAGGTCCAGCGGCAAAGACAATGCACAAATAAGCCGAAATAAGAGACATTCTTTTTCCACCAACAAAAAGAGGCAGTGGACAGCAGATGCCGCAGGTACAAATGGCAGATCAAAGGTGACGTTGGAGGGGGATGCCGGAGGTTAAAAGGTTGGGCAGACAAAATGAGTACTGCTGCTGTTGCTGCTGCTCACCCAAAGACCAACACTGCCTAAGGTAACACTCCTCTACCACCCCTGAATTGTTCCCCCTTGGCCAGTGCTTTGGTTCAAAACAGGCGGAACGGGGCGGGGGGCGGTGGCTGCGCACCCCCTCTCACCTCTTGAGGGTCCCGCTGTCGGTAAGCGAGCTCAGGGAGCCCACAGAGCCCTGGTAAAAGCTTTTCAGGAAAGTGGGGGCGGAGAAGGAGGTGGGGAGGCCGAAGGTGGACTCACTCTCCGACACACTGCGCTTTCTTGCGTAGGCCACCGGACTGGTCGAGCCAAACGAATGAAAAACGTCCACAAATAAAAAACAAACACTCATTATACCAAGCTGCACATAACAAAGACACTGAAGACTCCAGAAACATCAGACAGCGTCGCCGTGACAGGAAAGGGATTATGCTACTGCTCAAAGATTGTAAGCTGAGGGGACATCTGAGAAAGTCTGTAAATAGATTCCATTGTCAATTCATAAGTCAACAAAATTAATACTTTTCTCAGTCTCAAACTTTTTATTAAAGGGAGGACTCCGTTCTCTCAAAAAGTTAGCTTTGGCCATTAGTGTCACCAAAAAGGATATTACACGGCACTCATATTACTCACTTTTGGGGTACAAAAAGTATTCCACCACATGCCTATCATAACGAATACCTCCTTGTCAAAAGGCACTGAGATTTAAAACAGAACAGTAAGGCTACACAGGAAGTGATGTGCTGCCTTGGTTACCTGCTTTGGAGCAGCTCCGGGTTAAGGGACTGCTGCCTGCGGAACTGGGCCTTGCTGCTCTGACTCTGACTCTGACTCTGGGACGCCGACTGGATGTCGTTGAAGGAGATGCGTTTCTTCATGGGGGGGTGGCTGAAGGTGTGAGCCCGCCGACGGAACTGGGGGGCGTCTGGGTCATCGTCCGGGAAACTAGGGGGAGAGCCGGGGGGAGAGTCACCGGGAGACTCGTCCTGCTGAAGACGTCGCGGACAGGACAGGACAGAAAACGGGTAACGTTCCCATTAGTCATTCTCATGTTATATGGTCCTCGGATACCTAATGTAAACGCGGTACGCAAAGCTACTCCGCACACTTAGAGGAATACTAATGTATGAAAAAGAGCAGTGTACTGGTAGATGTAGGTGCCATAACGAATCATGTAATAAACAAAATTGATTAGGTATAAATCATATCAGGTAGAAGTCTAAAGTTAAATACATAAAGAACATTTAGACTTTAATCAGTCATCAAAAATCAGGATTCAGATAAGACAGCTCTGCACTTACCTAGCTCCATAACAAGATTAGGTCCCAGTCCAGCTCCTGAATACTCTCCTGACCCTACATGTTGCCTCGTGCCTTCCAATGCTGCTCTCTCATCTATTGTATTCTAATGGGCCAGTGTCTTGTGACTCTCTACATCACACACCATTGGAGGGGGTGCCTTGCAATGGCTCAATCCCAAACCAAACCCTCCAATCCCACCTTTACACCCCCGAGTTGGCTTCCCTCTTGCTGATTTGGGAAGAAAAAGTCAAGCGTGTGTCCTAACCCCTCACTCATTTGATCAAATCACACAAGTTAGAGCTCCGAATCAACAAACGAGTGGCTGGAATCAATATCCCCCAGCACTGAAGAGTTAAGAATTAGATGGGGCCCACATCCCGAAAGTTCAAACATGGTTGCTAAGATAGCTGCTGGGCTCGTTCTTTATAGTTCTCAGTGCAGGAAGTTGGGACATAGCTCAGCTTACACCACGCTGGACATCCTGGCTCTATTTCCTGCCTATAGGTCTGTATCCTGTCAGCTCACACTCGGGCCAACGGTCAAAGACAGCCTCACTCATCTACCGGCTGGCATGTCAGGGTTTAAACAGGGCTATAGGCAAAAGGGAACACCAGGTGATGTGAACCGTGTGCCAAAAATATATTAACATGGAGGGGACAATGAAGGGAACGGTGCATGCGTGTGAATACTGTTAGTCATAAAGACTTCCCATTGTGTCCAGATGCCATCCCACTCTAGACCCAAATTTAGCTGACAGAGAAGAGCAGTGTGCCATTTTGACCGCCCCAAACGGACGACTGACAGCTCGCCAAACGCCCTCCCTCTCTCCCCACCGCACTGTTGGTCTTTGAGGCCGGACATAAACGGTGGAAAACTCAGGGGTATATCCCCATCTAAGCGAGCTCTGTGTGTCTGTCTCAGGGTGGTGTTGTTGGCCAGCAAAGCACGCCAACGCCACGAGGGCCTGAAGAGGAGTGCGATGTCACCTACCGAGGTTGGCCTTTCTCAGAAAAGAGACGTTGGAAAAGAGACGTTAGTTTAGCGAGAACTCCCAGGCGGCCTCCTCCGCATGGGCCAGGGAGCACAGTTCTAGGAAGTCGCACATTCCTGCGGAGGCCACTTACTCTGTCGAAGCTGCCCATGCTCCCCATGCTGCCCAGACGGCCCCGCATCCGGCTGGCGCCCTGACGACACAAGACAAACATTGGCTGTTAGTTTTCTGGGCCGCTTCACAGCCCCCTCTCCCTTTAATGAGCAGCAGTCATAAATAATGCACGGTCTAGCAGAGTGCGGAGCATAGGTCAGAGAGCCAAGCCTTAGTCCATGTACTATAAAGGAACAACCAGAAACTGATATCTGCACATCATGCGGACCACAATGAAAGGCTCCAATGGCCTGGCTCCTTAAGCTAAGGCATTATGAGTCAGTCGTCACAGTGGCAGATCTGGGTCAATCCGAATCCCATGGAGCTCTCGGAGTCTGTTCCTGCTTCGGTGTCAAGACACAGGTATAGACAAAAAAAAGACCAGAGGAGCCAGTTGGACATACACGGGATATGATGTTCTCCAGGGAGCTGGTGAGCGAGCTGCGGGCTTTGCTCCTCAGGATGTCCAGTTTGAAGCGCCCGCCCGTCGCCGTGGCGTCCGCAGCCGCGGTATTGTTGGGGGCATTCTGTCACAGAGCAAACAAACATTACAATGAGTTGTCCAAAATGCAAACACCTTCCCTGTACTTGGTTTCACTTTCCCCGGGTAGTTTCAACACCAACACTAAACACCATATTAAAAACACAAATAGCAGCTAGCAGCTGTGAAGGAGACTGTATACTAAAAGGGAGGGAGGACTAACAGATAAAGAAGACGGGTGCCTGAACACAATTGACAACCCGTCCTCCAGCCCCCCAGGCTGGGTGAAAGCACACTATTGAATTGGGGAGCTTTGTCGAGAGCAAATGAATGAGACTGCCCTGCAGCGGCCCTCTGTCGATGGACGGACGGATGTCGGACGCAGCCGGCTGGTCGGTTACCTGGGGCGCCTCCCCAATGTGGAGGTGGGACTTCTGCTTGGTTCCGCACAGCTGCCGGAGGTGGAGGATCACCAGCTCGTTCTCCTCCTGGTCGGATGCCGGCTTCATCCTCTGCACGGACGGCGGCCCCAACAGCACACAAACACACCCACACACACATCGAAACAGCATTAGACACGCATCAATTATCATCTACTCATGGCTCTGAAAAGAAAAAAAAAAATCGATAATCTTCATCTAAAAGCTTTGTTTAAATAGTATTCCATACGACTCGATACATCCCCATTAATCTTCATTCAACTTCCACAAGGCCAGGTGTATATAAACAGCATTTTTAAGGTATATTTTCGACTGTGTCCCTGCCCTTACCTGAACCCGCTCAAAGATATCCGCTTGTTCATTGTCAGTCAGCCTAGAGAGACATTTCTGGATGGCTAGCTTGGCTCTAGGAGGGTACAGCCCTAGAAACAGACGAACCAGAGCAGCAAGCTTCAACATCTCTGCTAATGAAGGCTGCATACATACACATATTCACGAGCCAAAGGAGACAGAGAGCTAAGTAGTAGTGTAGTGATGGCGGCAGCCTACCCTCGATCCTCTCACAGAGCTTGTGCAGGTCATGCATGGGACAAGCCTCGCACAGCTGGATCTGAGACTTGTTGCTCTGCAACGTTGCGGCTGTACTGAACGCTTGCTTTAGAGTGAGCATCACTTCGTCCACCTGCCCCCCCGCGCACGGACGAACACACACAATCATGCACACAATAGAAGAAATCAAATATATGGGATATGACTAAGCAAAAAAAAAAGAATTTCAAAGCTTTTTCCTTGATTGGAGCTGAATTTGAAGTTGTACTTTGGACTCACCAGAGACTCACAGGCACACTGGAACACATAGCACACGTACTGAGCAGAACCAGATTCTACAAGGTCTCTACAGATTAATCCAAAGTGATCGGTCTGCTTTATACCCTGTGCCAAGGAATACAGGATTTAAAAAAAAAGAAACATGCTTGAAAGTTCACAAAAATACAGCAGGACACTGAGTCCTTGTGTTGCTGAAAGTACGTACAGTTTGAACCTATTTTTTCCTAATATACTGGAAACGATACTGCAATCCTTAATCCTTATCTTTGAATAGACACAGTATAACTATATACATTTATTTCAGATAGCACTTTATCTTTTCATGTTGATTTTATTATTGCAGAATTCATCAGTTTTTTTTATGGAATTTTCCATGATGCAGTCAGGATGTTGGATATAAACAAATCAATGGGACAAATAAGCAAGTTATCCATACAACTATCAGTATCATTTTCTCATTCAATTCAAATCGAAGAACATGAATGTAATCTAAGAGCATGCTGCATTTGCTTCCTTATAGCACCAAGCAATCACACTTCCCAAGCAGAGACTGGGTTACAAGTGTGGTTCTAGGGAGAGCCTTGAGGCACAGGAAAAGGACAAGGTGGGAGAGATCAATGTTAGCATAAACACCGCAGAGCAAAAACAAACACTGGGTGCCAACCTGAGAGCAGGACGAGATATCCTTGAAATTCTTTTCCAGCACCACGGTTTTACTGTCGGGACTGATGAGGTTCACTTCAAAACGTCCAACCTGTCAAACCACAACACAGAGAGCGCCACAGGGAGACACAACTCTGGGTTAATGAGCTGGCTGACCTGTGTGCACTGTGAAGCTAAAACAAGAGAGCACACCGTCTCGCAATAGGGGGCTGACTTTTATTTTCTAATATTTTGAAAGCTACAAACAGACAGACACAGACAAACACACACCCTAATACAATACACATAAAATCAAGGTCAATGGTTTGTGCAAATGATTTTTCCCGTCATTGACTGCTACAGAGAGTATGTATTATATTGAGCGCTCTGCTCCACTTCCTAAATAAACTTCATGAGACAATTAGCTGGGTTTCAGGAAAGACAGCTGGCTAGCCAAACGGTATTCTAGTCATGAAGCATCAGCCTGAGCCCTGGCCCCCACCAGTAACATCAATGCTGCGTTCACCACTGCTCCGAAAGAGTAACAGTCTAAATTAGGTTGTAACATCAGGCTTAGCAAGCCTGTAGTTCCTAACTGGCAGCTTCTTTATCGTTAAAATGATTTGTAAAAGAAAGCTTTAAGGAGTCTTAATGTAGGAGGGGATTGAATGACAAACACGGCTGAAGTTGTTCAGCCTGACACAAGAGGCAGCTGCTATTCTGAGCTGATTACAGCAAGGAATACAGGTCGGTTTCCCTCATTGACCAAAAATATTATCCGTTGACTAGAGCTGCAATTGAAGATTAGACTAGATCCAAACTATTTCAAACTGCGTCAAAACGAGTTGCATTCCAGTGGGCTGGAGCGGCCGGCACTGACACAGCATGTGAGCACATGCTCCAGTACATGTTACAGGATGGGTGTAAGTGGTGAGATAAAGGCTCAAGACAAATCCTCTGAAGGAACTACACTGACTGCTCTCTCTCTCTGTCTTTCTAACAGAGTGGCTGACGTCAGCTGAATAATAAGAGGATTACCTGAAGAACTCAGAAAACAGGACTGACAACATGTCGAGAGCATTACATGCTCTATAACTTCTCAGTCCACCCCCAAAAAGATGACCGTTACTCATTTTAAGCGTTGCTTTATGCTATGTACGGTAGTGAATGTTGTCGGTTGTCATGGCACCTGAAAAAGCATGGTGCGGTTTTTGTCTGCATCGGAGGGCTGGACGTGGTTTGGCGCGCTGGCGTGTCGGCGGCGCGCGGGGGCTTTTAGGGCCCCCTCCCTGGGCTTCCTCTGCAGACTCCCTGCCAAGCTGCTGCAGCGCGTGCGGAACTCCTGCTGCTCCTCGAAGCCAGAGTCCTCCAGAATGCACTCGGGGAAAGCCCCTCTCAGGTTGCCCAGGCTAGGGCTGTTGGAGAGGTTCTTACCTGGAGACAAGTCGCACACACCAATGTATGAAGAAGTCCTCTTGATTTGTGTGACATGTAGAAATCATTCGAGGGCCATAGGTTTAGACTTGACTAGCTGGTAAGACCCATAACTTTCAACCGTCTGGCAAATAATATTGCCTCAGGGAATGGATAGTTCCAGTTCAATAACCGGCCACTTGTGGTTTCTGTTTTAAGGAGTTTCCCCACCAGTATGCCATAACCCATAAACCACAGTCAACGAGTTCTAAATCACAAAGCCTAATACAGGAGGCCCCTACCATTGGTGAAGTCCTCCATGTGCAGTCCGTCAGAGTCCTCCTGGCCCTCGCTGAGGCTAGAGGAGAGGGGGTCCTCGTCTACTTCCAGGGTGATCTCCCCCGAGGCGCTCTCCGAGGATCCTCGCTGGCCACTGAGGAGGCGCGTACGCTTACGTTCCAACTCATGCTGCCGGAATTGATCGATGCAGTCGTCGATGAGCGTGGAGGGAGCTTTCTTGTGCCCGACGGTCACCTGGAGCGATTTGGAAATAAGACCGTTCCTTGAGCTTACAGTATGTAGGCCTATTCATCAAACGCAACTCAAAGATAAACCACCGTTTATATTTGTTTTTTTTCTATACCTTTCCACAATAGAGCACTTCAAACTTCTGTGAGTTGTAGAAGGCCTCCTCAGTGTCTTGCTTGGGCTTGACATCTTCCTTCAGGGCAGACTTGGATACCTGGCGCACACTGCTAATCACTTCATTTACCTGGGATGGATGAGAGAGAGAGAGAAGAGGACTAAAGGGAAGGCATTGACAGTGCAAAGGTTTCATCTAAACTGTGTTGTTACACCAGGAGGAAAGGAACGATCACCAGACACTCCGTATTTTTTTATATTCTTATGACTGTTAGCTTAATAAACACCATAAGAATTATGCAGTATACTGGGGCTTAAAAATGCCTAATCAGTCGAAAAACTATTTTGATTACCACATTTTATTTTATGTTATTTTGCAACTATCCTTTTCACTCATATAAAAGAGAGGCCTTGTTTAAGTAACCACTTTTGCTTACTGAGAAAGATTTTCCTTTATGAACATTGCCAACTGTTACGGTGCCATGAGCTGAGGACTCGATAACAGATATTTTACAGTACAGTTATCATTTATTTAAATGCTGTCGTTTCTAGGAAAAACAATAAATAAAATTAAATAAATCAAGCAAAATGACACACTTCTCCATCATAAGAAGTAGCCATTCTACTTTTAGTAATAGCTAACTAAGATTGTTTTTGAAATAACATACAAATATCAGTTCAATGGTAAGCCAATATGGGCTAGCCTACATAGGGTCACAGTTTGTTAACTACATTTATTTTGGCAAGTGCTCAGTGTAATACCAGGCTTCAGTGCTGCACGCAGAAAGTAACTCCTGCAAACAGTCTCAAGAGTTCTCTAAAAAGAAAAACGTTGGGAACTTTTAAACTAATCCCACAAGCTTTTTCTTGAAAGCTCCAATAGCACAGGGCTTTACAAACGAAATACACCAGGCTTGGAATAACAAAGAGCGTTTTGCTGGGACAGACTTAACTGCGTGTGTTCTGGTGACAAAATTAGGCAGGGAGCCAGGAAATTACTTTCAGACAACATTAAAGAGTCTGCATCCAGATAAAGGGCTGAAATGGACAAGACAAAACCTGCCTGTGAGAAAGCAGACTTGAAGGTCAACTGTTTAACTTCCACTGTAACTTGCCGTTGCCCAACACTGAGGGTGTGGCTAGCGCAGTAAAAAAAATAAAAAAAATAGGAGGTTCTTTGAAACGTAGTTTCAGGAAAAAGAGTAACAGCCTTACTCCCTGCAGTCTATCATTTGGCAATACTGGTTATCATCTTTATTCACCCTATCCGTTGGCTCAGGTTTTGTTGGTGCAGGGAGCTAAGACTAGACACATGTCGAGAAGCACACAAATCAATACACCTTGCTGCAATAGAAATAGCAGGTTGTCTAAACAGGATTGAAGTAGCCTAATGGAGACTGAACAGCAGCTCTTTAGAAGCAGTCAACTGTGCTCTGTCAGAGCGTCTGCCTCAAGGTCAATTGAAAAAGGTGGTTTAATACAGCAAATGACTGCCAAAACAAACAAAAGCCACATATTCTGCACACGTCTCTTCCAATGCCTCCGTTAAGACCTGCAGTTGGTCGGCTGCTGAGCAAACAGCCTTTTGTTCAGGAAAAGATTAACTCAACACAAATACTTTAAAGCGAAGCAAGTATTTATCCACAAGAGCCTTGGATTCAGAGTAAATATTTTCTAAATGACCTCCCCCATGCAGTTGCTGTGGCTACACATTCTGTTCTAAGGTCACACTTAAAATCAGCCCCCAGGCAGAAACTAGCTGGCCCCTAGATAGAGGCTTCCTTTGAGAGTGAAAGGAGGAATATCACACAGTTCCAAACAAACCCATCCATTCACTCACTCACTCATCTATTTAGTCAAACAACGCTTTAACTTGTGGAAGTCAAGAGCAAGGATGTGGCTACTTGTTTAACTGTCAGCTGGCTTATTTCTCAGGGCTATTTGTAGATATCTAGTAAATCTTGGCAGTGCAACCTTAGCATACATTTAAGACAGAACGCAACAAATAATCTTGTTGTAAATTACTAATTGATAAATTAGTTTATATTATACTAAATAAAAATGTTAAACAGGAGGACACAATTCACAAACATCTCAGCCAACTACATAAACTAAGTTCCTCTGCAAAAATCCGACAGCTTTGGTTTACCTTGACCTTTCACAACAACAGAGATTAAAATACCCAAGAGGACATTTTGCCTAGGAATCACAGATGGCTTACTCTTGTACGGGTTACTTTGTCTAGCACAACAAAGTGTCTGTGGAAGACGTGACATGAAACATTTACAGACCCATTTGATTATGCAACAGTAAGTTGACGCCTCACCACCATTGGAAGTCATTCGTTATTTGGAGAATGAGGCATTGTTCTGTGGAGGAAGAACAGGTGGACAACCCTACAGGTCCAGTTGTAAACTGTACAGCTGCCTACAGGGGCCTGACTTGTGAGTCTAAGGAGTCTTTTGCACTTTCAATAAGTCTGATTTTATCCCTCTCTTAAAATCCCAGTACAAACAGCTGATAGTACTTTGACCAGCAAACACATAAGAAATATCTTTATAAGAACTTTTCCTCTATTCACAGGGAACTTGTGGAAGGAAGACCCAGCCAAGGGATGTAGAGAACATCTTCAACATCTGAACAGGGGTTTATTAAATTCTTAGGAGGCAAAGGAACAGACAGAAAACACAAAGTTTAGATGCATAGGCCTAGTGGAAGAGAATAGAATTGCTAGAACCAAAATAAAAGCTATGATATTTTTAGCCAGCCATTCAGTCTATCACAAATAAACTGTGTCAGGAAGCAATTCCCCAATCTCCATTTCCTTCAAGTTACGTAGGCCCTAAACCTAGCCTTTTCTTACATAATATGCTACATGTAGGCAAGCAAATTGGTATGGTTTTCTACCCACAGACAATTTAGACCTACTTCTAGAATAGCATACTCATAACTATTTTGTTTAAAGAAAATACTATACTGCAACAGGCCTACTCATTATGAAATACTTAATAGTATTAGCCTAATACTAATAATAAATCAAACAGTATGTAAAAAAACTGAAAGAACTGTATTTGTCATTTACATAATACAGGCTGTTTCTAAAAGGGTAAAAGGATATTTTAATCACAAGCTAAGGGAGTTGCCAGATGATGGTGAACTGTAGACCAATACAACTGATAGTTTAAATCAAACATGTTTGTCAAACTAAACCATTTCCTCAACAGAGTAAATGTCTTGTTTGTCATACCCTCGTGCCGTTCTAGCCAGTTACAGACCACCAGTCCATAGCATGGTTAAGGGAGACACAACAGAGTACTGACCTAAAAGGCTGTTTGCTGTTCCTACCACGAATCTCCAGCTGGGTCTTTCCAGACAACGCATCAACACGTTGCTTTTTCACCTGGCTGCGGACACACCCGTTAGCCTACAAAGGCCATATCACATTACATAACAAAAGCAGTGCCTCTATGCCTCTCCGTGAACAGCTTTGGCTTTGGGATCCTAACGGCACATCTGATGTGTCAAGTGGGAACAAAACGCAATGACTTTCTGTAATTTGCTTAGTTGGACTTGTGCAAGTTTTTTTTTTATTTTTATTAAATGTGTCTATAGCGTAGCTATGTTCCTATCACTAACCTCATATGCTTCATCCCACCACAACATATTTGACCCTTTGCCTCAAACCAGCTCACCATATATTTAAATATGGAATTCCAGTTGGAGCAAATAATTTCTCATGGCCACTACATACTTGCTGGCAAATATACTGACATTGTAGTTCAACCAAGGTGTATAAGATAATTGATAACAAAAAAGTATCTTTGTATTATGAAACTACATAATATGCAACATAAGATGTAGGCTAATAAGACTAAATATGTTTTAATACTGGACCAAAGGTAGCCAACATCACATAGCTCATATGCACGGCTTATGCCCTGATTTGTCCATTAGACTACTCAGTGTGGTCATCGAGCCCCCACACTTTGGTGATGAAACAACTGACCCAAAATATCAGACAGAGATCAGATCACCCTCCTCCCTTTTGTACAGACTTGGCTGAGAGAGATTGTGCACGCACCACTCAGTCCCTCTGTGGACGGTCGCACACTTGTTCGGGGGTGATTGGTAACCGTCTTCCTCTGGTCCTGAGCAAAATCAAGACATAAGGATGAATGTGTGCAGAACTGCAGATGGTCATCTTTGTCATCCAGTAATTAGCACACGTGACCTATTCGAAGTCTGTCATTGGTTTGTCTGACGGATGTCAACAAGTAGCTCTGACTCCAGCAATGGTTACGAGTCTACAGCAACAGTTGCAGTTGATAAAGAACTATTTCCCCCAAGCCTGTCAGTTTATGATACAAATCTTAAACCGGATTTCCAAGGGAACCTAAAAATAAACTTGGAATCACCTGGGAACACAGTAACATTTGACACGCTTCTCGCTTGTTATCTGAAAGCAATAGTCTATAATAAATGTAGGGTAAGCTTCAAACGGTTAGGCCTAGGTAAAATGATTCCTCCTTGCGTCAAACCCTATTTAATTCTAAAGCACCATGACAACCTTATTTCTACATAAAAATAATTACAAGTAATAATCCATATTAATACGTCACATCAAATCAAATGTCATTTCTAAAAGCAAGTCCTCATAATATACGAGATGTGAGAATGTAGTGTTACTTTAGCAGTCACCATTGTTCTTATTTCACTGTAGGGCCCAGACGCAGGACTGAGCATGCAGAACATTGAGTACAAATCATTGCTGCTAGGGCTAGCCCTGTGACAATGACAGTGTTCGGAAGGACTCGGAGGTAACCAATCCCCAGCCCAGAGGGAGAAGGTGCATTCCTAAAAGATCCATGTGTTGCTGGCTGTTCGCTACCAAACCAGTTTATCTTGCATAACAGCATGAAGAGTAGGACACTGCCCCTGTAGCTGCTTTGAGAGCTGCTTGACTGTACTGTACATTTGTCTGAGCAGAGGCCCAGCCAAGCACTTTGCGTGTGCATCTGCTTCTCTCTCCCTTTTTCCAGTCTCAGCTTTCACCATTAAGACAAAACGTCTAGCCTAGCTCTTCACATGCCAACGGAAATGTGATACAGTCAAAACAGATCGACTAAGGTCCTTTCAAAACAAGAGGATGGCTGCTTGTTTGGTGGCAATGGGTGTAGAGAACGTAGCATGATCGAAGTTATAGGAAAGTAGTATGATGATGCTACACCATTGGCCTCCTGATTCGGTACGGTGAACCACTGCCAACTGTGATACCATGAGATTCATGTAGCCTACACACAAACCAGTACAAGGAAAGTGCTGCCATACAAAACAGCGCTTAGGACACAAAGCAGATAGTGCAGACACACTTATCTCATGCCCAAGCTCCTGCCCTCCTAAACACTATGTGCTCCACTGGATTAGATCGGTAATCAAGAGTGGTATGCTGATCAGTGCATATAAAGCTGCTGATTCAACATTGTGCCTACATGGAAATCCGTTGTAACCAATGTCTGCTATAGATTTTTGATCCCCTGTGTCAGGGACTTCTCAGGCAGGATTAACTTCACCAATAAATCCAGGTTGTCAACTGCTGGTTGTCCACAATCACCAGACAATGGCCTAAATTCTTAATACCAAAATCAAAAACATGTTATTGTCCATTGTTCTCCATCCACAAAACCAAAAACATTGACATGGTTAACTTGGATCCTGTCATCAAGCTAATGGCATTGACTCCTTCCCCATCAATGCCAATTGACAACTAGTGGTGGTGGTAATTAATATTCTGTATTTTCCTAGGGAGACTCGTTTTGTCACCAAATCTTAGAAAATTAAAGCATAGAAGATGTCAAGGGATGGGCACAACAGACTATTCCATCTTGCATGACCTCTCTTGACCTACCTGGTTAGGGTCGCACGCCTTGAAGACGTGACAGGACATCTCCGACTCTGGGTTGTCGGGTTGGCTCCGTATAAGGTAGGCAAAATAGGTGAGATCATTACTATTGTGAATAAAACGGGAGATGAACTGTGCTTTATGTTCAAATATGAAGACAGAAGAGTTTGCATTATTCGCAGGAACGCATCTTATTAACGGTGGTAACAGCATAAGCTGAACTTCTCTAGTCTGACCAGGACCAGACTCGTTCTTTTCACTTTTTCTCCGAATCTCAGCCACCAGCCATGGCAGCATAGGGAGGGTCGTCCTCCTGTCCAAGGAGGACCAGCCAACGTACCACAGACCAAATTTTTTCTCAGTCTTCGAAAGATTGTTTTCCTTATCGTCTTGTCCCTCCATCTTTGGCTTCTAGAAATTTAGTTTAAAGACTGAATGCGTGCTGAATGACAGCAACTTGAGACGCCCGAATGAATGACTACACATCCGCCAGGTAATGACAAAGAAAATCGATTAAATCAATATAACCTAAATGTCACATATGACAAGGTCATAAAGATGCATGAACGCACACAAAGAAAGGCATAAAGAAGCCACAATTAAAATAAAATTTTTCAAAAACGTCTGATAGAAACAAAGGCGTTTGCAGCATGTGCCCCTCGAGTCGCAGTTCAGGTTTTCCTTGGACGAGTTCTTGATTGATACCCCTCCACGTCCTACAGATTAGAGCAATGTTTTGCTGCTGTACCAACTTGATTCACTGCTGCCGAAGAGGTTTCCTGGCAAATGTCTATTTCAGTGGCAGCATTTGCAAAACAAGCCTGAAATTTTCCAGTGTTCAAAAACGTGGCGTTGGCAGCCTTTTTGTAAACAGTGGTGGCCCAAGAGAATACCAGACTTCTTACACGCGCTGTCCTAAACAGTATTCAACGAAGGTTTATGTAATTTTTGTAAAGTTATATCCCTGTTGAAGAGAAAGGGCCGCTGATTAGGTTCTAATCGTTTGTCAATATTACTTACTGCAATTTTGTTGTCGTGCTATGCTGACTCAAGTTTGTCTACCAGCTACCCCTGGAGGAGTGGCCGTGCCCAGTGGCTTCACACTCAGCCAGACATTATAGGCAATACTCACGTCACCAACGTTGCTTAGACTAGGCCGCGCCCCCTTTTGGAGGAAAACAAACCAATCTTACCATTGCTTTCTTGGCAAACTAGAAGTGTAAGATTCGAGAAATTCCAAGCACAGTGACAAAGATTTGCAAGTTATTTTCTACATATTCAAGTAATAGAGGCCCACATAAAGGCGGTATTACTAAAAAGTGGGGGGAAATAACCACACTAATTCTACATGCAGCTTTTAGCAGCTTTTTCTATAGTCTGATAAAAAATATGAATGCTGTTAGTCATGAAGACAACTTCATTTCATTATCAATAACAACGATTATCATCTTAAAACGTTCTACAAAAGCTTTTGCGTGAATGTACATATCAAACCTTCTACCCAAGTGGATTTTATGTTTAATATAAAAAACATAGGATAATGCTTGACCAGGGTTTTGCACCCAGCCACTAGTAAATAACTTGTGTTTCCAGACATATGTAGTTCTTCATTTAAATGTGTGTGTAAATTAGTAAAATATAAACAAACAATTACAAAATATTAAGATGGACTTTTCTTTTTCTTTTTTTTACAACATAGTACAGTGCGTTCAGAAAGTGTTCGGACATTATTTGCTTTTACACTCAAAGTTGAGCTCAAGTGCATCTTGTTTCTTTTGATCATCCTTGATATGTTTCTTCATCTTTATTGGGAGCCCACCTGTGGTAAATTCAATTGATTGATGAATATGATTGGGAATGGCAGACAACTGTCTATATAAGGTTGCACGGTTGACAGTGCATGTCAGAGCAAAACCCAAGCCATAAAGTTGAAGAAATTGTCTGCAGACCTCTGAGACAGGATTGTGTGCTGCAAGATGATTGCATGAGCATCAGAGTTGGCTTTGCCTCTTTCAGAAGTAGAGAGGATATAACAGGAGGCCTACATAGTATCACATGTGAAATAATAAACATTTGTCTAGTTGAATATATGAGATCAATTTTCTTTTCTAGAAGTTGACATTTTATCTGAAAATATTATTTTCTAAATCTAGAATTTCGGCAGGAGAAAGACGCCCGCTAGGGTAGCCCAACCAATTCCCCTGGACGCAAGCTCACTCTTCCAGAAATAGATTAACCTAATAAAACCTAATCATCAAAACTTTGCACCAAGAAAAGCCTCCCTAATGTTAACCCTGCGCTTAACTAGGTCAAAAGGATATAGGTTCATTTTAATTTCAGGAACATTATCTCCTTTATAATTAATGGATATAGGGAAGAGCAAATTGATGATACAATTTATTAAATTTTTTTGCATACCTACATGCTAAACAGCCCTTATGAGGACTACTATTTATTTACAAAGAATGCATTAGTCAAAAGGAATGCAGAGGGGAAATTACACAAGGCCTATGCTTAATAGAAAATACCATTAGAATAGTCAAAAATGCAATTGCCCAGGAAGATAAGTAAAACAAATGCATAATTTGGCACAAAATATTTTAGAAACTGACAACTTCTTTTATGAACCTAGTTCCTAATGCAGTTGTTGTAATTTATGATCACTTTGCCATCGTTAGGTGTTACTGAGATTCAGAAGTTTGTGTGTGAAGACACTTCCTGACATTTTATGTAGAATATTTTAGTGTCATTCCAAAAAAATTACATACAAGGGCAAATATATTGATTTGGAACAAGCCAAAATGTGCCAGTCTAGTATCCCTCAGTAGGCTACTGCAAATCAGTTGATAGAATCATCCATTATGTTTTAGCTCATAACATCTTTTACAATTTCCCTTGGAATACATAAAGTACAATCAAAAGTAAGTTTGTCAACTTTCAGTATGGGGAGTTTAAAATGGGAAATGTCTGTTTCATATCAGTTTCACTTTAAGGTACAGGGTAAATATATTTCAGTGGAACACTAAATAACAGTTTAAAAAAGCACATTCCAGCATTTGAAATGTATAGCAAAATATCAAAGCAGTTTTAATTGCTGGCTCAATAATAGGTAGAAGGCTTGTTACCAATGTTGTGAAATGATACATTGTTCACAGGTAAAGTGAACTATACATGTTGTTATGAACAAGTACAATAAATACAAATGTGCTGTAAATCACAAGTTCAAAATATTGTCGATCACATAATGGACATGGGATTAGTCCATCTAAATAATTACAGCAATTACTGAAATTCAACAAAGGCATTTTTTAACACAACCTTAATGTAGTCTTTGGCCTGCATATTGATCATAAGGTGTATTATCAATACTTCTGAACATCATATGGTTTCTAATACCGCAGCCATCTCCTTGAACTGCTTGTGGAAGTGCTATATGGGGAGAAGAAGGAGAAATGCATTACAACATATCGTAGGGATGCACAGATGATACATAGGACCTGGTTCTAGTATCGGCCAATATTGGCATAAATAAGCACAATCGGTCATCGGCATTGTCTACCTAAAATGACTGTATTTGTATGCTACATCTATTACTTGAGCTGCTCTTAAGCTAAGCGCTTCATTCGACCAAACCATTTTACTATGACTATGTAGCATTTTGACAAATGGACTTTATGCTGGGTACCAAACACTCTTTTTGCGCTTTTTGCAGACTGACCTGAAACTGTGGAATAGTCATCTCAAAACACCTCTGAGAGATATGTCCCGATGTGTCAGCAAACTTAAGCAGCAAGGTGACATATGGGGAGTTGAGAGACCGACAGGTGTCCGAGCTCACTGCTGTGCCTAGCTTCCACTGCATGTCCACCAACTACAGGGATACAAAAAGCCACAGTTAGGTCATTATGTCATCACTTTATTCTGGACTGGGGGCTATTGGGGTCGCTATGCATTACCTGGCCAATGCTGAGCATGGCTTGTGTCTTCTGATGGGCATGCACCAACGAGCCCTGGCTGTTCCATAGACCATGCACCACCTCTGAAGCAGCTTTTGTCCAGTTAGTACTTCCCTCCTCCAGCCGTGAAACCAGGTCATCCCCAGAGAGGTTGTTCTTTCCTGCTGATCTGCAAGAAATTAGCATAACACATTGTCAAGTATTGCATGACTATAAACTCCTGTTGGTTGATGTTAGCTGACCCTGAGGAACGTACCGCAGTTTGGTCACTGCCTTTAAACGACTCAAAGTCATAAAGAGCACCAATGTGTTCTTGGATATTAGAAGGTATTTCCTAGACTGACTGTATTAGACTTATAATGTATGACTAGTAAACAGGGTATAACAGAAACAAAGTTGTGTACCAATGAATGGGACGTAGCAGACTATGTTTATCAACTAATAAAGAGACTTGGATTTGGAATTAATTCACCCAAACATTTTTCTTCAGTCATTTGCTTCTCTATGGATAGATACTTCCCCTCTTCCAAACATAAGTTGATATGCAGCTAACCCCTGCCCTGCATCACAGCACAGAGGGGTTAACAGAGCTAAGAACACCCCGGCGTCACCCAATTGACTCCCCCAAACAAGCTGCAGATATTCTTACCTGAAGGTTAACAAAAGAAATCGGATAATCTCCCAAACAGCTTCTTGATCAAGTTGTACCCCAGCTCTCTGAAACCTCTGCACAGAATTGAGCGCAGATTAATTTGCAGACAAGGTATTATGGATTGCTGAGAGAAAGCTAATGGCATGAGTTTACTCACAGTAGAGATTGCAACTGAATCCACTCCCTTTGTCTGCCCCTGAAGATGAGTCAGGATCTGTTGACACTGTTGGTATTATTAGATGACAGTGATCAGAACCCTAATCCACGTCAACAGTACACTATGCATTAAGATAGTGGACTGACTACAATCCTTGTATGCTCAATTGTTTTATATTTAAAAGTATTTAACTCATAATATTTCTAGCACAAATATATCTAGCACAAATTTGTTTTTATTTCATCTTTGTGGAGGGTTAACTAAACCGCACCTTCTCTTTCACCACACCCCTCAATACCCAATGCCTCAGGTCTGCGGATACAACCACTACCACTCTAAAAGCCACCAGGAGCATGCGCTTTTATTTCTCTTTTATTTATGCATGTATGCCCTAGATAATTTTACCCCGTGTGAAACAGTGGTTAACAAATACATCGAGTCAACTGGCACACATAACATCGTCATGTGACATACACTGTGAGTGGTCATATACAGATGCCATTCTAAGATTTGTGAAATTGAGAAGTCGCTGCTAAAATTCGTGCTTCTCACATAGTTGTACATTTCCGTTATTTGTCAGCAACAATGACAGTCTGCCATTTCCCCTGAGTGGCCAACGATGTATATTTTAAAGTTACAATAGCGCCATATCACATCGATCAGAAACATAAGAAAAACGGACGTCCTCACTGTTTCCGCTAATAATTCTGAGGGTAGTTTTACGAAACTTTCCACGATGTGGTCAACACCTGAAATGACACAAAACAATGAATAGTCGTGTTAAATAATGGTATGACGCGACAGCTTTCAGGTTAAAAAGCTAAATCGGGAACCACTGACTGCCTATCTGGTTAACATGATTGCAACTTGCAGGTTGGATATATTTTGCTTTCAAGTTAAGCGTGAGCTAGCTAGCTAGTTAGCCTCGTTTAATTGACAAACGTTACCCAACATAACGTTAGTCAATTATGCATGTGTAGTAGTGCACAGCCAGCGAAATCTATAAAAATAATCTACGTTATTGTTAATTGTCCTGCAGGCTTACTATGCAACCTACCGTTGTATGTAGCCACCCCAGGCATCTTGTGGTTGACTTATCTTGAGTGGTAATTATTATATGTCTAATGCAAAGTTGTTAGCCTGATGAGACTAGCAGCACTGGTGGTGCCTACTTCGTCACGAAGTTCGTGAAAATCAGGACAAGACTACCACCGCGTGGACAATGAGCACATTGCATTATTACCGCTTTTAATACTCGCCCTGATTACTTCCATGATCGGCACGTTGACTATATTAATTTAAAACCTGAATTGCATTAAAATCATTTTATTTAATCATTCATTATTAATCATTTTTATAAATTTTTAGTGTGTGCATGTGTTTCCGAAAGGCGTGTCCCTCTAGTTTGTGTTGACCCTGACCTGGAATGTTCCAAAACTAGTATGGGTGAAAAAGTTCAACCATAAGGTTCTCACTGTGCGTATAAGAAACCTATACAAATGATTAAAGGAATAACATACATTTAAAACTTAAAATATTAAGATAAGTGTAGAATGTATCTATTGTATACGGTACAAGTAATATGAGAATATTTATGAAAAAGTAATAATACCCCTCAGATTACTTTGCTAGTGTCAAGTTCAAGTGCTGAAGCGGAAGCATATATCAGCTGGGGAATTTAGTGAAACCTTTAGATTGCAGCTGTGTGTTGGAAAGGGAAGCTTGTAAAGTAAACTTATTAGCTGTTAAAATGGACGGCCAACGGTGGTTACCTCTAGAAGCCAATCCTGATGTATGTCTATGTGTTAATGTATTTAATGAAAGAATACTATTAACCGAGTAAAATGTATGATATTTAACGCTAACAACAACGTTAGCTAGTTAGCTAGCAATAGCACTATCAAATTCATTCATTCAGCCACGAGCTCTTGAATATGTTAGCTAAGCAAGACAACGTCGTCGTTGGTGGTGGTGTGATTAATATATGAATTTAGTCATTATTAGCTAACGTTACCCTGAAATAGAACTGTTTTTACCGATAGCTAACGTTAAAGTGATCAGCAACGACTGACCAATTCGTTTATTTGTTTGTCTCATAGGTCATGAACCAAGTGAGTATCTGACTTGCCTGCAGTCGTGTGATGGTTTACGGTAATATACATGCTTGAACGTTAATCTTTGGGTCAAGATGTCTAGATCTGTTCTTAATACACCCATTTTGGAATCTCAGCTATGAGTTGGCTTTGTCCTACTTTGACTGTTCTTACCCCATTATAATATCCATCCGTGGACTGGGGAACAAAGTACTGGAGGAAGTTTCTGAAATGGGATTACTACAATAAATAATCACAGAAAATTGAGTTACCGTAATTTGTTTGGTTTCATGTTTTCACTTTTCTAGGCAGTCCAATTTTGTTCTCTAACAGTGACAATCTTGAAACAAGAAAACATGGAATAAGGAAAGTTTGTGAAGAGTTCTTGGAGTAAATCTGACCATGATAGTACCAATTTAACCTAGTTTTCCTTTGTACTTTTGTTGGGATTGATATTTCTGCCAGCTCAGAATCAAATGCTATACCCAGTCTGGGTGTACATGTTGTATATGCGCAAATGTTAGTTTACAATCATTCTAACTTTATTTTTAGGTATATGTTGAACTCATTCAGTTTTTTAACCAATTTAACCTTGAAGTAAGATTAATTACTAAATGTTTCACCATATTGGTGTCTTGCTTTCATGACCACGTTGAGTATGGCTTAGTTCAAATGCAGGCTCCAAAACTGAGTTGTAATAGGAAAAGGGTAGCCACAAAGCAGCCACTGGAAATATTGCGTACAACGACTTGTCTGTTTTTGCAGTGTTGGTACCTCTCTGAATGTTTTGCCAGAGCCTATCTGGAAACCACTATTATTTTTGTCCACATGTTTGCTGTTGTTGTCTGTAAACAAACCCACATATGGGTTCTAAAGGCTCATTTCTTACCATTCATTTGCAGTAGGCATTTAGGCCACAAGCCTATTGTTTGTAACAGCTTTATTTTTGTGGTGGGTTCTATTATGTATGTAGAAGTGTACAGAGCGATCATCACTTGTCACCCCCCCCCCCCCCCCCGTCCTCAAATGTTCTCAAATATATGGTGTTTCTAATGGAAATGTGGATCAAAGTGATTGTGAGCTTGTAGTTTACAAAGGCATGCTCTCATGAAAGGTAGAGATCTCACATATTTGTGGATACCAACAAAACAGAACAGCAATTGGCACACAATGTTCTTGACGTTAACATGTCTGAAACAATTTTCTTTGTCTTCTAATGGTATGACCTCCGGCTCCTATGTGTTTTTTTAACTACTGCAAGTAAGGCTCTAATATCAGACCTGTGGCTGGTCCTTGACCATAATGTTGTTTGTTGAGCCTAGAAAGCCCTTGGTGTTTCACAAGTTATTTTATATAAGAAACTTTAAGAAATTGCAGGATACTGTCTGATGTTTGAAGATTTCCCTATTTCCCCCTCAGTTTCTCCGTCAGTTGGGTTTACTTCCCACTTGGCAGTTTGGAGATGTGTATGGATTGGATCCAGACCTTCTCAGTATGGTTCCCAAACCTGTGTGTGCTGTTCTTCTCCTCTTCCCTGTGACAGAGAAGGTACTGACCTATACTTCCTGCCACCTAACTTCCCTTAGCAGCATAAAGAATTTAGCGTTGTATATGTGCAATTACCAATGTCATGAATTGGGTGTGCCAACCTATATAGCTGTTTTGGTGACAATAGCCTTTATCAATGAAATAGATTTTAAATGAAAAGCTAGTCAGATGATCTAAGGTCCAGAACTCAATGGTTTGTGTAGTGAAGTAAAAAAAATAAAAACACTTGCTAGCTTGATGTATTTGAAAGTTCTTGCAAAATTTGATTATCTGCATTTGGAAATTCCAGTGGACAGCGCCACCCTGCCATATCCATACGAACATCAACAACACAATCAGCAGAACCTTTAGGTTTAAGATGCCATTCTTTCTTCCTGTGTAGTATGAGTCATTCAGACTGGAGGAGGAGGCCAAGATAAAGGCTCAGCATCAGGAGGTCTCACCTGAGGTCTACTTCATGAAGCAGACCATTGGCAACGCCTGTGGAACAATTGGGTTAATTCATGCTGTGGCAAACAACCAGTCACATCTGGAATTTGGTAAGTGCTTTACATACTGGTAAATCCTGTCCCTTTAGTTTGAACAGAAGATTATAAATGTATATATGGCACATTATACACATGATTGGATACACATTTTGAATTAGCTGAGGCAAGATTCTTTTAATGAAACAGCTGGCGCTTTAGGTGACTTAGTATTTTTACAATATACTTGGTTAGGTCAAGATTATAACTGACGGGATGGCACTTAACCACAGTATAGCTTTCAATGTGATAAAGTTAACAAGTTAAAAAAGCTAAAAGTATACATGTTGGCATACTTCTAAACACTATAGTAATGTGGATATTTCTAATATTGTATAAGTATTACAGAATATCAACACAACCAAACAGGCATTTCAGAACGTCACATCTCTCTTATTTCCGAAAAATCTTCTTACCGTTGTACTTTTCCTTTCATTTTGGTGTGTTTACAGTTAACCGTACGGATTTTATTTATCAATTTATTGTTGTGGATTATTAGATATAGTTTGGAAAGGATGACCTTTGAAACTGCACTCTATCATGTGACTGGCGTGCTTGTATCAAGCTTTTGTGTACCATTTTGTTTAGAGAATGATTCTGCATTAAAAAGGTTCCTGGTGAAGTCTTCTAAACTGAGTCCGGAAGACAAGGCCACTTTCCTTGAGAAAGATGAGGTAAGGAAAGACAGATCAGTACAGATTTGAGGAGATATTCACTTTGAACTAAGTACCATACAAGCACTAATGGCTGAATACAATAACAATTGTATATTTGGGTCTGTTTTTCAAGAGTATACGTGTTACACATGAATCCAGTGCACAGGACGGACAGTCTGAGGTTTGATAATTATGTATCTCTCTGGCATAATGTTTCTCACTGCCAGTGCATTGTAAATCATGCAAGTGATGACACACTCGTATGTTGTTGCTCCATTTTATTTAACGGGTTTGTGTCTCTACTCATAGGCCCCAAGCATTGATGAGAAAGTAGACCTGCATTTTATTGCTTTCGTAAATGTTGGGGGACATTTATATGAGCTTGGTAAGTGAGACATGAAGTTTGAGTTTCCTGTATCAGTTAAAGGTTTTCTATGATTTGGCCCCTCCCATAGGCCATAGTGTTTTTTGACTGCATTAAGAGAGAAGGACATTCATTATACATTATTCAACTTGATCTGTGTTCTTCCTCCTAGATGGCCGCAAGCCTTTTCCCATTGCCCATGGAAAAACATCTGAAGACACTTTCCTTGAGGTAAAAGCATCTTTGTTATTGTTAGTGTTGTCCAATAGAATGTCCTTACTGTTTCTCTAAAATGTTAATTTCAATTATACATGTTTGTGTTGTGTGACTTGTTTTCTTAAGAATGCTGCAGATGTATGCAAGACTTTCATGGCTCGTGACCCTCAGGAGCTTCGCTTCACTGTGGTCGCCTTCTCGAAAGCATGAAGCCACCAAAATTAATAACTTCTGAACCATGAAAAAAAGAAAAAACCACAACTGCCAAAAATTCTCATGTGCTGCCTATTAGATTATTAGCATTAATACATAGTACTTGGCTGGATGGGAGTAAAACGGTTTGAAGAATAATGTAATCTTTCAGCGGATGTTTCATCTTTGTTCTACATTGCTCGTAAGAGAAAAGCTGCATTGCATTGGAGGGAAATTAGAATGATTTCATGTAATGGTGTTTTCAAGGTTTATGTCGAAGCATACCTTACTGCATAGTATTTAAAAATGTCACAGTATTTCTCAACCCCATATTCCAGAGGGACACCCTGCACTTAATAGGTCACAATGACAATTTAAATTATGATTAATTGTGCTGTGGCAGAAATGTTTTGATATACCAACCTGATTTTAGGGCTTTGTAAAAATAATAAAAGATCAAACATGTAAGAAAAACACCTGCCCTTGAGGTGCCTACCTTTTTTAAAGAGTTTCGCTTTTCTGTCAAATAAAAGCAACAGGAAATGATTTGTGTGTAGTAGGCCTAGTTGTTTTAACACTTGATGTAGGGAAGTGCGGGGGACAACCTAACCTGTGGTTTTGGCTAAATATAGATATATATTTTAGATGTTAGATGAATCATGTTTTTTACCCAACAGACACGTCTCTGCTACAAATAAAGACTTGAAGTTTGTTTCTAAGACCTACTGTTCTTGTAAAATAACAGCAGGTGGGGAAGTGAAATGTTACAACTTACCCCATAAGCGGGGTTAATTGTAACAGACAGGGTAAGTTATAACACTTGCTAGACATGTCTTCATACCCAATTAATTACATGCAATTATATTTCTATACTAAAGGTGGATACTGTTTGTGGATTTATCTGATAGATACCCACACATCTATCCATCCCTAATCTAACCATACAGCTATCATGGATGGAAACATCGATAAATAGATGGTTTAAGTTGTGGATATTATCTGTCTAATAGTTATCAAGGCTTCACTAAGTTAATAAAGTCACGGCTTCCTACTGTACAATTCAATGTTTTCGCTTTGGATATGAAAGAAAAGTTGCAAGAATTTGTTTTTATTTAATTATAATTGTACACTAGACTAGACTAGACTACTAGAGGCGGCTTAGTTGTGACATTGTGTTGCAACTTACCCTGCTGTCTGGAGTTTTTCTCCAGCCTAGCTAACGCTTTCAGTGAGTTGGTTACATGTTTCAAAACTATGCTATATTGTAGGTCATTAAGATAATATAAGGTTGGCTTTGGTGACTTACACACAGCTCAGTAGGCAAAACAAGTACAATAAAGAAATGCAAGTTTACATGCTGTCAAAACACTCTTTGCTCCAGATCTCCACGAAAACGCATCCAACCTTACTCAAAATTAGCAAGAGACCGTCTGCTGGCAATGTGGTAAACTAACAGGAAGCACACCCTGCCCAACACAAACTAGGTGAAAAGTCTTACATTTAACCTCGCGTTAGGATGTGCCCTGCGCTCCCCTACTAAGGTTCAGCGCTTGGTGGCGTACAGAAGTGCATTTTTGAGTTTATGGCTGAAAAGAGGGAGGATTAAAGTTGTGTTTTACAGAAACAACTTACAGTGGGACTTTTTTCTTTCGCTCTTCTGTCTACTTTAGAAGATAGGCTTATAGAACAGTTTTCCCTTTTTAGTTATTCGTGAAAATGTATAGACGTTGACTGACTAGGTGTGGGTCAAAAACAACAGGCACAGGTAAGAAACTGCCCACCCAGTGGAGTGAGGCAGCTTGGATAGTTCCATCCTGCTTTTACCAAACCAAAATAAATATGCGTAGTATGCAATGTAAAACAACGATTGATCTATAGTTAAATTGACGAAGGCATTAAAGTAGTTAAAAATACTTCAGGAAAAGAACCGCTTGTTGATCCACTTAATTTACTATCACTGGGGTTATAAATAGAGGAGAACAATTTAGCACGTTATATTGGAGGCAACAATATTGATGTGGAACAGATCCGAGAGTTGCGCACTTGGATAAATTGCTGGGATGGAGTGGCGCGAGCAATCAACTGTCAGCTGCGATGAAGGATTCTTGGAAGCGCAGAGATGGATTGAGGTAAGAAATTATTCAATGAATGAACCCGGGTAGGCTTTTAAAATAAGTGGTGCAAAGTTATGAACAAATAGAATGCATTTTTGGCATAGACATACTTTTGTTAGGGAAAACACTGGATATGTAATTTGATCAATGGGTTTATATAAAACATCTGAGGTTTATTTGCATGATGAGCCTCAAAAGAGAAACATAGGTCTATCAGTCAAAATTAGACACAATTAATATCTGTGATTCTAAAACTTTTATGCAGATTCCAATCTGCATTTTTCATGATTGTCTTATTTGATTTGAAAATGTCCTCAGTGCTCTACATACTTGTATTATCCTTAATTAACTGTATGTAAACATATATGTTTTCAGTGCCTTGAGACGATGTGGTCCTAATTTGTAATATAATCACAAAACTCCATTGACGTCAAGCTTCTCTTTCTCCTGTCTTTAAATTCAAATAGTTTCCAAACTGTTCCTAGCAAATTCCCTTTGCTTCAGTTCTCTAAATAACAGAGCCAGAGCACTGGCTGCAACTAAACAAATATGTTCTTATTTCATCAGGGGTGAATCTGAATGCTTGCAAAGTGACATCAGCATCTCTTGCACTTGCACACTGGCCCATTGTAGTAGGATGGTTGTTGGACTTTGGTAGGAGCAGTGGAATGACGCCGGGACTAGGGCAGTGAGATAAGTGTTACAGTGAGCGTGAGACAGGTATAAAAGCTGGCTGTGCATTAGTAGGGAGGGTAGTTTGACACAACATCCAAATTACAGACAATGCAGTCAAGTGGCTGAATGCTCTTCAACAAATTGCAAGATGTATTGCCATGGAATCGGCCCCTAAATGACTTGCAAGCTCCCTGATGTGTCTGTGGCTAGGTTGTAGTTATAAATATTGTACCGAATGGCCGGGAGTCGGTCACATGGACACATTCCTGTATTTGCCTCCATAGCTGTGAGCAGTGAGCATAGCCTGGCTGACTCCGCATTAGCCCAGGGTGTACTCCCCACTAGCCCAGGGTGTACTCCCCACTGCTGGCTAAGTGTCAGCAGCCTTTATCACCCCGGTGCCTTGTGCAATAATAAATGTGCCCACTAAAAAGAAAGCCCTGTGATGTGTTGCTATTATATTACAAGCACAGGGAATAGTCTTTTTGTACTGAAAAGTACTTACCTGATTTGACAAAATAATAGTGGCTACCCCCTGGCTAAGCTGCAGTGGAGTGTATTTGACTATGCTGTTTTTTGTTTTATTTCATTAGATTTATCCAAAGTCTCAAAAACAATGTCATAAAATTGTGTTTAACAATTGGAGCACAATTTACAATGGATTTTTAATGACCTCCTTTCTTATTGACACACTATTGGTACAACCTCAATGTCACGTAATAACACGCACAATAGATATGTAAGAAGATTGATCAAAAACAAGTTAGGCATAGTTCCCTTATAAAAACTCAACAAAGACTAAGATTTTAAGATGACACATTTGTAGAGATTGGTCAAGCTGACAAGTTGCGAGTAAATTTTGGATTTGATTAACATGGTGCTGCAGTGGACCTGTTTTCTCCAAGTGTGTCCACTGTGGGATTTCTGAAGGGTAAAATCCAAAATATTTAGAATGCCTCTCTCAACAATTGTTTCCTTTCTCTGGGCATTAGGCAGCTTGGCAGGATACCTAATTATCCAGTCAAAGGTCAGGTGGAGCCTGATCTTTACTTGTTTCGGATTTCACATCCAGGTTTTCATTTATTTTATTGTGCGACTGTTTAATTGCCACCTTCTTTTAGTGCTTTCTCTTTTCTTCTTTGTTAGTGGAATAGAGCAACTAACTGAAAGGTAATGTCATTTATTGCTGAAATTCTTTGTAAATTGTCTTTCAGAATATTGTGTTCCCTGAATGCAACAATGAATAAAACGGGCAACATTTTTTGCCGGTTTACTTAATCTATGTAGATCTTTCCATGCTAGACTGTGTGTTGGTTTATCCATCTGTGACTGTGAAACTGAAGCTGTTACCTCTCGTTTTGGAAGTGGATGTATGTTGAGATGGATAAGAGCTGCTAAGTGTGTGGAGTGTCCCTTTTAGACCTCTCTCTGCCTATTGTTTAAGACCGCGCTATCTGAGTTTGCCATTAGTTTCCTTCCCTGTGTCAGTCCTGCCGCTCGCCCTCACTAATGGCCCTCACAGTCTGGTGGGGTGCAGTTCTTAGCCTCCATGTTGTGTTTTGGCATCGCACACACTACAGCGCGTGACCTGCGTGTGAGGCCTGGACCTTTCTTTTTTGATGCACACTAAAGCGGCGGCCTGTTTGACTTGACTCCGTTCCCATTCGTCGGGGGCCTGGACATTCAGGGGAGCTCATGTGAAACGGGCCAACAGACAAACAGCCATTCAACTGCAGCCGTCCCCGTTCGCTCTCACACACGAACAATCCATCCAATCGCACACCTAACGTGTGGACCAGGCTGACGTGGGTCATTCCAGCGGGCTAAATGGTGTGTGTGTGTGTGTGTGCCATTTTTCTCGGCAAAAGCACTTTACGGAAAGGTGGACGAGGTGTTTGGTTGATGAACTCTCTGCCTCTATGGACCCCCCCCCCACCCACTCCATCTGTGGGCAAGACATGGAGGGAAGCATTCTGGAACAATTAGTGGTGGGTTGCATTCCATGCGTCCAAACAAACCTTGCGTCCTGCAATGCCTCAGTACCTTGTATGAATGAACAATGGCTGTGGCCAGGGACTCCTCAGCCACAACAACCCACACGCCCCTCCACCCTCGTCTTTTCACCTCTCTGGCGGCTCCCCTTCAATACGTACATCACTGACACGATGTTGGACGCCCACAGAATGAAAAGAAACAGCAGTTTGCCCCAGGCACAACTAGCTCTGAGGGAAAACCACACCCTGTGGCGGTACTATCTCGGAGCTATGTTGTCCATAGTTCTGCTGAATCCACCCCTTCGTCTGAAGAAGTGGTATGTCGTTGGGGATTACATTACGTCCGCCATGGCAGGTTTGACGAAGGCTTGAGCATGACCTGGAGCACCGGGGAGTTAATACCCTCTAATGACGACAAGAGTGGGCAGGGAAAGCAGCTATTCTCAGGCCATCTGTAGGTTGAGTCACACCGAATGCACTTTAATTAGCTCATTTAGGTTTCATGATGTAGTTTGTGATGTATAATCTGACATGCCAGGTATTTGAGTCATAGCTCAAGCACCTTGCAACATGTGGGTGTGTGTGCGAATTACATGATGTTCGTCACAGCAAGGAAGAGCTCTGTGGTATATGTGAATGTAATAGGCTGTCAGCAAACATGAATGAAACAGCAGGGGTCAGGGTTTCACATCAACAACAGGGCCTTAAGTCGAGACACTGTGTGTGTGTGTGTGTGTGGGGGGGGGGGGGGTGTTACTGTGTGTGTGTGTGTGTGTGTGTGTGTGTGTTTGTATGTTTCAGTGGGTAAAGGGTGTGTTGTGTGGCGGTATTTGTGAATGCATTTTTGTCTTTGGGAGGAGTATTTGACTCTATTATATAAACAATGAATCATTTTTGTCATAACAATGAAGGTGGGCATATTCTTAATTCAATACAGGAAACAGGCGAAATGGAAATCGGTCCTCGTTGTCCCCTATGTTTTATTTAGCTTTAAAGGCAATTTGTCTACACAAAGAAGTTGGATTTGTTTTACTTACAGTGATTTCAAAGTAGTGAATTTCTAAAAGTCTTTTATAGTTTGTTTGATAGTTTGTTCAAACATTGCTGTTAGTTTTCAGATACAAGTCTAATTATACAACATCATGTCAGTGATATGGAGAAACAATTGAAGTCTTAAGTCTTAGGTTCCCAGTGTGTGTTTGAGGTGTAAAATGAGCCAGGTTGAAGATAACAGGGAATGTCCATGTCAATCATGTTTATATTGGCTTCTTTTTATATTTTCTCTTGAACATTCTGTGTTTACCTATTTGAAGAAAAGTCGTTTGAATTTGTACTTGAAAGGAAAAGGACAATGGATTAGAGGAACAAGGCAAACTGGTCATTTTAACCCACTACAAGATCTGTACTGCCTGTTTAACTTGTTTGATCTGTGATCATGCCTGTGTGTGCGTGAGAGAGAGGGTATGTGTGTTTGTGTAGGTGAATCTCCAATATCTTTTGACACTGTATTGGCCAAAGGGGGCAGGTATTACCAGGATGTTTGAGTTAGAGAAATCTGGCATCAATTTAGTACAATTAGCTGGTTGTGTCTGTGCAGAAGACACAAACTCCTTACTGGTCTATAAATAAACTCGATTTTAATCTTGAACAGTTTTTCCTCAAAAGTAGCTGCCATTGACTAATGGCACCATGATATATCATGCAGGACGTGGCATTATAACCATGAGTACAGGTGACCAAACTGTAGGAACTGTAATCCCACAGAATAATACATTGTCTTTATTTGTGTGTGGCTAGGTTGTGGTGTTAAAGGTTGGACCTAATCATCTGGAGTCACGTTAACTTTTTCTCCGTTTTATTGTCTCATTTTTATAATACATTACGATAGGAATAGTTTTTTTGTTAACTGAATTGGAAGGGTTTTTGTTGCGATCATGACTGATGTTATTGTGGCTAAATCAGCATGTAAACATTGCCAAGGTGCGTACGCGAGCAAGTGAGTTCGCCTCAACAATGCCCCTTCTCTTTGCGTTCCTCCAGTGGTGCTTTTGAGATCACGGGAAAGGCATGAGGCTGTAACACTGCGCTGTGTTTCCCCACCGCTCCAGATGCTCCTCTGCATTGCCATGTGGTTGGGCTGCCTGGCTCCAACTCCGTTTAGCGAGACCCCCCCTGTTCACCGAAACGCTTTAACAGCGCAGTGGGACGAACTCCTTTACTTAGACTGCGGCCATACCTATCCCGAGGAACCCGCTTGCCTCCGGAGAAAAGAATTCTGGAGGAAATTCCACTGACTTCCTCTTCTACTGTTCTCAACATCCTACCTTTCTTCTCAAACTACCCTCCCTTCACTCCCCACCCCACCTCCCACTCTTTCTCCTCTGTCTCTTTTTTTTTCTCCCTCCAGGCAGTAACCAAGAAAACATTTGGGAGCAACAACTTCCGATCCGCGCTGGAGAATGGAGTTCTGTTGTGCGAGTAAGTACCCTGCGCTTTCCCAGGCACCACTTTCAGGCCACTCATTCATTAGGAAGTACTCTCCTCTGTTCTCATCTCGTCTAGATCGCCACGCTGCAGTAAGTGTTACTGATATGTTCCAGGGCACTGGCGGGGGACCCCTGCTGAGGGAATGTTTGTTTGGGGAACGCGCTCATTGAAACACTGCTTTGGACTAACGAACAAAGGTTGGATTGTTTGTGGTTAAGGGTTTGCATGTCAGATGTGGCCTTATCTGAGAGGATGTCTTGGGATTTGTTTGGAGAGCGCTGGCCTTTGGGACAAATGAGACTGAGGACGGGCAGGCTGCCGTGAGGGCTTTAATGATCAATAGGCTGGTGAGTCGTTGGAAAGGCTGCAGCTCACTCCGAACTGGGGAGAAAGGCCACACACACACTTAGCCTTACTAGCTGGAAACAGATCAATTCAATTATTTTATTCACAAAGATGTTGCATTATAATCTGTCTGATGTTACCCGTCAAATAGTGTAGAGTCCATCCTTGTTGTGTGCGTGCGTGCGTGCGCCTGCGTGCGTGCGTGCGTGCGTGCGTTTGTGCGCGCGTGTTTTCGTACATGCCTGTGCATCCAAGCGTGGGCAGCCCTCTTGGATGGACAGTGGGATGTTTTGGGTGACTCAGCAGGGGGCTCAGGCGGAATCTCTCAGACGGGTTTTCCGAGAGCTGCTCCTCATTCTGCTGATTAGAGGCCTGACTCCACCGTTTCCCACTCCCTGAGAATAGCAGACACATTCTCAGTCCGGAGCCTGGCTGAGGACGAGGCGGCCATGCTGGAGACAGTCAGACTCATCGACAACCCGTCCCCATGGTGTGATTGTGTGTGTTTGTAATGGACATGTGCTTGGGAAGCGTTGTTCAGCCAAGCCTGAGGGACACAATCCAATGTGCCTCGAGCAAGCTCACACACACGATGCGTGATTACTGCTTCACATCGACGCACAGATTTAGACTTGGAGCATTTTAGTTCTAGAAGAACAGCAAGAAAGACGCCCTGATGCCCTGTCATCATTGGCCAGCTCATGAACAAAGGTCAGAGTGTAGTCGATGGATTTCCAGTGTATTACCAGAGGCATAAGTCAACAGAACTGTGCTAACCTCCTTCTCAGTCTGTCTGCTGAGGGGGTCCTGGAAAGATTAGGGTTCGGCTAGGCAGAATCCCCAGAAAAAGCCTTTCACTTCCTGTTAATCAGTTTGTTGCTGTAACTCATTTTACAGACGTTTTCCTATTCTTCAAATTGCACAGAAAGCTTTGCTGGCCTACTGATAGATAGTTTAGCTCTCTTGTCGCTCTTGCAAAGCCTTCCTTCCACATCAAGCGGAGTCACCATTACGTCACTAAAGCGTTACATATTCAGTCACTAGGGAGGGGTGTTTTAGAGACCAGAGAGAGAGAGAGAGAGTTTGTTTCCTGTTTCAGCAGCAGACAGAATGAGAGTGTTTACCTCCTAGAAGGACTGGGTACCATCTACTTAAATGGAGCCAGGTGGTGACTGTTAAAGGAAGTCGTAAACACGCAGCAAGGATACGCTGCAACTGCTTGTGTTCAGTACCTGTTAGTCAGACTCAGCACAGCGCCACGCTCCGCTCACTCCTTTGCCCCTGTCTGTTTCCCCCTCTCCTCCCTGTCCATCCAGTCTGGTCAACAGCATCAAACCGGGGATCATCAAGAGGGTGAACAGGCTCTCCACTCCCATCGCTGGCCTGGTAAGGTCCCTTCTCCACATGCTTTCATTTGACTTCTTCAATACTTTCAATTGTGACCGCAAGTCTAGCTCATAAACTCAGTGGTTCTTGGAAAAAAAACATCAAAATGTCATCATTGTTCATCATCCTAATTTCAAACCAAGCCTCTGGTATTGTTTTTATAACTTGTTTTCTATGTAATCGGTGCGGCTGCGCAGGTCTGAGGAAAAGGGTGGGCTGGGGTCTCATAGGATTTGGTGGGTGGGGGGGTGGGGGTGGGGGGGGGGGGTCACTGTTGACAGCTGACAGGTCTGCGGCACGGCTGCCAGGGAGAGGAGGTGTTTGCCTCGGTGGCTTGTCTCCTTTCATATCCGTCCACACTAATAAGCGCGGTGGAGTTGGAGCAGCTTGAAAGGCCAGTGGGCACATCGTAGTGTGCCCCAAATGTGATGTCTGCCATGCTTAAGGCGGTGCTCAATCAAAACCCCTGTCTTAGAGAAAAGATGCCTTTGTGCGTGCTCTGTAATTAGTGTTTTGATGGAGCGGTAGAAGGGCGGGGTTGGGGGGGGGGGTAAAGTTTGCTTTACGCGCAATCACCTGTGGTTAGATGAGAGTTTGTCATCTTTTTCAGACCGACGCTCTCCAAGACCTAGCCTTCTGCTTATTGAGCCGTATGATTTGCAGCCTCAACCTTTTGGGTCAGCGACTAGGTGCTCAGGACATATTTTGGCAGCGTTGATGGAAGCGTTTGTGGGGCTCAGAGTCACCACCCAATACCCCTCACTCACAAAGCTCTCACTTGTGGGTGTGTAATTGGGTCCAGCTGCTAGAAGGGTAGGAGAGGACAGAGTAAATGTGTGTTGTTCCTCACCACGCCGTGTTCATGCCCAACAACATGGCACTATAGTAACAGACTGGCACTGAGGCCATGGCCCAGGGGGGTGTGTGTGTGTGGGGGGGGGGGGGGGGGGGGGACCGTAAACTGAATCACAGCACCAAATAATGTACGTCTAGATAATATGGCATGACCTCAGTCCGTGCCAAGCAGCTTGTTTTTGGCCCATTACCCATTTAATCAGCTGGTCACCTGCTGAGCCAATGGGGAGTAAGTAGCCCCTTGATCAGTAGCTTGCGCTGCGGTGGTATTTCCGAGAGTTGGACTCAGACCTGAAACCACCGGATCGTAAATTCCCCGGTGAATGTTGTTAGGAATCTTGGCTAGCCCCAGGTTATCTGTTATTGGAGACCACATGGGGAGGCAAGGGGGAGTGGAAACACACAAGTGAAGATTGGACATACTCAGTCTACCATGGGAATATCTACTTTTAGTACTTAAGATTGGACATACTCAGTCTACCATGGGAATATCTACTTTTAGTACTTAAGAGGTGTGTGTCTCCTGGCTCTGCAAATTGTCAAGAGGGCCCTGATTATTTATCTACTTTTTTTTAAAAATAGGTCATGCTGGCTAAGTGTTAGGGTTCTTTAAAACCAGAGTTAAAAAGATAAAAAGTACTCACACCACTTTAACAAAAACAAGATGGAAAGATATTTTTGTTCTTGTGTATTGAACTAATACAAACAAGAAAGAAAAGAAGAAAAAAAAGGAATGCTTGCTGGGCTTTCTTATGTGAGAATTTTAATCTGTTTTGAATGAAAGCCTTTTAAGAATGATGCCTAATTACTGTTCGAATATGAGAACGAGCTGCCATTATGGGCATAACTGTCCTTTTAACTTTGCTTCCCAAATAATAACTACTTGAAATCGATTCCAGACTCTTAACGCTGGCAGGATCTAAGCTTGTTAAATGGGGAGGGAAAAAGACAAAACGGAAATCTCTGGTTATGTGGAATTTTTTAGCAACATTGGCTCGAAGTTCTGGCACATACTTTGGTTCTCGTTGTTTCCCATGTTAGCGCAGCACTCCGCCTCTTCCACTGGTGATGGGCCACTATATGGTCTGTGGCTTTGTGTCCAGTTGCCCCAGGTCATTAAGGCTCTCCACTTACCAGGGCCGGGCAGGGAGCCTGGAGTGGGATGGAGGGGGCACCCTGCCACGTTACTGGGGGCCGGGCTTTGAGGGCCACTGGGCTGAGCTCCGAGAGCCCAAGTTGGATATGACTCCATTGGCCTGTTCCCACTGTAAACATGGTGTAATTGTCGTAGGTCTGGATGTTCCTCTTCTGACCAGCTCCTCAGTGAGTTTAGGCAGTCTTAAAAAAGAAGCTGGAAATGGCTTAACATACACTTTTCATTAGCCTCCAAGAGCCTCTCTGTCTTGTTATTTCAGTGCCTCTGTAATAATCTCCATAATGATAGGAGGTTTCACTATGTCTCGCTAAAACAAATGTTTTGACTGGATGTTACAGTTGTGGCCCGGATTTTAAGATTCTATCAAGGAAGAATATACTCTTCCCTAATTGTATTCAGCGCCCTGAGGTTTGTTGTGAAAGACATTTGAAAGGTCTAATCTTATAAGCTACGTTTCGGGTTCAATTCAGGGTGATTATGGAGGAATGCTTTATACTATTCCTTGCGTATGAGTGTAGTGCAAAGGCAATGGCAATGACGTTGGTTCTTTTCACTGGACCTGGCCTCTGATATGTCAAACCTACCTAGTAGTTAATGTGAAGGTGTCCAGCCGGAGGCTTAGAGGCGGCTGGATCCCTCCCACATATTTACCAGGATTAGGTGGAGCCCCTACAAAGTCAGCAGGACATTCCTTGTGCACCATTTGTCTCTGCGTGATTCGAGACTGACTGACTTTGACGCATTGAACGACTACGTTTGTGCAATGTGTTGTTCTTCACAGAAATCATTACTCAATACTCAGTTTTTAGGGTTGGGTTCAAAGGTCAAGTCTCACTAACAACGACATTGCAATGTTATTTCAGACACAAAGAATGCTGAAGGTCTTACAGTGAAAACACTTTGGGATTCTTATAAGCCTGTATCTGCTTGTGGAATTGCCTTGCAGTCATTGTGATAAGACTGATTTATGCACACCAGTGGGTACAGGCCCAGATGTCCTGTGGAAACATATCATACACACTTATTTTCTTTGTGTGTGTTAACTTTTATTACAGTGACTGCACATACAGTAAACAATGAATGAGTACATTCTGTACCCACCATGTCACTGAAGAATCGAACTTTTCTGAGACTTACATATTTAGAGGTTTGCTGTGAGCTAATGCTATCAATCAAGACAATCAATGGGATCTTAGCCCGAAGCCGTCATTGTTCCACAAGGTAAGGTTTCAACCTTTTAGCAAATCAGATTAGCCGTCCCAAAATATCAATCATCTGACAAAGGAAAAGACCTTCTCTACTGTATCACAACAGTGGACCTTTCCAACCCCGCACGGCACTGGGGCTTTGTCCTATCACCTCCTCAGCACTCCTCGGCAAGTCTGCTGTTTACGCACAAGCAAAGCCGTCGGGGAGCGAAGCACGCACAAGGAGGTCAACTCTCCCTGCCATCTGCTAATAAGCATGTTAGCCATTTTAAAAATAGAAGTCGTTACCCCTCAATTATATCAGGCCATGTTGAAACCATGTGTCATAACATGAAGCTGGGCTGCAGTATGCTGTCCCAATGGGGTGTGCAGATGTACAAACAAGGCACTTAAAAGGGTAAGATGAAACCTAGTACCACTGGGAGGAACAAACACAGGACTTGTTAATGCATGTATACATTTGTGTGACATGCAACATGTAGTTTCAGCACCTAATAGGTTTTTTGAACCCCTGCCCAACAAATGCAGTCCAATTACACACACCTTTACGCACACACAAACACACGCACCCACGCACGCATACTCACTCAAACGCAGTTGAGTGGGAGTCATTCCACTCCCTGATCCTCAAGTCGCCCGGGGTGGAATGTGTGTCGGTTTCTGTTACCCAAACATGGCAACCACATGTCTCCTAAATACTGTACCGCCCTGCACATTTCACAGGTATTCTGCAACACTGGGCTTGGCGTGGAAGAAAAGACAGGGGGAGGGAGGGGACCGTTTCAGGGTGTGAGGAGGGAGTGGAGAATGTAGCACAGCAGCACTCCTGGGTGGCAGCTGTGCCTTGCTTGGTGATGGTGGGCGGTTCTCTTATCCGCTCTGATGTCATCCTTCCTACTTCTAGCTCAGTCTCCGCCCCCCCAGCCTGGCCAGCACACTCTCACAGGTGCTTGTTGCGCTGTCAATCGACTCTAGCCATGCAGCCCTGCCCCCCCCCCCCCGAGTGTGTGCTCCGTATTGTGTCCATTTTTCTTTCTTTCTGTCACAACCACAAACACACTCCTCCCTCCTCAGTTACCCAGTGATATGAACTTTGGATGCATTCAGTTGTGGACTGTGCCTCGGCCAGAGAATTCCTGAGTGATTATTGCGTGCTTCTGGTGGTGAACGGCCCTTCTGCCTCCTCTTCTGTCTGTCCAGGAAAACATTAACGTCTTCCTCAAGGCCTGTGGCAAATTGGGACTGAAGGAAGCCCAGCTCTTCCACCCAGGAGACCTCCAGGACCTTTCCACCAGAGTCACCGTCAAGTAAGTGCCTATTCGCATTCGTACTCGAAAGCCAGCGATGACTTTTGAACAGCCCCACGCTATAGCAGGGACATAGATCATGCGATAACGTGGGACAGACCTCTCTGCTGCTCGAATGACTATGAGTACAGTTCTCGTGTGCTGCCTTTTCCACCACTGTATTTTTTTTCCATCCCCAAGTTTAAATTTAACCAGAACGCAGCCACAGCATGTGCCTTACTTTCACAGCTGAGAGATTTAATAGGGGTCAGCTGAAGACATGCTTGGGGCCATTCACGATGCTTTTATTGACTAGAGTTAGTGGGGAGTCAATCTTTGGTTTGGACCAGTCGCCTGTCTTCACATTGTAGAATGTTTACCCATTTACAATGCAGGGAAACAAACCAAGAGGAATTGAGCTCTCTGATATGACAGTGGCCATTTAAAGGACATGAGTAATACCTGGATCACATTCAGTTTCCTGTGTTCTGGCTAAGCAAATTATGACCTCATTCACAGCATATTTGGATAAACGAGCTTCTCGCTGACTCTGAAACGCGGGTGGGGTATGGTGGTGAATCTGATAGGTAGCATTTACCGTTCACCTGTTGTGGGAATATTCCAAAAGAAACTGCAGGGCAAGATAACGCTTGCTTTCTGTGTTTTCAGATTCTTTGTTGTGTCTGTTACGCTCCCTCCACCTGCATTGGGAATCGTGTGCGGTATGTTGAACAACCTGTTTCGTTTTTTTTTTAAAAGGTGTGTCTGGCAGGCGTTCCCCACAGCAGCGCAGCACACCAGTGGGCTCACAGACCAAACAAACTGGTGTACTGACCTACCCACATCGTTCCCGTCTGAAGTCAACACCGTAGATAACATCTTTAATTAAGCCCACAGGATGATGCATGAAATGCAAACTGCCTTGAAGCACTCAACTGTGCTCGAATTAGACACTGCCTTTTAAAAAGGTGTCACATCCGCATCGTTGATTTGTTTTCATTTGCCCATGATCCACCCAAATTGTGTCCGCCCCTGTTTAATAGACTGAAGGCAAAGCGATGTCCCACATGTCGCCACGAATGGCACGCACGCACACACACACACACACACACACACACACACACACACACATCCTTACAGTGGACACAAAGAAAACAAGGGCAGCTCAGCCTGCCTGCCATACCACACCCACCACCCAGCCCTAGCAACCGTAGAGTGCTGGCTACAGCAGGAACCAGAGGAGGTGTCATGATAGAACGCGGTGGGGTGTTGTTAATGCTCTCTGAAACCAACGGAGGAGAGCCACTTCCTGGATCCGCTGTGTCCCCGTAGCAGAACGACGTCTTCAGCGGGACGCTCTCCCCTTTACTGGTAGTGAAGAGACAGCCATTACCCCCACTGCTAGTGGGCTCCCGTCTATCTGACATGTTGGGGGGCTCTGCCAGAAGGGGCTTACAGGGCTATTTTTAGGACCTGGAGGGTCGCTTTTTGACATTGACTGAACGGAGTGGAATGGTGACAGCCCTCCTGGGCTGTAGGGCTTTTTATAGACCACATGTTCTCCTCCCTCTGCGTTCCCCCTCTCCTCCCCTCTTGAACGTGTGGGTGTACGTGCCCTTTTTATTTATTGCACCTAGATACGTTTACTAGCAGGGAGGTCCCTTTTAGAGGTGACACGTTTTGCCTGACGAACTGTCTTCCATTCCTGTTGAGTTGGCGTGGAGTCTCGATTCTTCGATTAGATCCCATATTCCACCATTTGAACAGCAGGGGTTTTATCTGAAAGATCCTATTGCACTTACTTGTGGTCGTAACATCTTGTGAAAAATACTGAGGTGAGCTAGTAGGTTTTGGTTTACTCGGTTGTGAACTGTTTCTCCAAGCTTTGGGAACATGCCACTAATGTTTCTCTCGGTTTGGGAACTGACTGGTGTTGGTTTTATTTTTATAAATACCATATCAAAATGCATGGGGCTCATTGCTACTGATAACAGAGTTTAACACAGTGAACATGTGTTTTTCAAGATGTATTTGCCCTCCCTCAAATGGTAAGGATATATTAGAGATCAGTAAGCAACAACAGGAAACAGCTTCCTGTTCTTCCAGTGTAGGCACCAACTATATAGCCCAAACTCTTTACTGTAGCATTACTCAGAGATAAGAATGCAAATGTTTGAATGTGTCAGACAACTGAACGAGTGGGGTAGGAGTGGAGGGATGGTAGTTCGTAATCTTTAATGCAGAGAGAGAGAGAGAGAGAGAGAGAGAGAGAGAGAGAGAGAGAGAGAGAGAGAGAGAGAGAGAGAGAGAGAGAGAGAGAGAGAGAGAGAGAGAGAGAGAGAGAGAGAGAGAGAGAGAGAGAGAGAGAGAGAGAGAGAGAGAGAGAGAGAGAGAGAGAGAGAGAGAGAGAGAGAGAGAGAGAGAGAGAGAGAGAGAGAGAGAGAGAGAGAGAGAGAGGACGTTACAGGACCCTCTCAGCTGTTCCTGGTGCGTGTCCAACCTGCGCTCCCCCAAACGCAGGCTGACAAGTGCTCTGCTCGGCCTTTCTGTTCACAACAGCAGCAGCAGCTGTATGTCTCTACTCAAAAGGCTGCCATGTTGGCCTGCTTATTTGATGGCCTACCTGTCAGCATTCATCACTCGATATGGAGCTGAACGATCTCTTTATGACGTTTTCTTGTTTTCGTCGTAATGCCATGCCTTCTAGACTGAGGTATTCGTCCAGCTAAGCCTAATGTGGGGTTGTGTTGACCCACCACAGCCCTTTTGCTAATCCTCTTCATGTTAGTCTGTTCATGCTAGCTGACAAGGATCTGACGCTTAGGATAGTGTTGGCTATGAGATCACAGTTCACTTCACTGTAGTCTTTGTTGTCACGCCAACCATAAAAGGCTGTGTTGACCTTTGAGCTCTGGGGGTGGCTGTTGTAGTATTGGCTTTAACCGCCTTCCCTGGTGCACAGCTTTGTTACCTCAGGTTGTATAATTCCGTCACGGATAAAGAATACTTTCCCAAGGAAAAGTGTTATGTTGCATAACATATCTGGTTGTTACCAGATGCTAGTTAGAGGATTGCTTTAATAAGAACTGTGGTCATAACACAAGGAATTTTCCAGACTTGTTTGGTTTCTTTGCTCATGTTCAGCTATGTAGCATAGCAGAATTCAATCATTCTTTTTTGGCAACTGAGTGCTCATAGGCTTACGGTGTCACGCTGGATGGATGCAGTGATTCAGTTGCTACTTTGGACCACCTCGCCTATCACACCATACAGCTGGGCAGGAAATGAAGACAGTTTAGTGCTGTCCATGAATCACAGGCATGAATAATCGCTCTTGGAGCATTGGAGCCCAGTTGGTTTGAGAATCCGCAACGTCTTTTGGAGACTGATATTGGCATGCATTTTCCAAGCCAGAAATAGGGTGGAACTGAGCTCAGGCCAGACCCATAGTGTTTAGGGGAAAGCGCTAGAATTACGAAGTTCCTTTTACAAACCTATCCCTTGCTATTAGCTGTTCTATCCAGTCTGGTTTGTGTCCTATTCATGTGGCCTACTGTTTTTCTCACAAATCGTCATGCTAAAGGTTATTCCTAGCTTATGTGATATCACAGCGCCGAAAGCATTTTGCTAATCATATATTGTACAGGTTAGTATCCCATTGGACACTGTGCTGTTATGAGTTGGTGTTGAATTCATATGTCGACTCAGCTTATTTCAGTTTATATGTAAACTCCAGCTTTGGAGTTACATAACTTTCTTCAGATGTAGTCTGCAGTACAGCTGTACCTGGGGTTAAAGGTGTAGGATTTAGAGGGCCTAGCGCTCAATATCGGTCCGAAAAAGAATTTGTTTGTTATCAGTAATTTTGAAGCTTTTATTTTCATAGAGGCCCACAATCCCTACTATCACCCCGGATCCATTTTCTTAGAGTTTTGTTTATATGATGGTAGTTTTATAATGGCTTTTAGTATTTTTTTTTTTACTTCTCATTGGTGTCTAATATAAACAGCCAGACCAAGGTCCCCCGCTGAGAGTCCAAAGTCTCTCTGCTGTATGCCTTTTGATTGAGCAAATTATTGACATGGCAAGTATTCTGACTTGGCCTGATCTAAAGAGCTCCAGGAAGCCGTTGAGAACCCTTTGGCCTCCAAAGACTTTCAATGGCCATCTCACAACAATAGATCAAGAGGAGTGGCTCTGTGACACGATAGTTCAGAGATGTGATTATGTAATGGTCGCAGTAGAACAAGAAAATCCAAGGAGTGCCATTTTTGCAGACAATAATTATTTGAATAATTGTTAGCTTCATCATAGTTTCTTGTTGTATTAACGCTATGCAGAGACAAGCTGGAATAGTTAATCCCAGGTAAATACAGTAGGCTATCTTGCTATCAAACCCGCGTGCTCTTAATATACGTCCAGGCCAGCCTCAAGTGACACATTTCCTGCTTAAAGTGAAAGGGAGAAAGAGCGTCCTGTCTGTTTGCTTTCTGGGTGTGATTGTCTGTGCTGGCACAAGGCTGGGTTTCATCCCTTACACTGTGGCACCAGCGTCCCTTCTTGTGCCCTGGTGTGTGAACTGGGAGGAGATTGTGAAACCAAACCGGCAATGACGCGGAGCAGCCAATAAAGTCACTGCCCCATGGTTACGACCAGGCTGTAAAGGGCCAACACAAGGGATATATTTGTGCTCCTCAGGCTGGCTAGCGGGCCTGCCGGAGGAACAAATGCCAGCCTCACCCCGTTTGCCCGCTCACAGTGGCCGCAGTGTTTCCCATCAGCACGAGCCTCTGTCACACTCTCATCCCTGGCGGAGGCCCTCTGTAAATCACTGGCAGTGCCAGACACTCATGGTGTTCCTCAGGCTCTTGTCTTTTTCTCTCTTTTTTTTTCCCCAACCCTCAAAGTTTCGGATATAGGCCAAGGGTTCCAGATATTTCATGAAGTAACAACGTGGAACGAGAACATTCCATTGGCTATTGAATGCAGCAGAGCAAGTGCTCTTCGTTTCTCAGATATATTACTCGGCTTTGTGCTATGCACACTGTGTTTTTGTCACGTGTTTTTTTGGGGTTTGTTTGTGTTCGTACATACCTATCCATCCTTTGTAACAGCCATGTTGTTTTCTAACCCAAGAGCTGGGCATGGCTGTTCAGACCAAATAGTGTTTTTGGCATCACATTGACAGATCCACCATTAATATAGTTGTATAGCACAGCAACCGATTCACAAGCCCTTTGTGTACAGGTAAGCTGGCATGAGCCATTGCCTAGTATTGCTCTGAGCGTTGACTGTTTTTGTACCTATTCTGTTTGTTAACATTTAAGATTAGGCTGGTTTGTGTACGTAGTGTGATCTGTTCTTGTTGTATTTGCATGGCAAGGTGCCTGCCTGAAAATCCACCTGTGCAATAGCGTTTCGGTAACAAAGCGCTCTGACAGCCATTTCGGTCTCACCCTGATGATTCAAAATCTTCTCATGCAGTCATATATTACTCTCTGTCTTTGAAAACTGCATTCCTGAAGTTATGATATTCTCCCACAGCCATCGAGGCTGATTTACTGTTGATGTGTTGTCCACCTGTATGTTGTGGTATGTTCTGATGGATGTGTTTGTCTGGATGACACTGAAGTACCCCCACTCCCATGAAAGACTCGCGTTTTTTCTTTAAGGGAGTGAACGTCCAAAGAATGCGGTCTCGTCGCTGTAACACCGGCGATTGTACAGAATGAGGAAGGATGTAACGAGCCTGCCCTTGATTGGTTGCCCGTCGCCCTCTGACCTCTACAGGCGTCTGAAGGCGTGGACGCCTGTATGAGGGAGCAGAGGTTACGTTTCTCTTCCAGCAACAAACTGTTGGAGGTGAGAAATATTTGTCATAAGGTTTTCCGATTATTCATAGAGCCACGGGAATTAGGTAGTAATCTGTTAATCTTCTCTACATTCTAACTTTGGTTTTGTGATTTATCTAGAGAGCAAAGATAAACCAACCAAACGTAATTTGTGGAAACAAATGTATTCAGTTAGGCTGGCAGTGTTCCTTTTGCAACATGAACAGACTAGATCAAGTTATTAGAAGGAACAATCAGCATAGTTTTGCTAATTGCTAATCAACGGTAGATAAAAAAAAATAGGCCTGCTGGAACTCCTTATGAACTTTGGTTGGATAGACTGTCTGGCATGCCATAGGCCAAGCACAGCCAGTATAGGGCAAGTCCAACGTTGAACCTTTGGCCTGACTATTGTAGTTGCTTATAAGGCTCTAAATCATAGATCAGAGTTGGGTACATCTCGTCCATAATGCAGGTAAACACTAACACCTTTTATTTTTCTTGCGTCCTACTGACACATGACACATGTCACATCTCAGTTTACCAAGGGGATTATCCTCAGTAGTTTCAGCGTGATCCCCTACCACCATCCATGGCTTTACTTTTCTCGGCTTGGTTCAGAAAGCACAGTGAATCCCACCCTGAAGGTAAGACCATGAGTGATCCCCGGAGATGTTCTGAACGCTCCCAGTTCACATGAGAGCTCAGCTGACGGGAGGGGAGCCAGGACACAGTCCTGTGGCTTTGGAAGCCAGAGAACAGCTCCCTTTATCCTCTGTTCCCTTGAAAAAGGCCCTGCAGCTTATACTACCACTCGTAAAGGAACATTAGGTAAGTGCTCCTGCGGGGGTTTGGTCTCCCTCCTTGTCTGCGCTGGAGCAAGCGCCGCCATAAAGGCAGACTTTGGGACTTGGTTCCTGGCCGGGCTATAGACAGTCTTTTTGTTCCGACCACCTCTTTTTATTGGGCACGTAAATCTGTGAGCTGATAAATACGGAATGTGTGGTGAAAGTCGTCAAACGACGCGTAAATTTTTTTTTTAGTGGAGGGAAGTTCTGTGTCAGACGCTCCTTGTTTGAAAACACGCACTCGCGTGTGAGTGACGATCTGGTGCCATTGCACGATGCTGTGTAGCTGTGTCTTCTCGTTATGAATTAACATTAAAGGGATTTGTCTGGCCCCTTTGTTGCCATACTTTTAGCCAAATTGGGCACCTCTCGAAATCTGATTTATTGACAGGCCGTCGCCTTGACGACTCAGGTGTCATTACACTGAACGGAATGTTCGCCGTATTTTTCTGCGTTCACACTGCCGTGACGTGAAGGAGCCGTCGAACAGCTTCGGACTCCGGTGTGGAGGCACGTGCGACGCTTACGTTCCCAAATATGACCGAAACAGAATGTTGTAGCGTGGTGCCTGAGAAACAGGGTCGTATATCTCACCGTGGTTAACACGCTAGTGTGGCCCTTTCTCACCGATACAAGGCTCTGTTTAAACAAACACGATCTACAGCCCTGGGCCCAGGTGACAAACGGGTTGTGTACTGTGCAAAAGGTTGTTTCTCGGACTCGCAGGTTAGCACATGCTGTCCGGCCGCAGTTTGGTCAATTAAATTCCCAGAGGAGGGGTTTTAGTGACCTCAGGGTCAATGTTCGTTCCCAAAAATACAGACTGAACTTCTACACACCCTGACTGGAATGCCAGGAGCTATCCATAGGGATTGACCAATCTTGGTTATCTGGAGGATTTAGATTATCCTCAGTGAACTCAATAGTTTATATCAATAGACACTCTTTCACTTATCTTTGACCATTGATCTTTGAACTTAACCGAAACAATATTTTTATGACTGCTTAATTTAGTCACTGTCGTAAATGACAGCCCTGTGGGAGAAGTCCTGTGCTCTTATACACTTGTAGGAGCTTACACAAATGCTCAATTTACCTTTGTTCCACTCGATTAGACCTTACAAAAACACAATTAGACCTGTGTGGGTGTGTGGGTGGGTGGGTGTCAGCCCTTTGTGTCACTGTGTAAGGCAGTAGGGGTGATTTTGGGGCTGGCAGTAGTCATGGATTGTGCTCTGAGTTTCCAGCTCTTTCAGTGTGGAACAGACACCTAAACATGGCCTCCATTCTTTATTGTTCTTTTCCCAGGCTCTGAGTGATCAACCTTGCACACGCACCTCTCTCACCTCTCTTCTCTCCCCTCTCTCTCTCTCTCTCTCACACAGACGTCAAGAGACCAGCAGGAGGCTGAAAAATGTGAGTGGAAACGTTGTTCTTTATTTCGGAGGGCTTGACTCATTGGGTTTGGCGTGCGCTGCTGAGCCATCACTCTGTAATGTGCTTGAACCAAGGAGTGATACGGCACGTCGAATAGAACAGCGGGGGGGTTGTGCTGTGTGTTGTTCTACGTGCGCCGTGGGCACGGCCGTCCGTGCTGCTGTAAGCACATACAGTGCCTTCACAGCTATAGCCTATTTTCTCAAGCGTCGCACAAGACCCACACACATTTGTCTGAAAGGCTCGCCGTCTATCGGTAGCACGCGCAACACACATTCGGACAGGCTTTACCATATGATTATTGATTATACAAACCTTCGTTATTCTACATCGATCTCTACGTTTTGTAATATTGGCACCTGTCGTTGTTTGTGGCGTTTGGCGCTGCCATTAGGGGAAAATGACTGCCTTGGTTATTGCGCACAGAGACAATGGCAGAGTATTCTGGATGTTTAAGTGAGAACAAAGACCCCAACACACCGGGGACTTGGCAGGGACATGGCTGACTGTGTCATCAACATGTGCTGCATCCATTATATATTCACCAGCAAGAGTGTTTGGAATCATGTGATTAAGACACTGTTATACAGTTTTTTTTCAAGCTCTATCTAACGTTTTATTGTAAAACAGCTTAAACATGAAAACTGTGCCCGTTTGGTAGCAGGCGTCAGGGCTACTTGTGTGTATGCTCCACGTGTTCATTGTGGTGTAACGAGCTGTGTGTTTTGGTCTCCTCTAGGTGTTGATCACCCTGTACTGGTTGGGTAGAAAGGCTCAGAGCGACTCGTCCTATGATGGACCTTCCTTAAACCTCAAGGCCTTTGAAGGATTGTTGGGCACAGCGCTAACCAAGGTACGCCGATGCATCACGTGGCGGCACATCTTACCGATGCCTTTGATCAACTCTGCTCTCTTCACTTAGCATCTCACAATCTCACTTTGTTTTGTTTGAGTAAATCCTCTCTGACAGCCACCGACCAGAACTTCTATCCTTCATGGCATGCCAACTACATGATGAATAATGAGGGGGGTCCCAGAAAACGCTGCACTTAAAAACGTTGCTACTTTAAAGTCATAAATGATTTGATCCCTTGACTCCGCTATTTTAATCTTGTTTACAACAGGGCTCAAGGGCTGCATACCTGAGTTAAATCCATGCGTTGAAATGAATGTAGTACCGACCGCCCTCTCCTTCTCACTGCTCCGTCATGCAATTGTAGACTTCGCTGTTTACAGCTACTTTTTAGATTTGTGGCTGGCGGTGGGTTGTTCAGCCCCTAGAATCCGTTCCAAAGTCAACGTTTGAGTCAGAGAGACGTTTAGTTGGAACATGTTTCCTGGGGTTGTCTATGATCAAACTAGTTCACTGGGACAGAGTTAAGCTAGGCTTAGGGGACAAGTATTACTTGCCCGGATTCGGGGCATCCCAGATCTGAACCGTGTTCCTTTGAAAGTGTCTGATGAGTGTTTGCATGTTGGTTAGCGTGCTGATTAAAGCGGCCTCAGGCCTTGTTTGTGTGTTTATACAAAGCCTCTCTTCATGCTGGACACACAGTCATCAACCAATGCACAGACAGCTGTAGTGCTGGGCTTTGCTTGACTGACATAACCTATACAGCTCTGGGGTACGGTAGTCTAGTACAGCATGTTTTTCTGTCACAAAAAGTGTGTGTTTACTGTAACTGAGGGTGAGTCTGCAGGAATGACTGAGGTGACAATACAAAAACTCAAACTCTAAAGCCCCGCCACAACCACCGCCTCTCTCTCTCTCTCTCTCTCTCTCTCTCTCCCTCTCTCCCTCTCTCTTTCTCTCACACACACACACACTTTATGTTTGTGGGGAGAGATCTAGGTGACTGACTGACACACGAACTGGTGTGTGTGTGTGTGTGTGTGCGTGTGTGTATGTGGCAGGCTCTAGAAAAGTCGTCGTCCAGCCACAGAAGCAGCCGGAGCAGCAGCGTCAGGGACAGCGGTTTCGGAGACAGCTGGTTCGCTGACAGAGAGGAGCTTTTCTCCCCAAGAGGAAGAGGAGGAGGACACAGGAGAGAGGACTCCCTGGATAGCTTGGACTCTCTAGGCTCCCGACCCTACAGCATCTCCTCTGACACCACCCTTAAAGGCAGCAGCGAGGGTAGGCACGCACCTCGATCTTTACCAACACACCGACACGGGCACGCTCACATTTTATCAATCTGACAGCACTTATCGATATGTATGGTTTTTTATTTATTTATTTATTTAGGTTATTTTTGTCCATATCTTTCTAAAATCCCAGGGTGATATTGCTTAATTGTTGGCTACTGCTATCAAATATCATTTTGTAAACGTTGACTCAGCAAGTGGTGCAGGTGATGTTGGTTTTGTTTTGTATCAGTTGACCTATTGTGCATCTCTAAATACCATTTGAATAGTACGTAGTTGTTCTGTATTCATCCAGAACTTTAGAGAACAGAACAATCACTGCATCAGTGCCAGAGAACTCATACTGTACATGAAAACAAATGCATATTGCCCTCTAGTGGTACGTTGTTGTAACTGTGCTGTTATAAACGACAAGCTTGGAAAAACATAAACAGACAGAACTATTTGCCGGTTCTTTTTCGTGCTGGTGTTTTGTTTAGCTATTAGAGGAGCGATGGGGAGTGCTTGGGAGCGGGGAGAGAATGGTTCAGTAATTAGAGGGAGGCTGGCCCCCCCTGTGGGAGACAGGCTAGTGAGACATTTCTGAGCCCTTTGGACATCCCTATAAACCAAGAGGCCCCATTCCAGATCCCACACCCCTCTGCTACTGCTCTCCCCAGGAGCTCCTGAACTACACCCTTCTTGGTCCTTACCCCACTCCACTTTTCTCTCCACTATCCCCCCATCCTGCCTTCCCCCAGTGGAAAACATGTTTCATTACTTCTCTCATCTCATCTCCTCCTCTTTCATCCCCTCTGCCCATCTATACTTTTTATCCCCCCCCCCCCAGGTTGCTCCAGTGACGCTGAGGCCGAATCCGCCTTCAGAATGGCCGACAAAGACAAGGAGTCCCTGTCCTACCGGCGGTCGCTGATCCTCCAGCCCAAGACCACCACCCAGTTCAACCAGTTCCTGCCCACCAAGGACAAGGCCTCGGGCTACGTGCCGGCGCCGCTCAGGAATAAGCGGGCTGAGCGCAAAGAGGACAACCGGCGGAGCTGGGCCAACCCCGAGTACACCGAGGACGACGGCACCTTCTCCAGGTAGAGCGCCGCCGCCCCCTTGCCCTCTCCTGTTGTCTCTGTTCCCCGGTGCCCCCCCCCCCACACACACACACACAGCCTGACGAGGCCACGACCGCCGGACGCTCGGGTTTGATGCTAGATAGGTACCTGGAAGCAGGTTGGCCTCCATTTAAGCAGGTTGGGGGTCCATGTAAACACCAGGGGTTGTTGTTCTTCACTGCGTGTAGTGCTACAGTACCCAGGCAAACGTTTGGACACACTTTGTCATTCACTTCAAAGTTTTGACTGGTACTGTAGAGGATCTTGCTGCTGCCCCTTACACACTTCTCCTCCTGTCTCATTGTTGGCCGGCGCCCTTCGGTTGTTGTGTTTGTGCTGCCGTGTGGCGCGGTCGCGTGCCCCGTCTGGTCCGTCCTGTGTGGTTGTGACCGTGGCGGCCGCCGTGCCTCAGGGAGTCCAGGGCCGGTGCCGGGGCCCAGGACTACGGGCGGCTGTCCCAGAGCTCCACCCCGGCAACCCTGCAGTGGGCCTACGAGTACGAGAGCGGCAGCGACTCGGACGCCGACAGGCCCGACCCGGACCTGGTGCACGATGACCTGGCCAGCCGGCGCTTCCATAGCTCCTCCCCTGCACCGCCCACCAACTTCGCCCTCCCCATCAGCCCTCCGGAGACGGGCGGAGGGATGGCAGGGGGGAGGGGGGCGACCTGGCCTAAGGTCCCCATGTCCCCCGGTACACCGCCGCAGCAGACGGCGACCTGCCTCAGGTCAGAATGTTTGGAGACATGCCGGCCTGCCTGCCGTTCCCATGAGCGAGTTTTAAGAGAGACTGCTTCGCTTTGCCTTCCGTTTGCATGGTTATCTGTAACCATGAGCAAGAGCTTTGGGCTCTTTTAGTTTGCTGTTTTTAACAGGATTTCTCTTTCTTTTTTTTAAGCGTTTGGTTTGATTGGATTTTGCATTTTTGTGTGTGCAAGATTTGAAGTGAGTCTTTCTTTAGTTGTGAGCGTGTGGGAGTGCCATTGGTCTGAAAGGCTTCTTAAGGACATGATTTGATTTACTTTGGATCTTTGGTTTGGTTTTGGCCACACGTTATTGCCTTTGCACGGCGTGCTCCGACAATCTCCGGAGATTGTGTGTGTGTGTGTTAAAGGAAGCACCGCCAGCGAAACCCTTTTTTTCCCCCCGTTGTGATTGGCTGTGTCTCAAGCAGCAGGGGTCCACCGCAGGCTCCTCGCTGCAGCTCAGTGAGGGTGGACCACCAGCGGGCGCCGCCGGCCAGCAGCCCCCTCAGACAGATGTACGACGACTCGGAGGACGAGGACGAGGACAACGAGGTGGGCTATGCCGACCCGGTGCAGGATGACCTCTATGCCCGTAAGGTGGGCCTTTCCCCACAGCACGCTGCCAACGCGCCCCATGACAAGTTCCTCCCCAAGTTCTGGACCCCCGAGGAGGACACGCGCGTTCACAAGATCAAACTGGGCTCCCAGAGGAGACCATGGTACAAGAAGATCCAGGGCTTCAGGTGTGTGAGGATCTGGAAATGCTCCTGCCTTGAACACACAGGAAGACACAGACAGACAGACACACACACGCACACAGTCACTCAAACACGACAACGTCCGGTTTGCTAGCTTTCCTACTGATTAAACTTCCTTTCCACATTCTTTAATCTATCTTTTCTGCCCTGATTTATTTTACTGCCTTCAACGGGATCAAACTTAGCTATTTATTATGCACTGAGATCTATTAATGCTTTACTGCACAGCTTTACTTCTTTTCTCTGAGTAGATTGTGCCCGCCTGACTTTTTTTCCCTCTTTCTCTTTCCCTTTCCCTGATCCCGCTCTTCTTCCACTGGTCCCATGACATTCCCTCTCACTTTTCGCTCTGCCATCCACCTCTCCTCTTGTTTCTCCTCGCCTCTGGTTCCTGGCGCTAGCCGTAAGAAGTCAGGCTCTTCCTCCGAGGACTCGGAATGTGACGTCAGTCCCTGGCTCTCCTCGGCCCCCTCCCCTTCCGCTCCCTCTCCCTCTCACTCCCACACACCCGAAGGCTCTGCCTACGCTGGCCGCCCCGCGGGCCCAAGGTCGATAAAGCTGCTTGATTGTGACAATACGGGAGCCTTCTAGAGCGTCCTCCTTGCAGCTTTGGAGCGTTGTTCAGGCTCCACCTTACATACTAACCATGGTATCCAACAAGCTAATAACATTGCCCCTAACCCGCCTGGCCAAAGAGCTTGTGTGCATAATGACTATTTTTGCTCTCTTTTAGCAGTTTTTGCTAAAGAGCATATCAAAGAGCAGCCTACAGTACATGTCACAGCTGCCATCTATATTATAAGCTATATATGGCTTTAATGGTTGCGGATTTGATCGATTTATATTTGAATCAAATATATAATATATTTTAGCATACTGCATTCTTTTTTTCATTTCTCCTTCTTTCTTTCTCTTTCTGGGCACTGGTCCACACGCATGCACTCATCTCTCTATCCTTCTCTCTCTTTCTCCTTCCTTCCTGTTGATCAGTCTGCCCAGTCTGCACACTCCACCACACACTACCCCACAGACCCCCAGTCAGCAGCCTCTCCACCTAGTGCGCCCCCCACTGGTGTTTGCCAGAATGGACCCCACCTCTGGCCCCAGGCTGGTCAAATGCGAGAGCCACCCTCTGCTGGGTCGCCAGGACCCTCTGGAGCCTCCAGAACCCTACGACGGGTGGGACAACCTGGACCCCGACCTGGAGAACGACGACATGTTCGCCAGGCGCACACAAGCCTTTCACGCCAACACCAGCCTGGCCATGATGAAGACCAGGGTGTACGGGAGCCGCTCCCCAGGCCCCCGCTACTCCTCCGAGCCCGAGCTCAGCATCGTGACCCAGCCCCGGCCCCCCGGCAGCGCCAGAGCCAGGGTTCCCCTCCCCGATGTGGAGCGAGACGACGTGGTCTACCGTAAGATCAACCCCCAGCAGGCTGCGGAGAGGCAGCGACCCCTCTCAGAGGACCGCTTCACCCCCATGGCCATCCCCGAACCCTGGGCGCTGCCCCCCAGCCTCCAGGCCAGGCTGCTGTGCCCCCCGTGCCCTTTGACCCAGGAAGCTTGCGGAGATGGCCCCAACCAGGAAGAGAAGGAGGAGCCTCCCATAACAGATGACATGCTGCTCAGGAAGTTAGGAGTGGGGTCCGGGGCGAGTCGCAACCAGGGTCAGAGGACACTTGGAGGTCCCTCGTCTAATCAGGTGTATCCCTTATTGCCCACTTCTTGTAGTGAGGGGGACCTACGGAAGATGCAATCAATCAGGGAAGCCAGCCGGTTGAGGTACAAAAAGAAGCTTATGGTGGAAAGGTTAGCCTTTCTGAAGTCTTTGAAATAAATGGTTGGCGTCTACAGTGCCTGAGGCCTATCCTCCTAGGCTATGGGTTGTCGCTGTTTTACCTTTAAATTTTTTTTTGATTTGATTCCCATTTTTTTTGTGTTTGGGAACTCACAAGTGAAGTTTGGATCTTAAAGACAATCTGTCTTTACACTGAAGTGGCCTATATTGCATGCCGAAATGCCTTATGTTCGATGAGTGCTACTACTTTGCCTGTGGGAAACACGGCGCCGGCAAACAATGCACTTTCTCTTCAAAGCATACTGGTGTCGTTTCATATCGATCGGACGACACCTTGGTATTTATGTAGCAAGTTGGCAAAAAAAAATCCTCATTTATGATTTGTTTTCTTGTTCTGAATGTTATTACCTCAGACGTGACGGATGGGTTTACAGACAGTGAAGATCACTCCTTAATGACCTACATGAAAAATACATCACACATTAGTGCAAACAAATACAGTTAACTATTGTAACCATGTGCTGATTCTATGGAAGTCTTATTTATTAAACAGAAGTGTTCCAACTTTGTTGTTTGGTCAAATGCACCATACACCATAAGCATTGATACCCAGAAATCAGTGTTTTACATTGTTCCGTTTTTCTCTGCTTCGGGATTGAATTTGCTTGTGAAATGAACAGCTTTTCCCATGCCTAATAAAGAAAATCAGTCTGAAATCTCTTGTGATGGAATGCATCAGTACTTGTTTAGAATGGCCACACCCTGGCACCTACATTAGAATTTGGACAGCATCCCGTTTCCTCGGACCATAGGGAACATCACGCGGACTTGGAAAGCCGGCACTTCTGCGAACAGTGTAGTGTGGAAGGCTTCGGGCCTGAGTAATGGATAAATATAATCTAGGGCATGCCCTGACAGACACCACACCAAACATCAAGGTATACCTTAACCCTGTATTGATAGATTCCCCATAGCTCTGTTATAACATCACGGTTGTTATTGTCTAGCCTACCGCCATGGCAACGTGGGAAACACTGAAACCTTACCGTCGTATTTATTATTTAAACATGCACACACATCCATACGAACATGCGCTACAGCCATGCAACCTGAGTCGAAAGCATCTGGACGTACTTCTTCGTTCACACATGGAAATCAGAGTGAGTTTCCAATGACATCAATTGTGGAGTCCAAAGAAAGGCCCTTTTGTTGTCTGCCTCTGTTGACCTTGCCAGTGTGTCCATGCATTAAAGCGCTCTCTTTCCTCCTTATGTAACGCCTCCTCATTGTCAGACAAAAGCACGCGTCTGCCTGAATGTGACCCTTTTTGTTGTTGTTGTTGCCGGTGGTTCCCTCCGGTCTCCTAGAGTGCCCCGAAGGCGCGGCAGTAGCGACGGGTGAGTTGTTGAAACGGTCCCAGGAATGTGGCACGCATTTGCGTCTGCTCGGCCCTCCACGGCCGCAGCCCCGCTGCCTCCTGCTTTTGTGTGGCTGCGCTCACCCCCTGGCTGCTAAACGCTGACACAGAACATTGCTCCGGATTGTCGGACACAAGGCCTGACTTAATGGGGTTGGACACGGCGCAACAATGCTCCGTGTGACAAAGCCACATGCTGTAGTGGAGGGGGACCATGCCCACCATACTAATACGCTTTGCTCATCTAACCAAACACACTGCATGTGTCTCATCAAACGTTATGAGGTGGTAGCCGGTTAGGTATGTTAGGTTTTAAAATCCACGCCTTCAAATAGGTACGGATGGCTGGTAATATGATTCTGGCGTAGCTCTCTTTTTTACAGGTGAGTAAGTAGACTACTTGCAAATCCGAAAGCTGTGTATCCCTGTGCTGTTTTGCATAGGCCTAAAAGCGATGGCTGTAATGGAAGAAGACAGTGTAACAGTATCTAGACAGCAGCATGTGTTTTCCAACCATTTCACCCGAACCAGCTCTAAGCTTTTGTGCTTTATACAGTTTGTGACTGACCGTTGTGTTACATTAACCCTCGTTGATAAAACCAGGACTGTTGTTTGGTCCAAGTGCCAATTCCTTCATTATATTACATGCATGTGGATGTTTGTTTTTTTATAGCATGTCTTACTTGAGATCACTGTGGTCATGTTGTAGCGCCTGTCCGAGTTGGGCAATCGACCTCCGCCAACGTGTTGGCTGACCGTCGTTGTCTGTCCCCCTCCACAGGAGCAAGTCAATGAGCGACATCCTAGCCGACCCGGCCATCCTCCGTGAGGTGCGCTACGAGGAGCTGCAGAAGATCCGTGAGAGGGTGAAGGAGACAGACGACCAGTGGCAGGATGTAAGTGATGTGTTCACCTGTCAATTGTGTCGGGACGCTGTGCGTGTCACGTGATCAGTGAAGAAATTTGAGAACGGCGGAGGCAAATAGCATTGAATCAGAGGGCAGCTTCACTTAAGTAGACCCCTACAAAATTCTTAGAGTAATTATACTGTATATTAGCAATTAGTAGCGTTAGAACAGCCTTCTTCTGCCGTCAGATGAAGAGGGAGCAGATGTCTAATTCCGGAGAGGGCCACGGAGAAACAGCGTGTAATGAGAGCTGGTTTAAGGAAATGTTGATTGAAAGCGCGAAGAAGAAGAAAGACTTTTAGGGGCTTGAGAACAAGTGACCTCTGGCTATAGACTGTCCACATTTGCCAAGTGAAGGTTGACATATTCCGGAACAAACTATCAGTGTCACATTGTACAGATTTAATGTTGTGATGTAATTTAAATGTCCTAATAAAAGGCTAACCATTTCCTTCTTAAGGAGTGTTAGTAGTTGTTTAGTACCCACCACCTGTAGTCATAGCGTAGGTCAGTGGTGTTGTGGAGTTGCAGTGAAGTAATGGAGTCTCAAAGCATCATTTGGGTCACACACAGACCCCCATACACCTGGGACATGAGCCGGGAGGAGCCAAATGCATCCAAATAGGACACCTTCAAATGGAGCCCTCTCTCTCTCTCTCTCCCTCCCTCCGTCTCTCTTTCTCCCTTTCCACTCTCTCTGTCGCACTCTGCCGTGAACAGCTCAAGTGTTTTGCATTTGGGGAAACAAAGTGAGGTTGTGAAATGGCGACTGAGCTGGTGTTGCTTCTCTGCAGGACCTCACCAAATGGAAAAACCGCCGCAAGAGCGTCAACTCGGACATAGTGAAGAAGAAAGAAGAGCGGGAGCAGATTGAGCAGATCACGTTTGGCGGGCACCGAAGGGCCAGGACCTTGAGAGACGGGCAAACAGAGGGGTAAGGACACGCGATAAAAACCCGTTTTTGATGTCAAAGACGACTCGTCTTTCAACGGACACAATGCAGGTTCGAGCATTACTTAGGCTGTCTGTTACCGTTTGTCGACACATGACAAAGAGAACACTGGCAGGCATGTGAATAATCTCTCTCTCTCTCTCTCTCTTTCTCTCTCTCTCTCTCTCTCTCTCTCTCTCTCTCTCTCTCTCTCTCTCTCTCTCTCTCTCTCTCTCTCTAATTGTGGCCTTTGTCGGTGTGAAAGTGTAATCTAATAGTGGCTTACCTGCTGCTGCCCTGTTTGACCTCTTTCTTTTTGCCCCGCCTCCCCCTTCCATCTTGTATCCCTCTCTCCATTCTTTTTTTTCCTCTGCTCTCTGTTTCCCCCTCTCCTCCTTGCCGACCTACTCCTGTACATATCTGGTTCTGCTCTGTCTCTTTATCTGTCATTCTCTTCCCGCTCAGCGATCCCTTCCATCATTCATTTTGTGTCCGTTGCTCTCCTCCGCAGAAGGAAGACTTCGATAGGCAGTCGTCTCAGCTCTCTCTCCTCGCTGGACCAGGACGTGTTTGAAGACCCTGTCCCTATCGTAGCCCCCCGCCCCCGCACCCGCACCCTCCCCGCCCGGAGCCACACCGTCGACGTCCCCTACAGCTCGCCGACGGCGTCCCCCGAGCCCCCGCTGAGAAAGGAGAGGGCCCCCACTGCTGCCTCCAAGGTCCTCCGGCCCGCCTCCCCTCCTCCTGCGCGGGACGCGGACACTGTGGACAATCTCGTCGACCTGTCCACCACTACTACCACCAGCACCACCAGCAGCCAAAGGTCCATCTTCAATTCCTACTCCTCGACTCTGGTCCCTACGGAGAGAAGCACCAGCCTGGCCCACAAAAGGAGCCCTTCCCTGAGCCCTGGCCCCGTAGAGAGGAGCTCTAGCCCCGACCTGAAAAAGAGAGGAGCTCTAGCCCCGACCTGAAAAGAAACGCTTCCCCGACCCCCTTCCAGAGGAGCAGGAGCCCCGAGCTGAGAAGGAACGCTTCCCCGACCCCCTTCCAGAAGAGCAGCAGCCCACTCCTGAGGCGGAGCGTGTCCCCTGCCCCGACCCCCGCGGAGAGGAGCGTGAGCGCGGCCAAGACGGAATGGACCTCCTCCACCTCCTCCACCTCCACCACCACCACGTCAACCTCCGCCCTCAGCTCCGCCACCAGAGCGCGTGAGCCCAGCCGTCCCTGGGCGAGCAAGCCGGCCGAGCCGGAGGCCCCCTCCACGGAGTCCCCCTACAAAAAGCCACCGCTCAGCTCCATGGAGCCCAAGGCTCCCGCCACGTCTCAGGTGCCCGCCTCGCTCCCCAGGAGCTACCAGAGATCGGACAGCGCGCGCATCGCCTCCGTCGTGGCGCCCCGGCCCTTCGGGACCCAGTCCACTCGCCTCGCATCCCTGCCCCGGGCTTACACGGTGAGTACCGCGTGCGGCCACAGCCAAGCCATTGCGTTGCGCCCCCCTCCCTTTAGACCAGGAGGCCCGAAGGTTCACGTGGAGGTCGAGAGGCGGCGCGGTGTGGTCGACGGCAGGAAACGCCGCGCCGTGCCCCCCTGTGTTCAGTCACTCAGCTGCCTGATCTCATTACCGTCTTAGTAAATGATTCATCCGTGCTCTGCTGCTTCTTCTACATCTTGCTGCACACTGTACTTTATTTAATGTGTCCTCTTTTATTGCAGAGGGACAGACGGACGTCATAGATTAGTATTTCATTATATCAACAGCCCTAGTCCTCTGTGTGTACGTGTTTGCCAGATCTGGTGTATCGTTGCATCGTTCTCATGTATACGTAGTAGGAGCCCAGGATGGCTCGTCCCTTGTAGCACGAGCATCATTGCTGCTTAAAAAAAAAAAAACAGTCCCAGAGACACAACTTCCCGTTTTCAATTCTGTTCTCTTTCAAAAGCTTGGGTATTACAATCCCTAGATAGTTCAAATACTTTTTTGACCTCACAGTTTGGCTGAATTGTCTTTGTCTCCTGCAGATGGACAACTCTTACAAGCGCGTGAACGTGGAGGCCGACTCTAAGAAGTCCGCCTTTCCGACGCGCTATAGCCAGTTCATGACCGCCGAGGAAAAGGCCGCCTCCCCCTCCAGCTCCCCCCAGAGCAGCGACGAAGAGAACGAGGAGGAAGAGGTGGAGGAAGAACACAGCACCACCCCTACCCTGAGCGTCTCACCTGTCCCTCCGCAGGTCCATGCTCCAGCCATCCCCTCCCCACCCAAGGAGAACACCCTGGTACTTTTAGCCTTCGGTTGATTTCACATTGTTACTGTAAAAGAGGTAACGATGTACTGTTGATTGGGTTGACTGACATACATTAGATCTGGGTGGTCTTCGGTCCTAGTCAGCCAGTGGTACTGTATGTACAGTAGACTGAATAGTGGGACTGCTAGTTTTGTGAGGCAGCCCTTAATCATTCATACAATGGAACAAAGGTTGTCGTTTCCCTTGCTTTGGAGTTCAACCTAGCAAGCCGCATTCCACTGACTGAAAACGTTCCCCACCAGCACCATGGAAAAACAAAAGCACACATTAAAGGTTATGAAATGTGTGTGTGTGTGTGTGTGTGTGTGTGTGTGTGTGTGTGTGTGTGTGTATGTCAGTGTGTTCCTGTGTTCAACACACTGTCTTCTTATGCATTGTAGGGGAGCTACAGTGACATGCGGATCAGTCTGAATCAGAAGCCCAACAGCAGCAGAGATTTTGGGTTCCAGGCTGACTGGGACTCGACTGGAGCTCACATCACGTCCATCCAGCCAGGTACCAAGGCCACGTAACCTGGGTCCACACCATGAGACGTGTAACTGGCATCAAACCCACAGGATAAGGCCCCGTTTCACATAAGTTGAAATGCAGTCAGAGTTGGGCTTCTTTTTGTTGAATAATTAATGTCAAACAAATTACATTGGCCGTGGCTATAGATCAATCAACAGCATCCAACACCCATCCAAAAGTCCCTGTGATCCACCCCATCAGAACCAACCTGTCCACCTGTTTGATGGGCTCACAGACTCAGCAGTACAGGTAGCATTGGGAACCAGTGTGAGCCCATGTTTAATCCGGATGATCAGGCTCTGCTATACCCTCCTCTATAGGACCCAGATACAGAGCGTATGCCAGTATATCTAAGTAGGACACTTCCTATCTGGGTCAGATCTGCTGGGCCTACGCCTCCCTTCTGTAACTCTCCGTCTCTCTCACTTTTGAGACCTCCATTACACTCTCACAGAACCGCCAGTGAATTTGAATGTTAGTCTATGCTATATATTTTTTAATTTGTAACGTTAACGTGTCATTGTGTGTATTTAGAATACATTTCTGTGTTTGTGAAAGCGAGTATTCTGTAACTGGAGTGGTGGAGTTTGTTTTACCTTTAGTCCCCCTGCAACGACTGTTGACCGAGGCGCTTGAATTTGACACGAAAGTCACCCGGCCTCAGCCTCTGACGTTCACGCCCGTGTTTGCTTCGTTGTGTGCCCGTGCAGGCAGCTCGGCCGAGATGTGCCAACTGTTGGTGGGGGACGAGGTGCTGGCGGTGAACGCACACCGGGTGGCAGACATGAGCTATGTCCAGTGGAAGGCCAGCCTGGACCAGGCGCTGCAGCAGGGCAGTCTGGTCGTGGACGTACGCCGCCACGGCAACGCTCGTGAGTACACGGCTGTGCATATGTCTTGGGTGTGTGTGTGTGTGTGTGTGTGTGTGTGTGTGTGTGTGTGTGTGTGTGTGTGTGTGTGTGTCTACGCGCGTGTCGGCTTATAAGAGACCAAAACTGATGCTGTTATTAGCGTGCGAGTGAGCCTTCCGAGTGGCGCTGCCGCGTATCTTTGGGTGCTAAACTGTTGTGACACTCTGAATTGGTCAGTTAGCTGTTGTGAAATTGTTTGTTAAGAGTGTCACGGCAGTTTTAGATGAGTTGGATATGGGGGCGGTTCTGTGTTGGGGGGGAGTGTTCTGTTAGGGAGCCCAGTGGCCGCTTGTCTCTCTGTGTGTCTATTCGTTGGTCAGTGTGTTTGTACTTCTCTGTCTGTCTTTGTCTGTCTTTCCTCCATGCCTGTCCTGTCTGCCTTCGTCTGTGTGTCCAAGTGGGTTGTACAATGTGGAGCACTAACCCAGCTAAGGTACAAGGTTCAAATATATATTTCCTGTACAGTACCAGTCAAAGATTGTAACACACCTTCCCATTCACTTCAATGGGAACGTGTGTCCAATATTTTAACTGGTACTGTATATATACACAGTGTCAATCAAACAGGCTCATTGTTCTTGCTCAATGAAATATTTTTTACAGTTATTATTTAAGAGTCTGAGCTCAGTAAGGTCAGCGTAGAAAGAGCCTAAGTAATGAGCAGAAGCCTTTTGGTTTAACACTGTGGGGTTTTATTATGTAAGATGTGTTTAGATTGCATGGCTGCGGAAGGTGGTTTCTCTCTCATCCCTGCTGTTCTGTCCATTGACACCATAGCACCATCCTCGTTTTCTCCTTCACACTGTAGATGCTCCATGTTTCAAAGTTGGTGATTTCTGCCACTAACGTTGTGTTTTCTCCGTGCACAACCGAATACACATAAAAAACATTTACGCACACACAAAATAATGTACTTTTGCACATTGACTGATACGAACGCATCCTTAACCATTCAACTCCTCCTATTGTTTGCCATTGCTGCTACGTGTCTGCATGCAGACTGGGAAAGAAACCAAGCTTCCCTGCCGTTTAAAAGCCATAAGACCATCAATCTGACCAGTATGGATCCTCCAATGCCTCTAGGTGCCCTCGACACAAACACAAACGTCAAACCCAGCTTGGATTTCACCTCACGCATTCCAAAGGAAACCACTTTCACCACCAAGGAGGTGCCCACTCATCCAATCATTGTGAGTTGACACCAAGTTAATGACTTAATCTGTGTTACTTTGAAAAACAAATGGCGCCCCCGTTGAGTCTGTCAGATCTTTGAAGTGACACGCTGTGTGAATTTCCATTGAGCTTTACCGTTTATCCCAACAGGACATGGTCTCGAATGGAGTGAACGGAAGCTTCCGCGAGCAGCCCGGGACCTTGAGGAGCAAAGGTGAATCCTGAATGAATTGTCTGTCTTGTGACTTTTTGTCACTGTTCTCAGTTTTTTTTGGGGGGGTGGGGGGGGGGGGGGGGGGTGAGCTGAATTGTGTTGTCGTTTTGTCAAATATTTAATCGATGGATAGAATTCTTATGGTGTAATTTTGTGCATTTTTGATACTAACTTGCAAAGATTGAATTCCAATTTTATTTAGCATCTTATGGACATGAATGTCTACATGAATATTTTTACCTGCAAAAAAGTTTAAATACTTTCCCCATGATCTAAAAATGTGTCTTTGGTCTGCGTGTGTAAACCTTTTTTGTACTGTACCTCTCTGCCCTTCTTCTCCATTTCTCACATAGACTCAGAACCCATGTCTTTGAAAAACTTAAAACGACGGTCAGAGTTTTTTGAACAAGGTAAAAAGCCCTGACCAAACTGGCTGTTGGTTATTGGCAATGCAAATTGGTGGCTGGGCGCTTTGGCCTTTCATCTGTTTCTATTCCAGATTCTACTGTCACCACGGGGTCAGTCGGCCATGCAAATATTTCACCAAAACATTCCGTTTTCAGTTGTATTGTGACTATGAGCCACATGAGCACTGCTATGTGGATATATGTTTCTCCCAGTGAATGCGAGAACAGATCCGTCGGAGGTCTCCCCGCCTTCTGTTTTGCCACTATTGTCTTTGTTGTCAACCTGTTTTGTAAACGGGGAGCGTAACAGACCTGCTCTCCCTCTCCCCCTCCCCTCTGCAAGGCTGCTCAGGGCCCAGGGTCAGCGCGCTAGCATACCTCTGCGGTAAACAGTGTGTGGTGGTAACCTCCCCTCCACCTGAACAACCTGAGATACTGGCATGCCAACTGAGCCTCGATTTGATCGAGATACATATCCTGTTAAAGGCTAATAAAACGCTGGCTCGTGTAATGCTTGTGTACTGCACATGTTCTGGAGGTCAGGGGTCATGTCATGCAGTATGCCTAGCATACCAAACTCTTTAACAGACTTCTTGGCACTACAGTGTCTCCTCAGCCACACAGGCTCAGTGGGGTATGTTGGCATAGTATCCAGGTTGAACACATTTGCAACCCTTTCCCCTTCACTTTGCATGCTTTGCCAACTTCTTTGCCATGCTTGAATACTGCATGTGGATGTCATTATGGGGCACTGTGATGACGTGGTTCTACCTTGGTTTGTATTAATAATGTTTGTAAATGTTTGCATCTTGTGCATGCTACTAATGGTCTTTTGGTGATGTGTGTGGATATCTTTTTTCACATTTTGAAGTTATTTTCTTAATGACCTAATTAGCATTATCTATGCAAGTCTTAGCTAATACCTCAAGTCAATGCCAAGTGATCTTAGCGAATCATTAAAGCTCAGACGATGAGCTTAAAAGATCTACATTGCTTCAGGCTTGTTGGAATTCTAAATTAGGTTGTGTGTGTGTGTGTGTGTGTGTGTGTGTGTGTAAATTCCACATAATATGAACTCACCATTGATGTGATTTCATCGATGAAGATTCGACAAGCCTGACATTTAAAAAATTTTATAGGTTTAATAAATTATTGTTAATGTTTCTCTGCCTGAGACATGCGTACATGTTACAATTATTTATTGATGCTTTTCTCTCTCTTCGCAAGGAGGATCAGAGTCTGCTATGCCAGATGTAAGTAATCTTCAATACCTTTCTTTTATTCTGTACACTGGGATAGTTTTTGTCATTTAATGTGAGAAAAAAAAGATGGACAGAAAACATTCCGCAAATTTAATTTTATGAAAAAGATCAACAACTATTACTTGTTAATGCCATAGCTTACATTGCAAGTCGAACATGACGCGATGGAGGTTAATTCTGTAATTCTGTGTTGTGCTCACAGAGAATGTTGTTTATGTGATGATATCGGTGTGTTTCCCGTCTATTTTGTCAGCTGGCCGTACCTTCCATCGGACCACCTTCTAACCGCTGGTCATGGGACCCAGAGGAGGAGCGCAGGCGACAGGAGAAATGGCAAAAGGAACAGGACCGCCTCCTACAGGTAGAGACAGGAACTGAGCAAAGAAGTCGTACTGAAGCCGCTGGTCAGAACATCTGGGTTTCGACTTGCGGGAGGTTGATCATGTCAAAGACCTCAGCAGAAGAGAACCTGCTCCAAAATGTTTTCATATATGGTGTTTTGGAGAAAATCCTGTGTGTTCATTGCCGCCTAGTTACCTCATGTTTGCCTGAAAGTACTAATAAGGCATGCCGTAAACACACAATCTCCTGGGGTCTATTTATGGACTGAGCGATCAGAGGTGAACAGTGCTCCAGCTGGGAGAGCTTGTTTCTCCTTCAGCCATATTCCCCAGTGGGTTCCCGCGTTCTTGCGTTGGTAATTAGCTGGACAAGCTTTCTGCTGAGCGTGCCCTCGGTCCCTTCAGGAAGGACTCTGACTATGGGTCTTATTTATGAAATTGTGTCACGGCCATGCGCAGAAGGCTGGCACCTTGACAACAACTCTCACTCGTACTGAACGAGGAGCGTGCGCTCAGTTTATGCTTGATGCGAATGTTCGTCTGGTCATAGTCACGTCCCCTAGTAAAGTTGAGAAAGCAACATTGGAGTGGTGTGTGTGTGTGTGTGTGTGTGTGTGTGTGTGTGTGTGTATGTGTTTGTCCAGGAGAAGTACAAGCGTGACCAGGAGAAGCTGGAGGAGGAGTGGCGGAAGGCCCAGCAGGAGGCTGTGACCCTGAGCAGCACGCACCAGCAGGTAGTAGGAGCAGGCCCATTTTACCACTTTATTACCGTGGCTCTCCATATGAAACAGTGCCAGTAGCACTGGGAATTTCACACAGCATTTCACCACAAAGCATGAAAAGGTGCTGTTTGCTGCTGTGTTTTTTAACCAGTGTTCTTCCTTTCTTCACTCCTAATGTCCAGGTGCAGAGGAGCCTGGAGAGGGACAGCGTCGTCGCCCCCTCCGTCCCCTCCACTCTGAAACAGGCCTCTGCCCCCTGGGAGGACCGGGAGAAGGCACAGGAGGAGGAGAGGAAAAAGAGAGAGAAGAAGCTCGAGGAGGAGGAGAGGCGAGTGAAGGAGGAGCAGGAGCGGCAAAGGCGCGAGGCGGAGAGGAAGAAGAGGGAGGAGGAGGAACGGGAGCTGCGTCGTCTCCAGGAGGAGAGGAAGAAGAGGGAGAAGCAGGAGGAGGAGGAAAAGAAGAAGCTGGAGGAGGAGGAGCTGAGGTGGCAGAAGAAAAGAGACGAGGAGTTGGCGGAAGAGAGGAGGCGCCAGGAGCGCGCCCAGGAGCTGCAGCAGTGGTCAGTAGAGCCCCGGCCACTATGCTGGCTGTCTGGCTGCTGCTAGAATAACGCTCCCTGGCACAGTGTGCTTGCCCTTGATTGTGCTTTGACCCACTTATAGAGTGAACAACTAATGTTAGAATGTACGCTTCACTGTGGTCTGTGCTGTAGCCATTAACGCTTGTTGATCGCGTCTGCCTGTGTTTTGTCCCTGTGTCCCTGACGCCTGTGCTCTAACTGTGCTGGCTGCCTGCTTGTCTGTATGTTGCTATGGCTGCCTCACAGGGGAGAGGAGGCCTATGGCCGTGCCAAGGTCCGACCCGAGTTGTCACTGGCTGACAGGTCAGTGTGGTTGCATGGCATGTGTCCCCATGTGTCTTTTTTTTTAAGTTCGTAATTTTGTTGATGCATTCACGGTCATGTGCGATGCTGATTAACGTAATGCATCCAACTTATATTCGGGAAGACACGTGTTATACCCGATAATTATTAATACAGGAAATTTACTGTGATGGAGTCCCCACTTCCTTGTTAACCTAAAAACGTTACAAATGTGAAATGTGTTATTCATACCGTGTTCCATAATATACTATGGTATTTCACAGGACAGGACTCATTGGTTGAAGTATTTTGTAATGGCAGTAGTTGGCAACGTTGATGTTACCTTTATAGATTATAGCTGGTAAATGTTTCTTTTTGTTGCTGTTGGCAGGGGGAAATCCAAATCTACTCCTCAGCTTGATGTTGATGATCAAGAATATAAAGGTGAGTGATCCATTCTGTCAGTCTAACGGTGCCAAAGTGTGGTTGGGGGCCTCGTTCAGGTGCTGCATCCGTGTGCGGTAGCATCCGCTCTGGCTCCTCAGTGTATGTAGCGTGCTCCTCAGCGTGCGTGTCGGTGAGTCCCTCCCTGAATGTGCGTAGGCTCGTACCCGGGCCTCTATGGGCGTGCGGGGGGCATGGCCCAGCAGCTGCTGGAGGACGAGCTGAAGCGTAAGCGGGACCGATGGGCCAAGGGACTGAGGGCCGCATCGGAGCTGGAGCTGGAGAGGAGAAACATCCTCAACGCTATGAGATACAGACAGCCCGAGAGAGGTGGGCCCCGCCCCGCCCCCCAACGACGCCCCGTGCCCAATCACGGCACGGACAGTCCGCTGCCAAAGCCTTCCGGCGACTAGCGAATCGGTCAATTGTACCCCCCCCGAATCAATCGATTGTACCAGATCAGATGATCAGCCCTATTTTAATCCAGACTAGACTTGACAAATTGATTGCTCGATTGATCATGCAGTCACACATCAACTTGTGCAAAATCGTTTCTTTATAAAGTGACGCGTTTAAAATGCATGCCGAAGGAACGCATTCGTCGATGATGCACTTATTTATAACCGCTGCTGTCTCTCTCACTGGAGCGAATCAAACGCTTCCGGGTGTGTTCTGCGACTCCTCGCCTCCTGCTTTGCATGACACCAGTCCTTCTGTAAAGGCAAAGGCTTTTCTTTTTTCCTTTTCTAATTAACGTCCCCTAAAGGCATATCAGGTGAATCTTGCCTCTTCTCTCTCTGTGCGGTGGTGCAGCGAGCGGCGGCGGGGAGCCTCCGACGTGGGCCAGGGACTCCCAGAAGAAGGGCCAGGCCGAGCTGGAGAGGCAGCAGATCCTGCAGGAGATGAAGAAGAAGACCAACCTGGTGACCGACAACAGCTGGATCCGCCAGCGCTCCACCAGCACCGCCACCGCCCCCAAGGAGCCCCTGGGCCTGGCCGGCCTCATCCGCAGGTACCCGGCCGCCTGGAGCTCCGCTCAGCCACGTTCACTTCGACACTGCGCGTCCTCCCATGTTAACCATACGAGTGGCTGATTGAGATTTTTACATTAGTCTCTTTCAGCCACACAGCTTATGTCAGACAGAATGTGTTTGTGTTGGTTATAATGAGTCTGCCGAGATGACACCTAGACTAAGTGCTAATCCTCTAAAATGGCCGACTTGGCTTTGCAGGGGCGAGTCTCTGGACAACCTGGACGTGCCTCACTCCTCCAACCGGTCATCATGGGCACTAGGAAGCACCTCCTCCATCCCTAACTACAGCCGACCTCAGTCCGCACTCCCCGCTAACCCCTTCTCCTACGGTGGGGCGGCAGGGCTGGGGCCTCGGCCCGGTTCGGCCACCCTGCCCTCCTCTTACTCCATGGGATCCCTCCGCCAAGGGACAGGGCCCGCCTCGTCCTGGTCCCAGCGCTCCTCTCCACCCTCCTCCCTTTCCCCCGCCACCTCTCCAGGTCCTGGCCCCTTTGAGGACCCTGCAGCTGAGTCCAGCTTGTCCCTCGAGCAGCGTAACAGGTAACGGCCAATCCTACGCAAAGAGGCGGCAAAAGTCTTAAGGTTCATGCTAATATGCCTCTCAGCACCGTTGAAACAATTACATAGTGCTGGTTTTGGCAGCATGTACCTCAAGCTCTATCACTAGGTTTTTATTATTTTTGGAATTCAATATATTATTTTTGCTTTATCATGTTTGTTTTTTTTACATTCTCCATGCAATTTGACCCTGACCCCTGACTCAACCAGTTGTTTTCAGGTTGGTTGCTGTAGGTAGCCGTTAGCTGGTCTTCCCTTTTGTATTTATGGCGTGTGTTTGTGTGTATCATATATCGAGATGTTTATATGAGTGTGTGCATGCTTCTGAGTGTATGTGTGTTTGTCCTGTCCTGACTAGGTGTGTATGTGGTGTGTGTGACTGTATGCGTGTCTTTTAGTGATGGTTCTAAATTCTTTAATCTAGGTCAGTGAGTGGCAAGAAAATCTGTACGTTCTGTGACACCCCACTGGGCAAGGGAGCGGCCATGATCATAGAGTCCCTTGGGCTCTGTTATCATTTGAGCTGCTTTAAGGTGAGAGTTCAAAGGTCAATCCAAACGGCCGTGCTCTGGAGATTGGGGTCTGTCGCAGTCCACACCGACTAATCTTTCCGAATCATCGAAAAGCACTAACCTGATTCACCTCAATAGATCACAGACGGGAACCGTAGCTCACTAACACCTAACCTCTCCCTTCCTGCTTAGTGTAATCTAAAGTCTCCTCCGTGCCAAATCCCACAAAGCCAACTAATGACACCTCCCTTTCTGTCGCTGCCAAACATTTCATGCTTCATTTTTGGTTTTCGCTAGGCGGGAGCCTCTGACATCATCACCAGCATTCATCTCTCCATCGTTGCTTTACTTTCACTTTAAGCCCTACGCGTTTCCTAACGGAATGCATTTCCTAACCCACGGCTGGTGCTGCTCTGTGTCCTTGGCTGGCAATGGCACACGCACGGGATTCTCTGTCTACCTCTGGGGCTTAGTTAAAGCAGTCTCTCTGAAGGCTGGTCCTGATTTGACTGTCTGACTGCTGAGCCCTCTCTAACCCCCCCCCCCTCTCCTCCTCCAGTGTATCGACTGTAAGTGTGACCTCGGAGGATCAGAAGCCGGAGCCGAGGTCAGGATACGAAACAGACAACTTTACTGTAACTCCTGCTATATGCGATTTAAAAGTGAGTACAGCGAGTCTGGAGAGTCGTCCCCTTTTGCCGCGTCATACTGTGTTCCCGTGCTCTAAGCCGTGTGCCCCTTCCCCCCTCCCTTTCAGCTGGGCAGCCCACCTCCATGTGATCCCGTGCCCCTGGAGCAGATTGAGGAGGAGGAAGCCACTCTTGACAGCGGTCCATGGTAGCTGCAGCGGCCGGCTGGCTCCAGCACCAGCCAGGACTCCTCGCTTTAGATGACCCGTTTAGATGTATCTTTGTTTCACAATTCTGCAATGCCCTGATTCTTCAGTTAACTATCGGATTTCTTTTTCTAGCATAATGTGTGAGTGCTGAGGGTTGAGATTGTTCCAAGGTATCAAAGTTTGTGTTTATATCAGAGTATTACAAATTGCTTGTACAAAGTATAAGGGACATGCATGCACCTGAGAATTGTTAGATGTTTTAAGCCAGGAACTTTACTCAATGGTTATATTGATCTAGTGCATTAAAGATTATTGATCCTGATCGTCTGGCAATTGTGAGATTTCAGACACGTCAAAGTTAAGACTGGGGGAGCACTGTCATAATACTCATTTTGTTTAGGCCTCCACCCTGACCAGCTCAGTCCTGTTAATGAACAGGTTTAAGTAGCTGTCCTTCTCTCTTTCAGCGCGTTTGTTTATTATCATTATCAATGTGCCTTTTTGCTTGTTTGTAGCAGGGGAGAAATTTTAGAGATATTAGTTTAAAAAATATTTAATGCGTTTGTTGTTGGTTGGAGAGCACTTATCATGAGTTTTTTTATTGTTGTTGTGAGCAAAGCTACTGCTTTTTATCAGATTTGTGGCCTAAATATATCAAAAATATATTGTAACGTGTGTATGGCATCGAGGCAACATTGTTCAGTGACATTTGTAAATAAATTGACCAAATGCTCCCCCTGCATGCCTTTGCCTCTGTTTGTAAATGAAAAGGTTTAACTCCAGAACACTCTCAATCCCTTCATCTTGTCTATCCAATACGTCCGCTTTCACTGTTTACGGCCACCAACAATCTCTCTCTCTCTCTCTCCCCCCCTTTCCCTTTCCCTATCTCTTTTTGTTGTGCTACACTGGTAATGAAAGGAATTTCAATGAGCCTCTGTTCAGGGAAACCATGGACCTGCTTGCTTAACGCTTTCTAAAGCCAATTTGTCATGCATATTTCATGGCCCATGCATGCATTGGGTTTGATTACTTCGTGGCAATCTAATCTTTTATTGCATCCTTCCATTCTATCCGTCTAATGAAATTATATCTGCATAAACATACACCTGATATTCAGATAAATCAGTGGAGTACTCCCTGATTGCTCTGTTCTCCGCTTTTTAATGCATTCAAGAGAAATTTGCCCTCATTTTCTACAAATAGACTATTTTTAAGACAAAAAGATTGCACTAAATGCCAGAAAAGGAAATAACATAGTTTAACCACAATGTTTTGATAAACATTTCATAGATTCCTTTCTTTTGTTTTCGTTGGCTCTTACTGGAAGAATATTCCGAGTGCTTTGAAAAGCAAACTGGGTCTCCATGGCGCCGCACACAATGTAGTGGCTAGGAAATACAAGACTCCAATATATGTTTCAAAGCCAAGGCCACTGCCACTGCTGATAGGAGCTTTTGAATAGATCAAGTGTCACCGTATACTTTGCATAGTGGTGTTTTTTGAAAATTCTTGTGCTTGCCTTGCCAGAAGAAGTCTGCAAGGAGACTGAACACAGACTGATTAGTTCACATTACACCCTGGTATATTATCCATCTCCAGCTGTCTATCAAACTATTTGCCAATGTTTCAGTATTCAGAGGCAAAACCTTTTGTCTCTGCAGTCTCGCTGCACATCACTTTGTGTCTGCTGTCCTCATGCTGACAGCGGAAATGGCAATACACGTCAGCTTCAAGGGAAAGTTTGTGTTTCAATTCACTCGCTATGGCAAATCAGGTTAACATGCAGCATTATGTGGCAAACCGTAGCTCTTGAATAGTTGCTGCTTTGGAGGACGCAAAACAAAATGCCAGGAGGGGGCACTGTGATGTTGATTTACTGACAAAATATAAAAATACTGAGGATGGGGTGAAATGGGTTTTCATTTTAATTCCCTTTCCGGAGATGAACTGATTTTGTTGGTATGAGTATGCCTAAATGACTCAAATTAGATCAAAATTCATGGTGAACCTCATAATTTCAGATTTTTTTTTTTTTTGTATACTTTATAGTTTTTTTTTTTTTAGGTCAGTAACTTGTAAGACCTATTCTGCTGAAATGTTTTATAAGATTATGATCCTATATAAACTAATGTCAACCTAAAATGGATTACTAATTAAAAAAAATATATATATTCACACTCCTGGTGGGAAAACCTTACATCATGACAATGACACAATCAAGTTTTTTTCAACGTCCATTGGAACTGCTGATAGAAGAGGTGAGTTGATAAAATGATAGGTTGCGTAAAGCAGACAGGACTCCCGCCTGGGGGAATGGATTTCGATTCATTCTCCGCCAGTAGTAATGGTTCCACCTGTGATCTGAATTGATTCTAAATGTAGTCATGTCAATTGCAGGCGATGTCTCACCAGACCTGTTGCCATGGTTTGCAGGCTCAATGCGTCTGTCTCTTAACTCCCTCCTTAGATGATTTATCCAAGGGGATTTAGGAAAGTGGTTTAAGGAAAACCAAGATACTTTATATCTATCTGGATTAATTTATGGGGGCACTGTCATTTTAAATCACTCTGAACTTTTCGTATTCCTTGGTAGATTATATTAATTTATAAACTAATTTCAGGCATTAAAAGATGTAGAATAATGATAACTCTTAAACTATGAATCGTTATCATGATGCTTTATTAACATGTAAGGACATCCCTATGAAGTTTACAGTACATGAGTGTAGAATTTGCAAACAATTGTCAAGGCTTTGTTTTGTGTGTGTTTGTTTGGTTACATTTGTTGAAAATAGTAAGATAAATGCTGGGAAATTTGATAAAAATACAAATAAGTTAAAAATAAAGCAGTTTGGTCATTTATACAGGTTAGAAAACAAGTTTTGTCTAATTGAAACTATTGGGATATTGGTAGTTGTGGAAGAAATGTTTAAGCTTCTTTAAATATTCCTGTCTAGCCAAACCAAAGTCACTTAAACAAGAGGTGATAAAAGATTTAATTTGTCCACACTCATTCAAACTCCACTTTTCCCAAGTTTGATAAGACTTGCACTGTCTTTCATTCCATTGCAGTATAGTCATATGGAAACTCTGAGCTTGATTTTCACATGAGCTTGTTATTCTTTTTCTGCAATGTGCGCCATGCTTATCAGCTAAAGGTTTTGTTCTTCCATTGTGTCAGTGCCACATAGCGCCCTGGCAGTTGATTTCCTCCGCAGACAGGAAGACATTTCCTAAAGATGGAGAGACATTGTTTGGTGACCTTTTGTTATATGAAGAAAATCTCAGACTAGATCCGACGCGCCCTCATTACTACTGCTGACTTTGAATCTTATCTCAAGCTCACAAAAGGGTAAGGCTCATTCCAAATAGATACTAAAATTGCATTGAGGATAATTCTTTGGTGTTTCTCAGAAATGTTCTCTAGATATAGAGAACATTTCTGAGAAACACCAAAAAATGATCCTCAATGGGTTTTGACAGAATAGAGGCATCATATAATTTTGCATGTTCTCTTTAGCGGAAATCTGCATGACCTCATAAGCTCGACTACTTTGTTGAAGGCAAAGAGTCATATGAGCATCCACTTCCTCAGTCACTCTTTAGAGGAGGCCAGTTCCATGCGGATGGTTCTAGATTTGACTTATAAATATGTATCCTCCCCTTTCCTTTTTTGCTTGACTCTCCACATCTTCCCATCTTCTTTTGGACACTGTTTTTTTCTTCTAGTGCTGCAATCTCTCACGAAGCTCCATGAAGTGTAGATCTAGAGGTGTTCTAGGTCTCTCAAAAGGAGGGCTCTAAAAATGAGAGAATTAATTATCAGAAGGATTATAGGGGCTCAAGCTGGAAAAAAAGGAAAGCCAGTATCAACAGATGAATGGAATGAATCAAACATAAATCAAAACAGGAATAGCTCCACTCAATATTTCAATGTGGTATACTTCAGTATGGGCCAGCACCACCCGCATTGCTTTGGACTTTCATTTTGGGGCCTTACAAAAAGAAAAAAATGACTGCAAAATGCAGCATGCCACGTAAATGATGAGACTACTCTGTCACAGCTGGAGCTCCAAGATATGCTTGAAAAGTTATTATGCCTGGGGTGACAGGGGACCGAGTTTCAGGCTCTCCATTAATTCATCCAGCCTCGCTGGTACAGCAGAGCACAAACTGGAATACTGATTCTCACTTAATTCCTCCCCTCTCCCTCTCCGGCTTCATTTCATCTGTAAGTGTAGGAGAAGCAGAGCTAAATGACATGCCACTTTGAATGGGTCTTATTCTTCGGAGTCATGCGTCTGAAAGGATGTATCTGATCAGAGCAGCTCCGCTTCCTGCTCTATTGTCTCAGACTGAAGCAATATACCTCCGTTTGCATCTTGAGGATCAGGGGAGGTATGAAAAGATGACGCCTCCACCTAAAATACCCCTTTAAATCGCCCACTCAGCAATCGGATAGTTGCGATGCCAGGGTTTCAATGTTAATCATTATATGAGTGGTTGTGGAATGTGCTAGTGCACAGCCCATCATATGAGATTATTGGACAGACTGCATTTTTTTATACATCAAGTAGTTGTGGGGCTGATCTGGACCGTATGACCTCAAATAGGTTGCCAGTCACAGCAGTGGCTGCCTGTTTGAGAGGCATTTTATTTGAACACATCAAAAACCCTGCCTCCTCTACCTTACTTTGAGCAGCAATCAAGTTCTGCACACAGCCCTTGTCATCGCTTTTCATTCTCGACTGGAGTTAATTAGAATTTTATCAGAAAGGGACTTAAAAGGGAAGGAAAGGCATTCTTAATCTGTCCGTCATTTCATCAGTCAGTTATATCAATTTAGCGTTTCCAATATGCACACACCCCAACGCATGTTGCTCATTTTTAGACCACACACAAAATCATAGTACATACATCAACAGAACGACGTCTTTATACGTATATTTGTGAATGATCACATTTCAGTGTACAGAAAAACAGTTTTCAATGTTGTACTGCCCAATTCAAGATTAAGTAGCGTTTCACTATTAAATATAGTCACAGTTAATGTTTTTTTATTCAGTTCAGAAATGCCTGTCTACTGTCAAAGAAAGTAAATAAGATACAGAGCTAATCTTCTAAATGATAAGCCATTTAAGCTGTGGGCCTGATGAGGGCAGGAAAACCATTCCTAACCTTCCCCAACATTTAAAAACGTACTTTACTCAGAAACCAAGGTTCTATTGTGACTGATCAGAGGCATAGATAAACAAAGACAAGTCAACATATTGTTTTACTTCTCATCCAAATGTCCCTACCTCAATAACACAGTCATTATAAGTGTTTGTTTGTGAGTGTACGCGTGTGTTTATGTTTGTGTGTTAGAATAACAAAAGGTGTGTGAGTAGGAGACTAAGGCAGGGAAAGAGGAAAGATATTTATCGCCAGCATCACGGTGTCCTCTCGTTCTCCCTGGTTTGAAGCGAGCTGTTTCTGAGTGTGCATTAGTGCAACTCATTCACTGATGGATTTGGTGACACTCAGGCCAGGCTCTTTCACTGTGGAGGACCATATGGGCCGGGAATCCTCTGGAGATCTCAACACAGGCAGGCCTGACACTGGACCCTCACTGTTTATTTAGACTGACAAAGCCAAGGCTTACACTAACTGCACTGCCATGGAGCTGGTCTGGCTTCTGTCATTGTGCTGATTACATAATGTAATGCGATAGTACATTTAGGTCATTTTAGGAATTTTGTGTAAAACTTTGCAAATCCATATTTATTTTCGTCTCAGAGTCTCAGCAAAACCTGATTTTTCTTTTGAAAGATTGGCCATATATAAAAATGTGTTTGCTCTATGATTGTTGGTTAAAATCCCACTGCAGGAAAACTGACCTACATTATGCTCTTGCTGTTGGCTTTTAATAGCCCGCTCAGCAAATACCATACTTTTTGTCTTGAGGTGAACCATCTTTCCCTATTTGTTTCACTCTGGCATTTCTTAACCTGCCAAAGCAGGGAATTTACCTTTGGTTTGCTATCTGTCCCTACTCAATTCCTGCTGGCTTGTACCAGCTTGCTCATTAGACTTTCCTTAAATTTACTGACCTGATTTTCATTATTGAGGTGCACAGATTAGATCCACAGCCATTGGCTGCTTCTCTCTGCTGTTTCTGACACAGCCTTTATAATCTCGAGCAAGTCATTACTGCAGATCTCGTTCCCACAGAACTGTTGGCTCTACAAAGTACAGTATGCTGTGTGTTGGAGCGGAATCAAAGGTCTCAAATTAAGCTTGTTGTTGCAATATTCAATGAGACTCAATTGTTGGCCATCACCAGCTCTCATCAGCTGGTCTGCTCATTGTAATGGCTTGTTATCCTGTCCTACCTGCACTCCCTCATTAACTCAGCTGGTGCGGTGCGTATCCTCCTCAAATCCAATGAGTTGGGCATTAACTATTGACGGCAGCCGCAATGCACTTAAGAACATGGTTGTGGTGTCAGGTGTGCCTTTGAGACCGGCTAATCTTGCACCCAGACATTGTGTCTGAGTGGGGGCCGGGGTGGGGGGGTTAAGATTTTGAGGTGTTAGGAGGGCATTGTAGGTTGCCATAACAGTAAATGCAATTGTTGTGGATCCCATTCCCCATACGTTCTTCCAGATAATGTTTCTGTGCGGTACACTTTCCCAGTTAATTTGGCTTGCGAGACGGCTTATGTGCCCTTTGCTGCTTCTTCCTGCTTAGGTGTCTGATCTATCACTAATTTGCGTTGGTTCATGGAATCGAATTTGACTATCTCTGTTTACTTGTGTCAGAAGCCTCCTCGTCTGTGCCGTACTTGTCCTACTATTTCCGCATGTATGGGCTGCTTTCATCCGGCAGCATTGCTTGTTTTTTATTTCATTTCCGTCCTGTAAATGATGTGGGTGCTGCTGCTCAGCGTATTAGCTTGTGATTCGACAAGAGTTCTAGTCTGTTCCAGCCTTAGTGCACTTAAATTCCTCTGTAAGCCGGGGAGTTTTTGGATAACAGCAGTCTTAATAGTAGCAAAATGGAATGAAGCTTTCCTCTAGAGGGCCAGGCAACCAAGACATTTTGGCACCCCTAATAATTTTCTTATATAAAATCCCATTCTGATCTCTTTCTTTGTACGCTTTAGTGATGGCTTTGTGGTTATGTCATACATTGTCAATTGCCACATAAGCCGGGTTAGAAGTCTAAACTGTAAGCACCAGAGCTTTAGCTTTCCTGGCAACCCTGACTTTCCAATTCTCTCTAGGCCTCAATTAAATTACTTTTGTTACTCCTAGACCTGCTCTGAATTTTGTAGGGTAGCAGCCATTGTACCATTTACCGAGTCTTTTAACAGGCTTTTCAATCCAGGAGGAATTGGATCTTCATCGATTAACAACATTTTGCAGGTGCTTTCCCACAAGTTATAAATGTAAACATTGGCAAACAAATCTTACTTGATCAAATGATCAAGGTAGCTTTACTTTAGGGTCAACCCAGAGGCTGTTGTCATGGCAACAAATGCTCGGGAATGGGGCAGTCAGCAGAGGTGAGAATGGAATTTTATACTGTAGATTGGTCATCAGAGACAGACAGACCTGTGATCTCCTCCTCACCACCCTTGATAGGCATTTAAAGCTTTTGATCCTGTGGTTGCTGGGTTTTGTTTTCACCCACTTCAGCATTTCCACATCTCCATCTCATCTACATTCCCACTATTGGGGATTTCCTGGAACAGCACGCGTCAACCCAACCTACCAAACAATTTTTTTTTCCGTGGAGCTCAAAGTAGTGAATTGTTTTATTTTAAAATGTAACCTTACTATCTGAATCGATCCAAAGGTTGTAGTCTCACCTGCCGCACACCATTGAATGCATGTCCACCCCTTCCACAGTTTTAGTGCTGCTGTCCTGTGATAGAGTCTACTCCCTTAGGCTCTCAACTAGCTGGCAGAGTGTCAAAATCTATCTTTGACTGAAGCTGTATTCCTAACACGGCGAGTCTTTATCACAACCTCCGAGGCAAACAAACATGCTCACACATATGAAATATTCCAGACTGCATGAAGGATGTACATATTTCAGCTGAATGCAACAACAGCAACTAAAATGTGCACGGTTACAGGAGGGCTTAAAACACAATCAATGTTATTTTTTGATCTACTGATTTGACCTATAATTAGTATTTTTTTAAACAATGTTAGAGCTAGTAATGGTAGTAGATAATGAATTATGTAAGGGATCCATTTGGTTGTGGTAATCAACCGTGACTTCGTTGCCTGTTTTAGTTGAATGCATTATCCTTAAATAAAGTTGGACAAAATAGGTCTGCTAAATTAGCCTACACTAATATTCCTACATGTATATACTGTGATTAATTTTCTATGATATTTCATTTTAACCCATAAAGGGTTTTGTTATTGCAATGTAACAATGTAATGTATGTTATGTTATTTAGTTATGTTGCTCTGAACATACCGTCTTGTTCTGTCCTGGCACAAACTTCATTATCATAACAGCCAACTCTTTCAGCTTAATTGCGGGTAAATCTGATCATAGAAAGAGATATAGCACAACAACATGGTTAAATGAAAACGCATATTTAATTCTAATAAACGGCACCCACAATGTACCTCTGTTATCATGACTGACTTTCATGGGCCGGATGGAATCTGGTAAGAAAGATTTCGAAAAATATAACAATTACATTTTCAATCACTTCAGCATTTTGACAGTACACAACTACCCATCAGAAAGCATAGAGTGGAATAATTATTTGAGAGCTTTGCACAAGTTTTGGGAAAACAGCACATAATAGTAGAAAAGGGAGTGGAATAGAAATGTGTGTTTTCTTTCTTGTCAGTTTAAGTTTAAAAACATGGAGCAGGAGCATTGAATGGTTGCTCAAGAGCAATATGTCATTCAAAGTATGAGTTATTGCAGTCCCTGTTAAAGGAACCCGTAGTTTCTCTGAGAAGTACCACTTGAAAGCTTTTATGTTGGCTGAGTCTTTTGTATGTGGTCCATTGAACATGGTAACTGTGAAGTAATTACTGTAAATCAAATGGCTTTTGAAAAACCTTAAAAGTCTGGACTGCAAGCTTCCTTGTCTATCCGTCCACGGTGAAGAAGTAAAAATATTGTCAATATATTGATATGGCATTGTCTAGTCATGCAGGATCTTTTGTGTGTGGCAATTCACTCACATATAAAAAGTGAAGAGAGGAATCAATGGGGACATTAGCGATGGAGAGTTATTGACAATGTGTCTCATGGCGAAGATTATACTGTACTCCCACAATTTGAGCTGCACTTAAAGCAATACACAACTACAGTAAGAGAGCGTGAATTCAACAGCGGATCGTTCACTTCCAAGATTGATGCGATCTTAGAATGGTGGTTGCTTTGCGATCGAAATTATAGTCTCTGTTTCTTTCGCACAAAATACACGGAGGACATTTTGTGTTGAGTTTGAGGGTTCCAATAAGCTCCAACAACTTTCTAAGGGTTTTGCCCCTGAGTCCTCGGCGTAAGGGACTTTGATATGCCAGCTGTTTCCTTCTTTCATACTTGACTGACGGCCCTAAGGGGATTGGAGTGCCTCTGACACTGTAACAGACCCCCCCCTCCTGGGGGCGTACTCCATAGCTCCAACTATCACCGTGGACGTCTTGTTTGTTTTGGATGAGTACTCATCATCCATATTCAAACACTCGGGCTCTCCAGCATGAATGGAGGAAATTAAGTGCAGTTTGTATGACCACGCTTGTTCTCTAGAATCCCTATTTCAGTCAGGACAACTTACGATAGGTTGAACAATTTGTTGCAATACATGGTAATACATTGAAGTATGGCGTCAAGGGTCTGGTGCTCTGATTTCTTCCCTGCACGGGTTCTTATACAAATGCTAAATGAACAACCATTGGTAGGGAGCAGATATCTGCAGAATTCCCCCCATCAGACACAGTGCAACATACCCTAAAAAGGTGGAAGCTGGATGGAGGTGGGAAGCAGTAAGAGCAGGAACGTAGTTTGGTGCAGCAGCGAGCAGAAGCATGGTGTGGTGCAGCAGTGAGCGAGCAGTTGTAGGAGCAGTGTGGTGAATGACAGCAGTTCAGTTGGCCAATTGAGCGTATGCGACTGGTTGATTGATGTGACGTGGATAAATGCTGTGTCTGAGTTGCCTGCCTGAACTAGTTCTGCCAAGGACTCACCTTATTTGGCCTCTATATGTACTTAAAATGTAAATTAAAAGTAAGGCAAATGGCTATTTCAAGTATCTTTTTTCAACCTCTTTAGTTTAAGATCAATTGTTAGGTACCTGTGCTCCAAAAAATTACATTGCTACACCAAGTCAGACATTTGTGTGCCTTACAGTATACTTTTCAGAGTCTCTATATTTTCCCCCCTGTTTAGGATCCAGCTGTTACCACTAGCTGGCCACAGGTAAACCCTTCAAGTCCACCAGAACAGATCCAGGAGGGCAGTTACAGTATCTCATTACAAGGTTTGGCCCGTTAGGTTAATAAAGGTTGGGATGTTTGCTGATGGTGATCATAAAATCTTCCATTACACGCTCTGTCTCTAAACTTGATTTCATGCTCTCCTGAGCCCTGAGAAGGGGAGGGGGGCATGGAAATAGATAGATGTATTTGAACAAGATGGTGGAAATGTTTCACTCTGTTTTACAGGATTTACATAACTCATATGCATCAGACGTAGGAAATGGAATGGAATGGAAAATACTTGGTTGATCCCAAGGAAATGTCATTGTCATTTTAATGTCATTGTATGAGAATCAAGAAATATATATAAAAATGAAAATAGAAATAAAGTAATAGATAACACACTTACATTAAGAGTAAAGAAGATAAAATATACAATATACAAAAAAATACAACTAAAATATATACAATATAGATACATAAAGGACAAAAAAAAGTTACAAATCTCAGTCTCATTTTATTATTATTGAAAATGGAATGCAAAATTATTTGTTGTTAATTTGGATATAAGAAAAGCTATTTTGATTTGATTTGATTTTAGGATTTCAAGAAAACAAAAGTGATGGACCTAAAACGCCTGGTTTACCTAAGTCTATGATCTACACTGCGGTGATCCCCATCAGTATTTAAATGTCATTGTATGCTGCTTATTGTTGCCATAGTTACTACAGAGGTAGTTTTTTACACTCAAGCTCTGCTTGTGAGTTTTGCATTCGTTATTAAAATAGTTTCTGTTTGAGGCCCCTGGAGAGTTTTCTCTCCTTGCAAAGCAAAAGCAGGGTCTCACTACGATTGAAGTTGTTCCAAAATGTCACGTTGGTTCCCCACCCATAACAACACTTCAACACTGCAGCTTTCTGAAAATTTGTTTGGTGAATCCTTTTCATCACGGGACAGCCGCTGCACTAAGCCTTCCTCTTGGAGTGTTTGATGAATAACTGTGGCTCATTGTCATGCATGCCTATTGGTTGGCCATGGAAGCTCCGGCCTTGGTCCAACACTAAAAACACATCATTAGGTCTCTGGCGGCTCCAGGTCGGTCGCCCTGAATGTGTTTCTCTAAACCACTGACTGATGTGCAGCGGCTTTAGCCCTTGTTATCCACACAATGATTTCCAAAAGGCATTTGGGAGCAGTCTGTCACGGTGACTCTCAGTGGTGAGTGCAGTAGAACTTTAATGACTGAATGGATACTGAAGTTTCTCTAATGGTGAAAGTTCGGGCTTGCGCCTGCCATAGTAGTCACGGTAATAATGGGTTGCCATGGCCACAGAAAAGACAGTAGGAGACAGTAGAGAGTCGGGGCAGCTGTCAGATCCTAATATTGATTGATGTCACATAGTGAAATCAGGCTAAATCTCCATTGGCCTTTGGTAATCTCCGCTACCCCTCACTGCTGACCTTAGGATGACAGCTGTTGACCTCTCAAAATAACCCGAGAGCCTAAACGTATTCTCAGCCTGTAATCTATTAATGGGATTGTGCTGCCCACTATTTAAGTGTGCGACGCCTAGTGGTGTTGGGAGTATTTTATGTGTGCCTTTTGATTATCTAGCCGTAGTTTCCAGTTCACTTCACAGTGAGCAAGCTCAAGAGAGCTCCACATGGTTTACACACATTTCTTTATGAATGCCTTGGAAATATTATTATATTATTATTATATTTCTCTAGATGTGATCAAATGAGTGCCACTGGAACCATTTGTTGTAAGGTTTTTGGAACTTTTCGTCTGAGGTGGAACTGTCGTTGCCTAGCCTTCCTTACTGCAATGTCTATGTGTAGTGACTAGGTTAGAGCCACCACAACTGTATCGTCAGCAAACTTATGATGAAGTTGTATTTGTGTGTACAGGGTGTATCGCAGGGGGCTCACCTGCTCTTCTTGCTCATCAAACAGCAAAAGCTGAAGCGCTCCATTGTTGAGAGGGAGTCGCTGTCAGACCCCGTCAGTAAGTCAAGGACCCACCTACACCGGGAGGTGTTTAGGTGCTTAGTGACAAGCCTAGAGGGGACTGTGGTGTTGAAAGCCGAACATCACAACCATGTTGCCAGACTGCAGACCAAGGTTGTAGGCTGCAGTGCGCATGTTCAGGGAATCGTGGATGTTCCTAGTAATTCAAGGTTTCTGATTCTGAAGCTCACCCAACATATTACGACTGACGTGCTCACACACATAGGACACACAGACAGGCTCCAGACTTTGATCCGGTCAGGGCACTGATAATAGAATGGAGCATGTTTTTGATGGTGGGAGGAAACCGGAGTACCCGGAGGAAACCCACACAAACACGGGGAGAAAATGCAAACTCCACACAGAAAGGCCAGGTGGGGTTTGAACCCAGGACCTTCTTGCTGTGAGGCACCAGTGCTAACCACTGAGCCACCGTGCTGCCCGTAAATTATTGTTTTATTATTGTTTGTTACACATGGTAACTTTTCTTGCACATTCAATGAGTAGTACTTATTATTCATGTGCATGTGTATATAGGTTAATGTTCTTTATTTCTGTTACGGGTTTACATAAAGACCCACAACAAACGCTTCAAAAATCTTTATTAGACCTTAACCTGTTAGCTATCTGCCAAGCTATGCAGACATATTTAGCAAGGGATGCTACCAGCTGGTTCTGCAGCTGCAGCACAACTACGTGCCTAAATGGCCTTCGAGTTCTAATTGCACCATCCGAGCTCCTCCGGTCCGATCCATACCTAATCAATATCTCTATGGGATCCATGGCTGTAGGAACTAGTTTAGCCTGGCTGTCCTTCCCCCGGCCTCCGCATGGGGTGGTTTACGCTGGCAGATGCGGTGGATGTGTGGGGAGATAAGCTGGTAGGGAAGGCAGGATGAGCTGGACGACCCACCCTTGGAGAGGAGACTGACTCTGGGAGCGGTACACCTGATTACCACCCTTCCTTCCAGGGGGACGCTGCTGTGAGAACCTTCTACTTTCCGTCCTTCCTCCGGAGTTGGTACAGGACACAGCAGGGACACACCTGCTCTTCATTCAGAACGCCGTGCACACACACACACACACACACACACACACACAAACACACACACACACACACACACACACACACACACACACACAGTCTCTGGTTCTGATTGAGGTGCTGTAAAGACGGGGCATGCCTTCTGATAAAGTACTGCTGGAAACTGATCACCATGTTCCCCGAGTTTATCACGTGTGTTTGGTCTGAACTCTGTGCTCCTCCACGAAAATAACATCTTTATCATGAATGAACTCTTTGAACTTTGTACGACAAATAGGTTTACTTTTGTTATGTTATCACGTTAGTTATTGCACATTTGGGTTTCTTCTTTATATTCTAGATATAAAATAAAACTAAATCAGTCATCACCTAGTATTTACACACAAAGTGCCTAATGATGATGAATGAACTGTTAGTTAAGTTACCAAAGCTGCTGTAAAGACCGAATCCCACCGTTCAACAATTGTAGAATATCTCCATTACCTAATTGTTGTACTAATTAGTAATTTAATTACTGGAGAGCGCGTCAAGCTGCCTACGAGCTCCTTGACGTCTACAAGTATACATTTGCATTAGCATAGATATGCTATAATGAGCCAATGAGATGTTTTATCTTAATTATCTAATTTATCTTTAATTTTAACATTAAAAAAAGCCCAGGTTTTGTTGCGTAATTAATCACAACAGCCGTTTGTACTAGAGGTATGAGAGTATGATTCCGTAAGTGAAACACCTCCATAAGTCATACCTGTGTGAGACATACTGTACCTGTACCTCAGTCTTATTTAATATTCCATATTGAAATACAGTAACAATTATTGATAAAGTCTTTTTCTGAAATGAGTTTAATAATCAAGAGTCTATTTTCAATAAGTTATGAAGAGTTTTACATAAGGTTTTTTTAACCTAAGACACCTCCAATGCACATCACCATCATTTAATGGACCAAAAACTTAAAAGGATAGTTGTAATCATATTACATTACGGTCTGTCAAGTAGGATTTATCTTGTATGCAGGAACTGCAAAATACTGGACACATAAGGACACTCGATGACGACCTTTCCGAGCACAAAAGACACTTCTTCAATGAGCATTATGACTACAAGTATGAAAAGGACTCTTGGTAAAATTGTAGCAAGATTGTTGCCCACAGTGATTGAAGTAATTTAGTCATAATAGCAATAATAACATGATACGTCAGAAAACCCTGACTATGACCACTTGACATGAACAGAAACGTATGAGTGCCATTAGCAATGGATTGTGCTGTGTTAGGAAACAGAGACCGGTAATTGGGTCCCCACAAATTTAATTGACTTCCTCACTGAGACAAGCAAACATTAGTTGGAAGGCACAAAGTGCACAGCTCATAAATCAGACTGTTAAAATGGATATTCATTTGGAATAAATTGCTAACTGTCTCCTCAAGCTGTGGCCGTAAAGAGTTGAGCTGCTTTCGACATGCACAGCCCCAGCAGGTTCCCCAGTGCTCTCTCCCAGGGATCTAAGAGTCGAACCCGCGCTCCACTGCAGGTAGAGAAGAGGTATCCATCTTGGTATTAGTGCCGCTTCAAACCCAACCAAACACAGGGAGACAATTAGTATCAAAGCAGGCTTCACTGACATGTCCCACATCACCACTGGACACACACACACACACACACACACACACACACACATAACACACACATCCATATAGCACTCACGGCACACAGTATGGGGGTAATGTGAGATTTCGAAAACAAACAAAGTAGGTCTCTTGAGAGACTGACTTAGCGCTTGACGCATACATATTCATCTATTCCCTTTTTGTTTGAGCACACAAATAAACAACAGCCACACAAACAAACTCTTTTAGCCTCAGGCTCAGGAGGTACAGGTTTATATTTCCTCCATCAAATGTTCCCTCACATGCTGTGCCCAAAGGACTTAAACACTATGTAATCAGTGAGGAGGCTCCAAGAACATCTACTTTGACTGTAACGTCACATGGGAGAGAAAAACCAGCTCTGCGGTTTTATCTGCGATCACAGTCTGATCACATAATGTGGATTTTCTCTTGCATGAAAATCAAGAGCACTTTTAGAAAGTCTCCGAGTGCTTTACCCCAATCTTCCCACGGTCAATGACGCTTTCTTTGTCCCTGTGGTTGATTTATGCATGGCCATTGATGTGATCACAGAGGGCTGCAGTACCATCCCAAAAGGCCACAGCAGGAGAGCAGAACAGGACAAGACTGAAGAGAGCCCCTGACTGTCATAATTGACAGAGTCCAAGAAGATGATGAGTGTCTTGCACTCACGCAGTCATTGATTATACGGTGCTACCAGGGGAAAAGCAGCAAAGAATGCCTGAACTATTGAACCACTGTTCCTTGCAACCAACGGCGGGCTGCAGACAGGCACAATAGATATTGAATTAGTATATTATATATAAACGCAATGTACAAGGAGCCTTGGAGTTAGATACAATTCCCATGAGTTTTCAAATGTTTGTAAAGCAACTGATTAAATTATCTGCCAGCCTGATAAGTGAGCGAGTGTAAGATGTTCTAAGTGATTGACATTTTGTCACTTTCTATGTACGCTCTTGTAGGTCAGATCACCCATACCATTGTAAGACCTTTACATTTCCAGATCTTTACCCTTTCTTCCCGTAATTAATGAATGACAGCATCCTTTCAATGCCATGCTTTCAATATGCCTTTCTTCCAGGTAGAAATGGAATGTTCTCGGACATGTGACATTTGTCAGACCAGCCGTCTCAACACTGCCATTCCTGGCAAAGTGAAGTCCATCTGTAGGGCTTAATTATTGACAGCAAGGTATACTTTCTTAGCTTATGCTTTTGCTCTATCGAAGTCTTAGTCAAATATATTTCATTTATTTGATTTGATAGATGATAGATGATAAATAATACAGTATATTATCATGGATAACAATAATAATAATACATTTTATTTATAGCGCCTTTCAGAAAACAAAAAATAAATCCTTGAATTACAATAAATAAATAAAAATGTATTGTAATTATAACTGAACTGACCAGATTTAATGTAGGGTTTGAGGTGTTTTCTGAGAATATGCATGAAGTGTTTTTATTTACTACAAGATTGGCCAAGAGTCAGCATTGCTAAGGGGATGTAACTACTGCATAAAAATTATTTTAGATGCTGTTGTTTTGCATTGAGTGACCCTAAACCACAAATTATGTACTGTGAATACAAGCAGTCTGTTCTAATAAAATGTATATCTGAATGATTTTAAATTGAAAAAACTGAAGGAAGTTGCTGATCTAGTATGGGTCCTGGCCTCGATGGTTGCTGATTCAAACATTTAGCTAGTCTTCCACTACTACAGTACCTTAAATTAATATGTGTTTTGTATATACCTGGCTGCAACCTAATTTCCCCTAGTGGGATAATACAATTGACTTGACTTGACTTTAAGATACCCAAAACGAATGCAAACCTTTATTAATGTCAATGTACATGCTAGACTACTCTCATGTTAAAAATGTAACAGATGTGTTTTTGTCCTAGTTAACTAATCAAGCTTCAACCTGTACATAAAGGCTAGAGTGGATGAGTACATAAGTCAGTAGGAAATACTGAGGCAGATGTTGAGCATTATCTAAGCCAGCCTGTACAGGGTTGACCTCGTGGAATTTTGGCACATCATGTTTGTTCCTGAAAAATTTGCAAGTAGGCAAATTCGTGGTTGCATTGTACTCTCTGCATGTGACCTAGTGTGTTTGCTGATGACTGTCCCCATTGAAGTTTCCTGGCAATGCCAAAGGGCTGAATACATATACTGCTGTCTGTTCATTTTTCTATCCTAAACATTTGACCAATACCAAAGCATTCACACATGATCTCTTTTTACACATTCACTGTTGAAATTTGTGAACAAAGGAAGAGTTCTCACTAGAAGAAGCACATGCACCACTACTGTGCCCTCGCTTTCTAATATAGAAGCCTATGTTACAAAATGGTCCTGTGGAGCTTCCAACTCGCTCAGGCTGTTTGTATGCTCACACTGTGAAGACAAGATAGTGAAAGGCGCAGCCTTTGCTGGTGCACCAGAGCGAGTGAAGTGGTGAGCTCAGGCTCCAACAGACACAGGGTGATGGCCACTGCCAAACATTTCCACGGCACCCTAAAATATTCTGGACTTGCATTGTATGTTTGTTTAAAAAGACGAAGAGAAAGACTTAGGCTGGGTTGCACCAGCATGGATTATCTTAAACTTGATTAAATCTAGTGTTAAAATTAAGATGTGCAACACATCTCTGATTAATTATAAACCAGTTTAAACCTAAATGTACTAACCCTAGATTAACCCTAAACCAGGATTAATTTAAACCATGTTGGTGCAACCCAGCCTTAAACAAACAACAAATCTAAAAACCTTTATTTGACCTCACTGAAGTGAAACATATTTTAACCCTATGGAATACGGTTCATGAATTAATTAATGTCATCCATTCTAAGGATCTAAAGAAATATATGATAATATAGAAATTACTTAAATAATAATTCAAGTTTGTTTGACACCCTATATATATATATATATATATATATATATATATATATATATATATATATATATATATATACAAGTACATATACTACGTATCTATATCTATCAAATCATATCTCTTTTTAAAACTACACAGCCTGCGGTCAGAAATTAATGATTAGAGAAGAAACTTGTAAAACGGGATGAGAGAAAGAGGGTTGGGAGTGATCTGGACCCAGGGATATTTTGGGAAGCAAAGGAGAATGAATAGAGTTCAAAGAGAACGTTTCAGACAGAGCGGCAGAGTCCTTTCTGATGTTGTGAATAATTTGTTATCTCTAAATTGATCCTGGCTTTTGTTGCTACAGACGCAACAAAGAAGAAAAGATTGCTTGTCGTTTCTGTCATTCTTTCTTTCTTGGAGGAGACACCAGCAACATTTCTGTCATATATCAACAGTCTCTCTTGAGTGTCTTAGAAAACCTTCAAATACATTCAAGACGTCAGCACATTTTTTCCTTTTTTCCCAGAAGAATATGCTCTGAAAAGGTTTTCCATTGCCACCTGTATTACTATTATACTAGCTAAAGCGACCAAAATAATACTGTAAAACATTATTTTTGGACTGAATAAAAGTAGAAATGGACAACAGTTAGAAATGGACAACTATGAATTGTATGACGTTACCACTGCATCTGTATTGTCAGTGGGTGGGTAACATGCCATCTTCTTTTTGGCTGTCCCATCAATTATCAGTTTGATTGTAGTAAATTCAGAGGAGTAGTATTTCAGGTTGTATTTTTTTGGCATCTTGAAGCCAAAAACAAACAATCATCAAAGGATGTCAAGCCACTGCACGGTTTTTATTTCAGTCACAACATTGATATTCTGACCTTCATATTTGATCCAAACAAGAAAATGGCTGCTTAGAATTTGATGACATTGAACCAAGAAGCATCAATAAAAGCATAACATATTAACAGAATTCAAAGTTGAAACTTAAGCTAATTTGAATTCTAGATGAAAATATTTTGAGTCACAGCTTTTTGGTGGATTCATGAAGTATTCTCAGCACTTTGATGGCCCTAAAGTGAGAAAATATCTACGTCTGCTGATGAACAACCTACTTGTGAACAAAGAAACGCAGGCACAAGCTGTAATACAAGAGACAGTGATGACAGAGGAGACGATAAGAAGAGTCATACCGAAGCAGGAGAACCATGAGTACACAGGTTGATGGCGTTCATGTTTAAAATATGAAAGCTACAGCATGGCCTGGTATATCTCCTTTCTGATGGGACCACAGAACAGCTTTGTGCTGCTGCATGTGAGAAGTATTATGCTGATGGCCAGAGGTCAGAACTCACGAGGTGAGGCGGGTGCTGTTAGAAATTAATTGCCTTCTCCACGGTAGCACATTAATAACTGTGAATTTAATATTGAGCTGCGCCTGAATACGAGTATTCCAGGAAACGCCGCCAATGAAACTGTTTCCGACCCACGCTTTTATCAAAATTAATCCTTGCCTATGTCCCTTTCTTTGCTCTCTAAAGCAACTAAGCTGATACTTTTCCCTCCGAGAGAGTGTTATTGTGGCTTCACAATGCCTGTCGTGACCTGAAAGACATAGAGCGCATCAATGGACATTATATCAAGATGTGCAGGCCTGAGACTTAGGCATTCGGTAGCCTAAAAGTCCTCTGAATCTCAGTGATGACCGCAAGACCAGAAGCCTCTCAGAATAGATTAACTCCACTCTCACCGTACGGCTCGCACAAAGTGTGAAACCTGTCAGAGAGAGAACAGGTACAAAGGGCAAGTGTCGTCGTCGTAGCTCTACTTTCTTTGAAAAGTATGTGCAAAATAAATTATAGGTTTTCTATTTATGACCCGTGAGCTGTTTCCTGCGGCCTCCCTAACCACAGAGAGAAAAAAAAACATTTAGAATGGCAAAAAAAATGTCCCATCAGTTATGGATCCAGAAACCAGATGAATATTTCAGCACTGAATGACAGGGAGACAGGCAGCCGTGGATCCTTCTGTCACCAGGCACAAGTACGTCAGACGTGAACCTGCAGGCTGCAAAAAGGGAATAAATACCTCTCTGAAAGGGCCAGTCGATTAGCAATAACCCAAGGAATGAAGAGAGCACTCTAAAATGAAATGGCTCCCCATGAGACAAGCCGCGGGGCCAGCCTCTGCTCAGGGCCCCCGCACTAGGTGCCAAATATACATGCCCCCCCCCCCCCCCCCCCGCCCCCGCCCCCCCCACTGGCAGCTGTGCAAAGGGCAGCTCGGCTGTCGCAGCTGTAATTTTCAGAAGCACTCCCTTTGGATACAGGAATATTACGGTATGGACATGAGTTCTGAGAAAGAATCTCAGGCCAGCCATTTAGAGCGCATTATGTTGGCTGGCTGGCTGGCTGTTGATTGCGTCTGATGAGGAGGTGTGATAGCATTAAATGTAATCTTAACAGCAACACCGTCTGGGAAACCACAGCATTACCACACTTGATGAAAAAATCACTGTGTTTATTTATGGATGATGATGGGTTTCAGATTTTACTGAAAGACACTGCAGTTTTGCAAGTCTCTCTTCTACCTATTCATTTCTATATACCTGCTTATATTTTTTTAAACATTTACCTATAGTGAACTTGTTCTAATCTATTGATGCATGTGTATCAATGTTATGTTATATTTATGTTATACTTTTACAGTTTTTGTGGATTACGTAGTTTTTTTCTCATAAAAAGTGTAACAACGAACATCAAATTTGCTTTTGCTTTTGGGAAGTCAAGCTCAAATGTATTTTTTCAGAATAATAGCTGATTCAGAATAACCAATAATCAAAAAATAGTAAAGGCTTACTAGCCGCTTTGGTCTGAAGTTACTGTTCTGATGTGCTAATGAAAAAGAGCTCCCATAAGACTTTGATCTCCAATAATTCTGGAAAGTGAAATGGATCTTCAAACAAAAGAATGGGATTCAAACCATTCAGTATCAGTGAGCGCTGCCAATCGAGGCCATGGCAGCGAGCCCCAAAACCCATGTTAAACAGAGAGGGGAGACACAGATATTACAGATAGAGATCACCATGTGAGTATTAAGGGCCATGGCATGACAGACCATAGTTGACAGACCTTTTTTCTTCTTCTTTCTTTGCTTCATAGATTCGTTTGGCTTTTGCTCTTTAAGTATTATAGACAAAAAAAATTGTTGGATTTATGTAATTAAATTGTAACATATTCTTCCATCTAATTTGACTGAGTAACTGTTACGTGATCTATTTAATTGGGTTTTAATTCATCTTATCATCTCACAAACACAACATTATTTCATATAAATGTTGCATAATTATTTTCACTCTTAATCTTTCTGCATCATATATTCAACTCAAATTACAGTGTCAGCAATTTTGCATAATTATTTTCACTCTTAATCTTTCTGCATCATGTATTCAACTCAAATTACAGTGTCAGCCATTTTGATTGACAAAATAATTAGAATAATAAACGATTGATTGCTAGTGCAAGAGCATTGAAACATTATTGTTCTTTTAAAACCTCTCAAGCCATGCTCTGTGCATTGCCAAATTTGGCAATACACTATTGCTTATAATGAACTGTTGCTGTATAGTTTTTCCTTAGTAGGTTTTCACAGAAGAGTAGCACAACACCTATTATTTTGGGCAAATACACGACTTCAATGATGTGTTCCATGGCAGGTTGTACCCACTCATTAACATGCTTTCTGCTTTCATTAAAAAAAAATAGATTTCTGTTTCCACGGGTAAAATTAGCCTCACGCTCTCTTGCTTGCTCTCTGCTCCGTCTCTCTACAGCTGGGTCTTTTGATTATTTTCACTTGAAATTATAATGTCATCATATTATGAGCCCAGCTGCACTATTTGCATCCAGACATCACACAGCTGAATTTGAGTGACAAAGGATGTGGGAAAGACACAAACCCTATTGTAATAATAGACATTAAACCGAATTTGACTGTAGACACCAGAGGTTGTTTGGTTCAATAACAGATTGAAGAAAGTCAGACCTGTGGTCAGGAGATTATATTTTCAATTCATTTGCAATACAGGGTTTTTTTAAAAGGTGAATTCTTGCTCCCGAATCATATAGTGATGTGTTCAAGGAAAATCAACATATTAAATATTCTCCAGCGGTTGTTCTTCCAAAATGTATCACTCAAATCCTCTGGGCCTGACTGAAAAACCCCTTGAAGATCTATTCAAGAATCCATCAGACTGGCAGACCTATAGTGCAGCTGAAAGTAAACATACTGTTGAAGACATGTTAAGAGAGTAAAATACTTTATTTCAACGCGGTCAATAGGTCAAGGACACGGCAAAACAAATGCACACCCTCTCCCAATCTGAAATACTTAAAAAAAAAAAATCTAATATAAAATACAAAGCTGCCATTAAAAGAAGAAGCCAACAATTCTACAATAACACTGAGTTGTGCAGTTTAATTGTCTGGGGAAAAAGCCTATTTATATCCTACCACTGAGGTGAAAAATTAATGCAACATTGTCATGCAAATGGTGACAAGGACAAGAAAACAAATTGTAAAATGGTGTTGCGATTACAAATAAATGTAAATAAACGTAAATAATCTAACAATAATCATCCAGCTGCTTTAGCAATTCTGAAGTCATCCTCTACTTACAATTATTTATTACATGTCTATTTACATTAAAGCATTAAAGCAAACATCAAAGAAGTATCAAGTCATTTTCTGTTAGCTTGACTTAGTCCCGACAAAATACATACTCTGTGTAACTCGTCCAGATTTTATCCTCGTTTGGGTCGTTGCTAGTATAGGCGCATGTGCCTGTGGAACTGCAAGCCACCATGTGAAATCCAAACTCTGTCAGCTTGTCGAATGCCTGTTCAAGGAAATTAAACTTAAGATAGTAGCGGGATGTGTACCTCTCAGGTGGCCGATCTGGATCCCGGCTCTCATTCAACGTGTCCCCAAAGACTTCTTTAGCCAGGGATGTCTTCCCACAAACCGTGATGCGCGCTACTCTCCTAAATTTGGCGTCGGTTTGGATGTCTCTACCGATGGTGTAAGAACCGCGATATCCCACAGTGATGTAGCCTGACTTTCGGGAATCTAACGAAGGGGATCGAGCACTGCCACTGACAGCGGACATCATGCGTAACGTTTCCATGCCTACACTTGATGACCCAACGCTGCACTGAAGAGCACCCTCCTCGGTGTCGCTTTGACAAATCTCCTCACTGATGGAGTTCTCTTTGCTCATCCTGGGTCTCAAGCGCTTTGAAAGATCCCGGAGCTGGAAAAACTCAGCCTCCCTGTGTAGTCGGCTTTTCTCTGGAAAATAATCTGGGAGGACCAGGTTAAGATCCCGAAGATAATCTAAAATATAACGGAACAAGAAACCGTCCCTGTCTAAGAAGAAGCGACCTTTGCTATCTCTCGCCAGCTCTTTTGGAGGCTTTTTAGTAAACATGGTCCAGAGTAAAGAGTCTGGAACGGCCACCAAAGTTGTGTGCCGTGTTACATAAACCTGTCCGCCGACATTAAGTTCTATTATCTCAGAGAAGGATGATCCGGACTCTGTGCAGTTAGACACTCCGCGCTCTGCGTCCACCAGTGCCATTTTTGCAAATACAAACCAGATGTCTCCGCTATGAATCTCACGGTGGAAATGCTGTGAACGACAGGCTATTGGTTTGTATATGTATTCTTTGAGACCGAGGGTGGGAGGGGATGTCGACAGCTGATTTCAGAGCCAGTTAACTCTTTGCCGTCAAAACATCTATGACCATATCAAATAGCAATATTTTAAACACGGATACACATAATATTTGTTAGTTTTGGATTTGGGTCTTCTCATTTTTTACTTGAATTGTGTAAGTGTTCATTGCTCAATACAGTAACAGTAACATATAGCATTATGCCAAATAACAAAATTAAAGGCCAAACACGTTGAAATATGGAAAATTCAAAACTCTTTGTATCACATCACAGATAGCCAAAACCCAGGCTTCCGAAGGTATGACTATAGTTCAAGGGTTTGTACCAAGGGTTACATTTCAGAAAATGGTGGTATAGTGACATCTGGTGCATCACATATGAAAATGCAGTGGGCCTCATTTCACATTCATGGTTTTGCCATGAACTTCTTTGTCGCAATCAGTCTAACTTCAGGCCTCCAGTGAACAATCATGACCAGCATTCGGATTAGGTTAACACTATAAAATACATAGGCCTACATGACAATATTCTCCATTACTGGCCAGGACTGAGACATTTGGTGATAACCTGATGCCAAGCCCAGTCCAGTCGGTGCCTCCATTCCTTAAATGCCAGTTTCATTGCCAGCAATCGCCAATCTCCCGAGTTGTAATTGTTCTTGGCAGATAAGAGCGAGAAGGTCGCACAGGGTTGCAGCTTTTGGTCATCGGTAAACTTCCACGAAAACACCACCCCTACTCCATTGAGATAGGCGTCCTCCTTGAGAAACTGCAAAGCCAAACCCGGCAGGCGAAGGATGGGAGTTGTGACAAACCTGCGCTGGAGGTCCTCAAACACCAAACACTTGAAAGGCTTTGGGAAACCAACTGAATCAGTACGAAGACTGAAAGAAAGACGGCAGAAACGTTGGTCAGGCCGAATGGCATCACAATATTCTGTGTCCAGTTTAGGTGATGAACACAGTGTTTCATTCATGGCCTTCGCGAATCCTGACCAGATTGTACGCATTGTGAAGATCTAGCTTAGTAAACCAGTTAAGTAGTAAAAAAGCCCCTCGAAAGTTGTAATCATGAGGGGAAGAGAGTGGCGGTTCTCAACTGTGATCTAATTGAGCCCCTGGTAGTCTATGCATGGGCCCAGCCCTCCCGTCTTCTTTGTTACTAAAAGAAAAGGTGGAAGGATAGATGAAGCCTGGTTCCAGGGACTCTTGAATGTAGGCCTTCTAGACCTTCCGTTCTGTTCAAAGGTTTTCCCATTTGGACGAGAAGTTCCTGGCAGTAGGTCAATGGCGCAATCATATGGCTGATGTAAAGTAAGGAGAGCTGCCCTATACGTTTACTGAGCACAGCAGGTCATGGTAATTGGGAAGAACCTTTGGGAGATTCAGGGTTTCATGGAGCTCTGGTTGTTCCAGATCACAGGACGAGAGGAGAAACACTTGGTGGCAGTGAGAGCCCCAATAGTTCAGACCATTTGAACACTGGGTCATGAAGAGTACATCAAGGGGTACAAATGGTTAAAATATCTTCTACGTTAATTATTCTTTTCAATTATATTATTCTCCTGTATGTGTTCATTTATCTTATTCATTATGTTATGATGTATTTCTAATTTAAACTTGCACTCACAAATGCCCTCTGTGAAGAAACGCACAGTACAAATAAAGACTAAGTACTTCTATCATTACAAATAATCAGTTTTACTCATGCTATACATCCCTGATCATAGTTTTAGTTCATTTTTGTGATTCGCTTGCTATTACATTTACACAAAGAAGTGTTTATTATAAATATCTAAGTACATAAAATGTGGGAAATTTCCGGTTTACACATGTGAACTTAAAATGCTTTGTTTCCGTTTTTAACCTGAATCCCCATTTTGAGAAGTTTTTAAAACAACTACTATTGTGAAAGGCCATGTCTGTGATATTTTGGTATTGCCTAATGCAGTTAATTATATCTTTAGTAAATATTTCGTTCCGCTTCATGACCACAGTCTGACCTATTATACTGATGAGCAATTGTTAGAAACACACCATAGATTGCGCTTTTTCTTCTATCCTACGAAACCCTATTCACATAGCAAAACTATTAGAGCTGCCATTACACTCACTTATAACGTGTTTTTTTGTTTGCATTATAACAATAAAGTAATATACATTATATCAACCTGTTCCTTGGATAGTAGTTTTGATTCCTAGAAATTAAATAACATTGCTAGAGGCTGTAAGTTTGAAAAGTGCAGATAGTGAAGTGTACAGTGTACACATACAGTACACCTATTTGTATCTCTACAGGATACAGCACATGTACAGCTGATAAAAAAAAAAGATAAAACCTTCCCACACCAACTCGGGTTATTAGTCAGTGTGAAACTTTCCACTTCTTGATTATTATTCCTTTGTTAGGACATTCTGGAAAGTTGGTAAAGCAACCATAACGGAGAGTAAGCAGAGGCAACCTCATATAAAAGGAATGTATACTATTATGCAGCATATTGAACAAAAAAATTTTGACAGAAACATGCTGCGCAAGATATCATCTCCAAAGGCAAATATTCTTTGAACCATTCTTTATATAACAGACTCCTTTGCATTTTCCTTTTATTTCACAAAGTCATATAAATAACGCAACAGTTTTGATGTGTTTTACATTTGGCTCGCTGTGCTCCCGATCTGGATACGTTTGACACTGACAAAGCTTTTCCGATGCAGAGTGTTACAGGGAGTTTCGGAGCAGCCATCTCCGGCCTCAGCGTGGGTCACCTGACGGACAGTGTGATTCACAGGAGCAAGAGGATGATACTGGACACTCTCGGGGTTGGCTTACTTGGAACCACAACGGCCGTCTTCAACAAGGCCCTCAAACACAGCCAGGTAAGCTGCTCTGCTCCATGTAACTTAAGATTGACTAAGAGCATACAAAGTTGGCGAATAGGTCCGTTTATGATACATGTAATATTTATGTAGGACAATAATGCTTGTCATATTGATATGTATTTGTAGAATGAAAACTATGTCATGTCAGTGGCATCATCTGTCATTTGTTATTTCCTCCATGCGATTGTGTGTGTGATTTGCTAAATCTACCACTAATGTTGTCTGCTAATAGATGTGTAAGTCAACGGAGATGAGCGGAGTCTGGGGAAGGACAGGGATGACACTTCCTCCACAGTACGCCGCATTTGTCAATGGCATAGCAGTAAGCTTGATTCATGGATCTGAAATATTAAGCTGATGTCAAAACTTATTTTAAATTTTTTTAACCTCTTTTTGGATCTCTGACCTTCTCTATTCTTCCCTACTCATCGGTTGTATCTCCAGGTCCACTCAATGGACTTTGATGACACATGGCACCCTGCCACTCACCCCTCTGGGGCAGTGCTCCCTGCCCTCCTGGCCCTAGCCGAGACTCTTCCTACAAAACCCCTAGGCCTTGACCTGCTACTGGCCTTCAATGTGGGCATTGAGGTTCAGGGCAGACTTCTAAGGTTCTCTAGGGAGGCCTACAATATACCTAGCAGGTGAGTTAATTTCATTAATATGAATAGTTCTCAGTGGATTTTTGTACTATTTTATAGACAACTGAAATAATTCGGTAAACTCTATAATCTTTTCCTCCCAGGTTCCATCCCCCATCTGTTGTGGGGGTAATGGGCAGTGCTGCAGCCTCGGCCAAGCTACTGGGTCTGTCCCCAGCCCAATGTGCCAATGCCCTGGCCATCGCTGCCTCCTCAGCTGGGGCACCAATGGCAAACGTCGCCACCCAAACTAAACCCCTTCACATTGGCAACGCTGCTCGCAGAGGCCTGGAGGCTGCTCAGCTTGCCCAGCTGGGACTGGAAGGGAACCCACGCATCCTGGACATGGACTCTGGGTTTGGGGTGTTCTACACAGACTACAGCCCCTCTGAAATGACATGGGACTTGGCCGAGGGTGGGTTCAGATGGCTTCTGGAGGACCAGGGTGTGGCCACCAAACGCTTCCCAGCTCATCTAGGGATGCACTGGGTGGTGGACGCAGCCCTGGCTGCCAGAGCCCAGCTTCAAACCAGAGGTGAGCTCAGCCAAATCCGCAAGGTGACGATCCTAGTGCCGCCCTCCAAGTATATCAACTGCCCGTACCCAGCATCAGAACACCAGGCAAGGCACTCGTTCCAGTTCAATGCCTGCTCGGCCCTGCTGGACAATCAGGTGTCCGTGGGCTCCTTCAGTGAAGCACAGATAGGCAGGCCCGCCCTAAGGGAGCTTCTGTCTAAAGTGAAGGTTAAAAGCCCTGAGGATAACCATCCAAGTTTCGACCGGATGTACAGTGAGGTCAAACTAGAGACCGAGCAGGGGGAGAAGTACTCTGCCAGGTGTAACACCTTCTATGGGCATTGGAGGAAGCCACTGAGTCAGGAGGATCTGGTGAAAAAGTTCAAGTCAAATGCCTCCATTGTGCTCGCCCCAGAGTGTGTGGAGGAAATTATTGATACTGTAGGGAATTTACAGAAAAACACAGACTGCACAAACCTGGGTTCTTACTCTAAAATATAGATTTAGTGAATAATATTCCAAACACTATAAAATGCAGATGATCCACTTGATACAAGATAAGAGCTTTATTCACAATAACTATAAATGTACATCTTTAATGTTTATTCACACAAATGCAGAATATGTTATGGTCTTTCATAAAGGCCCAGACATTTTTTTTAAGTAGGGCAGTGGTACTGTGCAAGTGTAGCTTCTGCACAAAATATTCAAGAATAAAGCATGTGATATTTGAATTATCATTTTATTTAATGAGACATTTGAGTGCTTTGCATGGTGATGAGGGAGTTGTACAAATTGTTTGGCAAACTGTCTTTACAAAAAACATCGTTCAATATGCTGTATTACAAAATGCAGCACATGAATTTAGAACAGTCATCCACTGACAACGTAAACAAATAAGTATTTACCAATGTATTCTACTGATTGAGCCCGTCGCTTGATGTAAAACACAATTTGAAACATTCCAAACTAGAGTAGAGAGAAATTGTGAATGGTCATACAAACCTCTTCTGAGCAAGGAGGACACTGACATACGATTTCCAACTGAACAGCTCTTGGGAAACGTATTGTGCATCAACTGATACGCTCCTGTGTACCAAGAGGCCTAGTTACATTAAATACAATTATGGCTCATTCAGCTTCTGATGGGTAGCCAATAAGAAACCCTGATATCAATTAATGTAATTCTGGGCTTTGGTGTTAACAATAAAGTATGGTGAGCTTGTTGGCATTCAGAATAACGTTTTAAAATTCTGTCATTTACTCTTTACAGTCTCCCAAATAATATTAATTCGTAATAGAATTAGGCAAGCTTTAGCACGTCTTGCACCATTTTTCCAATTCCATCAAATATCTCATGAAGTGGAGCGTTGCACATAAAAGCACCAGTGGTGACCAGCTTGTTCTTCTGGTCAACATGAGTTTCATTTACATTTTTACCCATGTGCTTACATCCCAACTGGGTAATGGCCTCTGCAGTGCCTGAGACATCTGGAGACCTGAGGTATGAATGGAGCACAGTTTAAGGTGCAAGTTGTCTTTCTGTGGATGCGTTTGAAAGACCTCTTACCGACACTGCAGCATTACATTAAATTTGTATGTTTTAAAGTAATTACATAAATTATCTAAAGAGCAACTCACTTTTCATCCTTGTCATTACCCACTGTGACCTCACAGCCAGGGAACACCTTGGCAGCTAGGACAGGAGAGATACAGCACAGGCCGATTGGTTTGCCTTCACTGTGGAATGCCTTCAGGGTGGCCACCACCTGGTCATTAACAGAGCACTCCTTCCCCTGCACTGCCCAGGTGCACAGGTTCTTCGCTGCTCCAAAGCCCCCTGCATGACAACATGACATTATGACGTAGTAGTTGTACTTACAAGTCTACACAATTTGAAATGTAGGTCGAGAGATGAATGTATAAACACTGAAGATTCAAAACCAATTTTTTATTTCTAACCTTTCTAATTTATGGAAATGTATTCAAACATAAATGCATTGTATAAATGGACAAATCTCAATACAATCAAACCTGGAAAAATAATGGCATCAAGATCTTTGACATTAAGTTGTGAGAGATCTTGGATGTCCCCACGTGCTAGCCTAGCACTCTCAACCAGAACATTCCTCTTCTCCTCAGTTGGTGCACCCTTCATGTGGTCAACCACGTGCATCTGATCAATGTTCGGTGCAAACATCTTTGCCTGCAAGTATTTTTTGTGTTAGTAAAATAACAGGCAATAAGATAACATTTGCCTTTGGAAATGGGAGAGTTTTGTTAACATTTGAGGTAACTTGAAGAACAACATGGAAGCCCATAAGGGACTTTATTCAAATGAAAATGTAAACTTGAAAATGCAAATGAAATTCCACAATAGCATTATCACTTTCCACATTCCTATGTGTTATTTGAGACAAAATGTAAGTGAAAATGCAACCATCCCATTTGCATTTGCATTTTCAAAGGTTCCAATAGGCATTCTGTGTAAATATTCAAATTCAAATGCAAAAGCTGTTTGACTTTACATTTTCAAAGTCCTACCCCGCCATATAGCGAACAATATTCAAATGTTAATTCAAACTTGAAAATTAAAATGCCATATTAAAAATGTATTCTCATTTTCCATTTGTGGAAGCATTATTTATGTCACAATTAAAATTAAAATGCAGTTGTCAAATAATATGAAAATGAAAAGGAAATCACATTTGCCATTGCATTTTCAAAGACTTCATCTTCAGTACTAGCTGTGCGGTGGACAGAATTCAAATGCAAAACACGAATCATAATAATAATAAATTCCCTTATGGGTTTCCATAGAACAACGCCTAAACTACCCATCGTTTAGTGACAAAGTGATTAAAGCCCATATAGAGAACGAGTTCCCCAGAAACTTAAATTTTAAAGCTATTGTAGCTATAATCGGAATCTCGAGACAAAACTGAGCCATAACAGTAATATAGCCATTCACTCGTTTACTTTCGATACAGCGTCAACAAACTCTAATTCATTGCGTCACCACTTATGTTGTGCATCCGACTTTTTTAACAGACAAGTAATTCAGGCTGTCATCTTATAGTTCGATGGGCTGCCTGTAATTTAGGCCTACTAAATGAATTAGCTTGCCAACGAAACCCTATACCCTCCGGTTTACTGCCCATGTTGAATAGTCGCTAGCTACAAGTCAACATTATGGGTCAGTCCATCAGTAACAGGTTAAAAAAAAAAAACTTACGGTTGCACCTCCTCTGCTCAAATGGACAAGAACAGCCGATGCTTCATGGATTTCACTACCATCAAACACCCCGCAACCTGCTAACACCACGGCGACACGTTTGCCCATTTCACTTAAATAAACTTAAAAAGCTTATTGCTGCACTTTCAATGTCAAGTAGCTACTAGAACAAAAAGCCTCTGATAACTTTACTCTCGGACGAATGGCGACTGGCTCTTATTTATGACGTACCACTGCGCCCTCTATACAGTGGTGGGTGACAGACACAGACAGGTTTAATAATAAGCCACATGGAAATTAAATTACATATTAGACAGGTCAACATAATTTAAATAATATCCATGTATTTTTTAATAAACATTGTGTCTTTTGGGCTCTTTCCATAATCATGTTATGACGACATCATGTGTTGTTAAAAATTGTCTGTTGTTTTGGCTTGTCATCTGCGCCATTCAATGATCTTATGTATATGTTGTCCGTAAATAAAACACACATGATTGTAAATTACACGTCCGTTACTCTTAATCTCTTGCTCTCCGGTTGAACTATGTATACACACGAACACATACAATTAGGTACAAAATATTAAACATTGTCTCCGGATTTTAAAGCTGAAGGTAGGCCTATGTAAATGCATGTCGCCATTATGAATGGTTGACAAAAGAAAAGCAGAACTAAACCTTGTCACAAGGATTGTGATTCAAATTGCACAAAAAATGTCATGTGATTGAACAACGTGCAACGTCACTGAGAGTTAAGGAAGTAGCCGGTTGGGAAAATGTCTACCTGTTTTATGCATTTCTCTACAATAATTATATTAACATGAAACTTTCGGGGACTATTCTGCGTTCAACTCTACTCTGCTTTCAAGTTATTATAAATTCTCGTCAGCTCTTCGGAAAACAAGAATGGCCAGTTCCTTACCGGTACTAATGCTAACTTACTTTGTTGCTGTCAGTCATGTGACAGTTGTAATCAAATCTTCCCTTTCTTTTGAAAAGTTATTATTTCTTGTCGAATGACTGTTTGACGATTCAAACTGCACGTTTAACTTTTAACTTAAGTTATGCACTTATTAGCGAAACGTTTTACTTTGCTAGGCGATTCGATAGCCGACCTGATGCAGACTCCTATTGTCAAGCCTTGTACCCATTCTGTCCCTCTGGTGACACGGATGGACGCATCCCGTACATGTGGGACTCAGATGTCATATCGGTGTTTAGACTGCAAGCTCCAGTTTGGGAGTTTAAATATGGAGATCTTTTGGGAAAACGTGTAAGTATGATTGAAAGGAGAAAGTTTTACATCTGTCTCTGAAGTCATTAATTCATTCTCTCTCTCTCACTCATTCACACACAAAGTATACATAGTCCTGTATAACCCAGGCGTTTTTCTTAACTAGATCTACATAATTTGTTGTTTTCAGCATATCATGCATGATGCTATTGGATTCAGTAGTTCTGCGACAAAAGCCAACTACACAGTGGAGTGGTATGAACTGTTCCAGCTGGGCAACTGTACCTTCCCTCACCTCAGACCTGAGATTAGGGCCCCCTTTTGGTGCAACCAAGGAGCTGCCTGCTTCTATGAGGGTATAGATGACATTCACTGGTCACAGAATGGCACCTTAGAGAAAGTTGCTGAAATAACTGGTAAGAAGGCATATCTTGGTAGATCATGTGTTTTTTTTTAGACTGACCCCTGCCAGGAGCCTCGGGAAAATATAAAGGATGTTGTTTTAAACATAAGTCAATGAAAAATGTGTGGCTATATGTGCTGTTTTATGCCTGAATTGACTGATCTATTACTCAGGATCCCAGTTCAACAAGCTGGTCCAGTGGGTCCAGGAGGACAATCGGACAGGAATATACTATGAGACGTGGACTGTTCGCTCCGCCCCCAGTCCCAATGCCACGGTCTGGTTTGAGTCGTACGACTGCTCCCAGTTTGTCCATCGAACATACAGGAAATTGTCCGAGCTAGGGGCTAAGTTCTCCAGCAGATCCCAGACTAATTACACAAAGATTTACTTGTATAGCGGAGAGCCTACTTACTTGGGAAACGACAGTACAATTTTTGGACAGCTATCCATGAAAACTCTTGCAGCAGAAATAAACAAATTCTATTACTCTTTCAGACCCCATCAGTCATACGTAGATTTTGCACTCAGTCTAATGGAGACATATGAGCATGTGGTATTGGACAAAAACTTCTACCTGTACTACAACTTTGAGTACTGGCACCTGCCTATGAAGTCTCCTTATTTACAAATCAAGTATGAAGAAGTGCCTCTGCCTTAACGTCCAACTCTGCACCACGTTGGATTGATCAATGAGGACCATGCAGAACATTGTACATATGCTAATCACATTTTATAGACATTTTACAATAACTGGAATAAAAAGGCAATTCCAAATTACCTAATGTTCTTATTTTGGCCCCACATCTAGTTATAAATCTGTTGTAGATTCCTGTTTGTGATAGTTGCACATATGTCCAGTCACTGAGCTCTTCAATGTTAAATTACCTACACAGTTGCTTTGAATGGCTTGTATTATGCTCCTAACTAATGTGTTTTATGTATAGTATTTTTATGCTTCACAAAGTTTGTGAACATTTTTAGAACCACATGCACCATTTTTTTTAACAATTCTTTCCCTGCTTATGTTTTATGGAAGTTTCTCTGATGCGCTAAAATAAAGAAAAAAATACTTTCGGTTTGGGGCAGTTGTTTTCCAGCAAATTATAGCTGATTATACCTCAAAGTTTATCAGATTGATTGGGTTGGTCTACAGATGACCTGGTGTGTGATAAAACGTTAAAATATTGTAAAATAGTCCAGCTAGCTATTAAAAAATATTGAATTAGAAGTTGAGTTTATATACAAATTTTATTGAGATCTGGGGTATGATGGCATGGGTTAGAAAACATTTAATTGAGTTTGATAAAAAAAGACATACAAGTTTAGTGACAAAACCGCAGTATCATTTTGATACCAGCTACTAGTAAAGTGGTAAACCCCTTTCATAATACAACAAGCCCACACACAAATGAAAATAAATGTTTCTGGCAGTGAAATCCAAAGTGAAATATTGCAATATGCCTTATTATTGACATTGTTTTATTAGCAGTGGGCACCAATATGACACACACTTGGTCAACAAAATCAAATATAAGGAACAGGCTCAAATTGGGCTTGGCTCTACTTTACGAGGTGGGCGTCATGTCTAGGAACCAGACCTGACCCGGGTGCTTGGACACCTCCCAGTGGATCTCGTCCAGACTGTACATGTGATCTGGGATCATACTTCTTCCATAATAGAAAGCTGAGAAAGTATTCAGCCACACATCCTTGCTAACTGAGCCCAAATAAAAGGTGTGTGACTATGATCTCGTTGCAGAAGAAAGGGCCAAACTCCTCTTCGTAAAGGAAGAAGCACATGGAAAGGTTGAACAAGTGCTCCAGGTGAACGGGCTTGTCAGAGGAGAGGGCCAGCAGAAGCTCACCACTTAGGAGGTGGTAGTCTAATGCCAGCTCCCTCAGTCCATGCCACTGGTCTGCCACACACAGGATCCCTGGGGGGACACAACACATTACAATCATTTAACAGACGCTTTTATCCAAAGCGACTTACAAAAAATAGTTTAGTTAAAAAACTACAGGATAAACTGCAATCCTTTATAGAATCTTTACTCATACAACTACACAAAGTAAATATTTACAATTCGAACCTGAACACCATACCTGCCGGGGTAACACGAGGACAGCTGCTCATCTTGTCTTGTTGTTGTCTTGACAATATTTTTGGAATGACCAACTAATCATTTTAATGAGCTGGTTTTAAACATTCAAAGCATGACACATTCAGTAACACTTGTGTGCAAATATTTCTTTTTAATTTCTTCTCACCTTGAAGCTGTTCTTCTGTCATCCTTTGAACAAATCTTGTTAATCCTAGCTGTTATCCTAGTTGTTATGTATAAGATTACCAAATACTATGGAAGAGTTATACATAAGCAATAGCCATCATAAAATCCGTGTTAAATAACACATTGTTTGCATTGCGAAACAGAGAACCTGGTTTATTACCATTCAGCTCCACCCACCACAGATATTACAGAGCAGATTCACAAGTATTAAGCTTTTTATAACAGCAGCTGTTTTGCCACACTCCCATCCATAGAACCCCCCCCCCCCCAAACCCCCTGCCTCCTACTTATGGAAAAGCATTACATATTCACAATTCTTTAAATATTTGGTGTAAAGACTGGTCCCCAAAATTGTCACTCCCCATTCCTGGTTTTTGTAGTTTTGAGTTAAAAATTCAGATGATTTTGTTGCACTTTACCTTTCGTTGGGGACTCAACTAATACACTACAGATGCTCAGCCCCTCATAATTCCTAAAGAACAGAAGTGATATGACATTTTGAAAGCGGGAATACACAACTGTCTATTACTGTATAAAAATGTACAGTGGCTTTTTTTTCATATACATTCCATAGATTAAACAGCTGCAAGATAGGAGGCACACCCAGTATTGCACTTCATTAAAAGTACTGGCTCAAAACATAACCCAGAATATCAAACGAAACTGAAGTGTAGAATAGCAACTTCGGAATACAGCTATTTAGGATCCTATCATTATATACAAGATTAGATAAATCGTACACTATTTTCCTCCCAAACATGACATTCTTAACAGTCTTTTAACTAACTCTTCAGAATTTGTATATGTTTTTTACCATCAACCCATGATGCACTCAACAGTGGAGAATACTGTACAGGATTACGAAAAAGTCAGTTTACATACAACAATATTTTAAATTCATAGTTGGGAAGCTGGAAATACGGCCTGTCATTTTTTTTTCTATCAACGCTCATCCGCAACTGCCTTAATTTACTCAATTTTTAATCTTCAATATATTGTTACACTTCAGTGATCAGGAGGTGTGCAACGTCTATGGAAGCCGAGGGGATACAACGGCCGCATGCAAACACGTCACAAGTATTTTTTGTTTTGTTTCTTTTTTTTCCTCCGGACTCCACAGAGCCACGACTCTTTAATGTTTGTAGCAGAGACCGGGTACCCAAGTTGGTAGGAGAGCACACCGTAGGACTCTTGACTACGACAGAAACCCGGTCCAGTGTCCAGGTCAAGTTGACAACACAAGAGCCAAAGCTTAAGGCTGACCCTTAGCCTCAACAGCCTGCCATCACAGTAGATTAACCAGTTTCCGGTACATGTCTCTGGTGATTTAAAAAGTATGGGCATTCCGGCACACGCCACAGCCCAGGGCAAACTCCTCCCCGGTGGGTGGGTGAACCACGTGCAAGGGGCACTCCGTACCCTCCAACTGTTTGCCTTTGGGACCTGGGAAAACAATAACAGCATTGATGAGTCTGCTTCACCCAAGTTTGAAACATTCTAACAATATCTTCATCCCAGCCAGTAAAAGTCAGGTGAAATGATCTGTCCCTTGCTCACCTGCTGGACAATGGGGCAGCTCCTCCTTGGGGACACTGGTCATCCTCTGGAAGTCATCGTGACAGGCGTTACAGAAGTGTGTCGTGCCGAAGCAGAAGAACACCGCCACCGAGCAGCAGTACCGGCATTTGTACTCCAGGAAGTCTGTGCCGTGCTTGGAGCACATCTGGAGGCAGAACGTGGGCAACATCACAACTTTGATTCCAGAAGGGCAAAATTGTGACAACAAGATATTCGTCTTGTTCTTTACTAAATCGACTAAGGCTCGTCTCTCACTACCGTACCTGGGCCCTGGAAACATCGGAGCAGGCACCACAAATCAGTTCGCTGGGGTCGTAGTCGTCTCCTTGTCCAGCCTCGGCATCACAGCGGGCCTCGCCCCCAAAGTATGCCTGCAAATCAGTGGAGTTCAACTTCACATGAGATCCAATCTCTTGCTTTCAACGGGTCTTAGTTTAAAAACGCGACGGCAAATAAAACGTTTCAAACAACGTGAAATGTACCTTCTTGCACTTGTAGCAGACGTAGTATGCATATCGGTTCATGGCAAACCCTGCTGGGTCGTTGTGGAAGCGTGCCCCAGGCGTGGTGATGGCCTCGCTCTTGTGCAGACCTTCATACTCTAGCCTCATCAGGGCCTTCCTCCTCACATCCTCAAAGAGCTCCTTGATGGGGTCCAGCAGGTCCTTGATGACGGAGTGGTTTATTTTGTTCTGGAGGGAGTCGACACAAAACAACAACCTTACAGGGCAAGTTGATTAGCCGTGCCATCAGTATCCGGCCGGGGGAGAGATAAATTAGTCCTTTCACAGAACAATAATGACTGTTTGTTTTTTAAATGCAGCACCTGCGTAGGTTAAAATAGCTCCAAGAGATTACAAAGCTAAATCCCATGAAAGTTGTTGTGAACACAGTTTCAAACGCCTCGTTGTGTCTAAATTTAGCCCCTAAACCGGGGCGTATCTGTTTGCATGCTGTACCTTGCAAATAGGGCAGGACATAAATCCAAATGTGATCCTGGGGCCGAGCCAGCTGTTCTCCAAGACGCGTCGAGTGCACTGGAGATGGAACACGTGACTGCAGTCCAGCTGTGGACGGTATCAAGCAAAGCCTCGTTGAGTGACTGTATCAGCGCAGCAGATTGAATATGTTTGGTAGGTCTTCCGGGGCTTTCTGCATGTACGGGCTGAAACATACCTGTACTGCCGGAGCAGCAGAGAGCGCCTCGGTGAAGCAGATCATGCACATGTCGTCTGCGTCCTGTTTCAGGCACCCTGTACTTTTGTCACAGCCGTGAAGACAAGGCAGGCAGCTTTCCTCGTTCTTCACCCCACCGCAGGGGTGCCCACAGGGATGAGTCTTACTGCACGCCAGCTTAGAATACTCCTGAAATAAAAACAAGTTACAGGTTGATCATGTGCAAGCAGGCAGCTTGCTTGACGATAATACTCTATCGCTACACAGACTTTGAGTTGTAAATTGTGATTCAATCAAAGTCCCTTTGAAGTGTCAGGATTATGATTTTATATACTATATACTGTAGGAAAAAGTGTAAGGCATTTACCTGGCAGTCGGGGTCAGAACAGACACTGCCCACTGCAGAGAGCTCCGTTCCGTTCCTGGTACCACAGAACCTGCAGGCATCTGAGCTGCTTGACGCTGGCTTACCTGAATACATCGACCATAAAGGCATGACAAATACAAACACACAGGCACAAAAGCATTGTTAGTCGCCCATGACTGGCACTAAATGAGAACTGAAGTTTCCAAGGGCGACAGCTATGAGAATCTAATATATCACAGTTTATCTTACTGGTGATCATGTATATGAACAGATAATGCTACGTTGATGGTGCAATACCTGTGTGCTCTCTGAACTCCACCATGGCCTTCATGGTCTTGGAGTCGGCCAGAGCCATCAGCCAGAAGAGTTTGGTCCTTCCACAGCCCTCGTGGAGGTCCACCTTAATGGCCTCCTCTTCCTCTTTGAACACCTGCACGGAGCGTGAGCCACAAGAGCATTTAGGGGGCCTCATCCACTCCTCGTTCCAAGCAAAGTTTCAAACCTGACAAGAATCCCAAGTTCCAGAGCAGAACTGGGCAAAGAGCGGCCCCTAGAGGCCGACAGCGGTCACTGACCTGTCTCTGGTGAGACCGCGTGCGCCGGTGGAGGTGGAGGAAGCGATCACAGTCTGTGCACAGGTTCCCACACATGTTGCACAGGATAATGGCTGCCGTCTCTCCGTCGTCATGGTTATCACACATGGGCTGGGGATAAGAGGACAGGTCATGGTACGGGCTTAAAAATGCGGTGAATCTGTTGGAATGGCGGTTGGGCTTGGAGGTTGGAATTGGAGAACCTTTAACCTTAATCAAGGATTAAGTTATTGTGGTAAATAGGTTAAGATGTGTTATTATCATCATCATTATCAATAGTAGTGTTCAGTGCCTTACCATCTGTTTTTGCTGCCCGTCCTTGCCCATCCAGCGGCCAGAGGAGAGCCTGTCTACATGGTCCTGGTCCAACACACACAGTGAAGCCAAGGCCAGCCACAGCTGAGGTGGGGAAGAAGACAATAAGGAGACAGCAATCAGAGACCTTCAGGTCAGACACACACAATATATATCCCTTTCTAAAACACGAGACAGAAGGCAGCAGTTCTGCTGAGTGAAACGCCGTGGGTGCGTACCCTGGTGGTAGCGATGCATCTCACAGGGGAACGGTGCTCCTCCTCCATCTTGGTGAGGGCGATGATAGTCTCGGCGATGGCGTTCTTCGTCACTCTGGACCAGGCATCGGAAAGGTGGCCCTGGACAAACCGTCAAAACACAACCTCCTTTAGTGTGAACTCCACAGCCCATTGTCTTAATAAAGCTGTGTGATGACAGAGCTGCAGTGAGGATGAATGGATGGAGGTGGCTGGCAGGGCAGCGGGCTACTCACAGCAGCCATGTCTTTGACCAGCTTGATGATGATCTCGGCTATCTGAGGAGGAGTGGAACCCTTCATCCACCAGTGGCTCTCCCCTCGGCGGATATAACTACACAGTAGGGGGAAATACAAACGTGTGCTTGAACGACGGTCTAAACCGGTGTACCCGCTTCAGAAACAGAATTGTTACAGCGATAGCGTTAATAATAATACAAATAATAATAATATATTTTATTTATATAGCGATTTTCTGACAAACAAGACGCTTCACGAGGTATGGTTACATTTACAGTTAGACCGACCTGGAGTTGAAAATCATGGGCAGGGTGACGGTGGTCACCCCCTTGCCGGCGGCGGTGCCAGCCGTGCCAGCGATGGTGGTGCCTTTGGCCTTCAGCTGCACCGTGAGGGCCTTGGCAATGCAGCCCAGGAACATGTCCAGGATGCCCAGCTTGTTCCAGTCGCCCTTCTCCGTGGAGTGGATGATGTCGCTGATGTCGGCGGGCGGCAGGGCCTTCACGCCGATGATGCTGGCCAGACGCAGGGGGGTCACCTCGGGGAGGACGCGCCGGAGCAGTGAGGTCACCTAGAGAGAGGGGGAGCCCGATGGGCAGTTAACCACTGGGGCGGCATGGCTTGCTGTCATCTTACATACCATTATATAAACGCATGGAAAGAATGGAGGATGGTCTACGACGACAATGCGTTACAATGCACAAAAGGACCAGTTATGTCAATATGGAGTTTGTAAGACTGTTTGAGCAGCCTGTCTGTACATTTCTTGGTGTGCGTGTGTGTGTGTGTGTGTGTGTGTGTGTGTGTGTGTGTGTCTGAACATTTGTGCACGCTCTGCTTTCACGCAGAGCTGCGGCCCACCTGTCTCTGCACGCGCGGCGAGGCGGTGTGCAGCAGGGAGAACAGGTCCTGCATCAGCGTCAGCTGCTGGGCCAGGTACTGGCGGCCCACGTTGGAGCCGCTCAGGGCCAGCACCATGGAGAGCAGCTCGAAGCAGTAGGCGTCCGAGGAGGCGTCGTCGTCGCTGGGCTGCGAGTTGGCGTTCTCCTTGCTGGAGATGGCGTGCTCCCACTCCTCCCGCACGCGCGTGGCCTCCATCCGGATGGCCTGGACAATGTGAGCGCACACCTGAGGGGGACAGGGGGAGGGTTAATGTTAGAGGGCGAACACAGGGAGTTTAGGACCCCGCCCAATGGACAGATTTACTTCACGATTTTCTCTCCTTTAAAGTCCTTTCACACCATGATTTAGACTTTCAAATTATTTAGACCTCACTTCAACTTAAAACTCATAAACGGACAATGCTATGAAGTTTGGACTACTCACTTGTTTCTGCAGGTTAGTCAGCTTGCTCCTGCTAAATATTATTCCAACCATGTGTTCTTTCAGGTCTGCGTCTGACGGGGCCTGGAGACGAGCAGAAACAAATTTAAAGAGAGTTGGGTTCACTTGAAATATCTCCCATGAAACCACTGATTTAGCAGAGTGACTGTAGGGCAGTGCAGGACTTTCTGTCTGACCTTGTCCTCTCCCTCTGGTGAGGACAGCAGGTTCTTCTCCTCCTGCTCTGGAGTGGGCTCAGCATCTCCGCAGATCAGCTTCCCAAACACCTGCACAGAGAACGCATTGAGGATAAGGAAAGATATTCCCTACGAGGCATCACCTTACTGCTAGGTCCCAGAGTTACTATAAACAAAACTGATTACAATTTGAAACAAAAATCCTCTGGCGTCGGTTAATCTTGGGCTAACAAAAAAAGAAAGCAGCCGTCCAACAACGGGACCCAGTAACGGACGACGCCGCACTGACCTGCGAGGTGATGAGGCGGAACACTCGGAGCGTCTCGGCCTCGCAGTTCTTCTGCTGGGCCACGCTGGCGGAGATCTGCCCCGCGATCTTGATGCTCTCGCCCTCCTTCCAGCCCAGCACCTTCACCTGGCGCACCCTCAGCGTGTTCTCCGGACCCTTCAGCTCCACCTTGATCACGTGGTGGTCGCCCCCGGGGAGCTCGCTGGTCACCCAGCCCATGTGGCGCGAGTCCAGGTCCACCTGGGCACGAGGGGGGGGACACAGGGTTAGCCTCGCAACATCGTCCTGTTAAGACTACGTTTGCAGTATGAGTTTTTATGTAAGCCATATGGCTGTGTCCTTATATACAACAATCTTGGATCTCCTCATATTTGAACACATTTCTGATAGTAAACAAAGAACCAATCCTGTTCTCCGTACTGCGTGTCTGCTGAGCGGAAAGAATTGATGCGCGGCGTTCAGATTGGACTGCTTGATGTATAGAGCCAAAAAAGATTAAACCCAGCTGGGAACCAGGGACCAGGTGGCTTGATCTGATTTTTCTGTGCTGAAAAATCGGCTTTGATGTAAACACATTTGCTCCGGCTCGACATCAAAGCCCTCACACAGACAGAGGCCACAGTCTCTTTGTGAACGGTAAACACTCATTAAAGAGCAGGTTATTTTGGGTCACATCCCTCCCCCCCGTGTCGATTTCAAAGAGGGATTAATGGGTCCAACCTGTTTGATTCTGCAGAGATCCTCCACCGCTTTGCCACATAGGAAGGTCATGGCAGTGACTTTATTCTGTGATTCAGAAAAGAGGGAAGAAGCACATCAATGAGCGAATCAAAGATCCACGAGATAATCGAAAGTTGATTGCTTATGACTGGCGAGTCGAGTGCGGAGGCAAAGCGTCTGCGGTCCTCTTTGAAGTTCTAACAGCGACACCTAAGATAGCCACCCCAACATGGCAACCCCCAACCCCCCCCCCCCACCCCCACCCCCCCACCCCCCGCAGCCCCTGTCCTCACCCCGATGTCTCTGGAGTTATCGACGTGAACCGACACGTAGGAGGCGTTGATGCCCTTGACACAGCTGATGGTGATGCTCTTGGTCTTGTTCTTGTCCTCGTCCCCGGACTCCCAGAAGGTCTCCGTGGAGCCGTCCGTCAGGCTGCCGATCATGGCCGGGCGGCTGGACGTTTTGATGTCCACCACGCTGGTCAGGTCCTTCAGACACGTCACCAAGCAGAGCTCCTGCACAGAGGTACCGACCTTTAATAAAAGTCCTGTTACATTTTCTCGAAATGTGTTATTAAATCCACATCCAAATAACAACATCTCGGAGTGACTTCTAACTGCGGTTTGGGGGGTTCACCTGGCTCATGGCTTCGTAGCCCGACTGCACGCTGATGTTGAAACTCTCCTCACTGTCGCCGTCGTCGGACTTGGACAGGATGTTGTTGATGTGATGGAACACGTTGCTCTGGTGGAGGAACTGGTGGTCGGACTGCTTGAACTTCAGACTCCAACACCTGACAGGGACACGCAGCAAACTGGGGGCTAAACACTTGGCAGCAAATAAATAAAACCTATCGATCTACCTATACGTAGGCTACATACATTTTAAATACATGCAAGCTCATAAATTTAAGTCACTCCAAGTTCTTCCCAAACAATGTAAATTGATTGGAGCATGTGAACTGGTGAAGTTGGTCTGGTAGCGACAGAACTGTACCTTAGGGCCATCTGCTGCAGGGAGCTGCCACTGGGGAGGGACATCATGAGGTCGGAAATGGTCTGCAGGAGCCGGTGGAAGGTGTGGGGCAAAGGATGGGCTGCCTCGCCCGCGATCACTATGTCCGACAGCGGGTGTTCACAGACGCCCAGGTCTCTCTCCTGCAGGGAGAGCCGTGTTTTTTTTTTAAAACATTGCGGGAAAAGTACAACTCCTGTAGTTCATATTTGATACGTACGATGCTGACGGTGAGAACATTGGCTGCCGTCACCTGTTCCACGTTCTCCTTGTTTCCCTTGTTCTCCTCCTCCTCTTCCTCTTCCGGTTCAAACGGCGCCGGGGTAAGAGAGGCTACAAAGTGCCAAAGGATGTCGTGCAGGGAGGTGGTCTGGATAACGTTGCACAGGAGCCAGTTGAATGCCTGCGAGAGAGAATGTGTAAATTATAAAGACGAATCGCCAAGCAATTCTAGCTACACACACACCCTGACAAACACAAATCCAGTTGTAACTGCATCAACTATCTCGACTAACACCTTCTTGAGATTTGATTAAATATGAGATGGGGCTGTTGTTGTTGTCTTTGCACACTGTGCACTCTAAAGTTGTGTGAGAGAACTGCGAGAGCCAAAGTCCTTAATAATACCAGCAATAGCCTTCTCCAAGGACACCCTTTCTGCCACATATTTCTGCGCACTTCTAGAGTAAATCGAGTTTGTTTCCATGTGCCTGAGCTTGAACAACAAGCATGGACCTACCTCCATGGCAAACACGCGGCAGGCAGACTTCCTCAGGGCATGTTTCATGGCCACCTCCAGGCCTTCCAGGTCGTGGTGTTGGATGACAAAGGCCAACACAGGCCACTGGAAGTTCCTCTCGCCCTTACTGAGAGAGCCGTGGGCCGAGATGAGGCGAGACAGCTCCGGGGACGGGTGGCGCAGCAGAGAGGAACCCACTTCTGGAGTGGAGAGGAGGATAAGACCCCATTAGCGAACACATTCAAGCACTGTCCATATACGCAGACCCATTTAAGGGTTAATGTAATGGACACTCCATTTCTAGTGTTGTGATCTTGTCAGTGTGCTTTCGATGTGGTATAAGCCAGTTTAACAGGGCTTGCTGTTGGGCCGCAGCAAAGCGGCATTGCCTACCTGCGTCTCCACTGTGGACTCTGCGCCGTGGCACCGCTTTGACCCGGGCAGGAGAGGCCGAGTGCTGCTTGTCGTACTCGGAGGCCACCACAGAGTAAGACCTCTGGAACACGGTGCGCTTGGCTGTGTCACTGTCGGTGATGGGGCTGGTCTCCAGACTGGAAATGGAGCAGAAGGGAAAACGGACACAGGCTTAAGGTAACGTCCCTCTTGAGACGGCGCATCATTTGAATAAGGTTACAAAGTCACAAAATGCTTTGACAATATCAAAACAATTCACACATTTGCCAAACAAGCACTTACATAATGCGATATAAAAGTAACCTTATTAATTCCAAGCAGTTCCCTCTAAAGAAAAAAACTGAATCCATGTCCACCGGAGAGAATCATAGTGGTGGACGTTCTACCTTGGGGGCATGGACTTCATGTTGCTCTCTGGCTCCTCAAAGACGTTGGGACAGGCGTCCGGGGTCACCGAGATGTAGGGGGCAGGGACGGACGTGGAGCGCAGGTACCTCATCTCGTCTTGGAAGAGGTTGTCATCGGAATAGGTGCCAAAGTTCTCTGTGTGCTGCCTGTGGGATTCGAGTGCAATGGGGAGTCACAAAAAAAGGCAACTATCACTGAAACACGAATGACAACAGCTGTTAAAAACAACAGCTCAAAGACTCATGGAGCTACGGCACCTGGCTAACGTCTGCAAGTAGAGGCAGCCAATCTTGTTGGGCATCTCCTCGGAGACGCCTTCCTTGAGACTGGGCAGCTGGGAGTGGATGGGCCGGGGTGGGTGGTGGCACAGCATGCTGGGCTCCGCTGCACTGCTCAGGGACAGCAGGAACAGAGCGTTGGCCCGGATCACCTGGTGGGCCTCCATGGTGGGGAGCGCCCGGGGCGTCTTCACCTGCAGCGGCTTCTTCCTGGACTGCTTCACCTAGATGAAAAAAAAAATGTATATACAGTTTACATACAGCACATTACAACCTATCAAATGTACAGTAAAAATTAAAAAAACACAACATAGGTGCCTTGTCATTTCAACAAAGGGGTTTGAGCCATTTACGATGTCAACAACCCTACCTTCTCCCTTGCGGCCGTCTGCTTCTCTCTCAGGTACTTCTCTCGGCAGCGGTCGCACACCAGGTACCAGGTGCTGCCTCCGATGCCGCCGTCGCCGCAGTTCCCGGCCCAGCCCCCGCAGAAGTGGCCGATGCTGTTGTAGCCCTGTCCGCCGGCGTAGCGCCCGCAGCCTGGCAAACAGGAGCACAAAGAAAGGAAGCTTTACCCTCAGAAACCGCCTAGTGCGACCAAGACGGGAGCTAGAGAGCGAGCCGTGGCCTCACCTGGATGGGCCTGTCTCATGTGGTAGGTGACGGGGTAAGGGTGGGACTCCCCGCACAGCTCACAGATGGTGTCCTTCTCCGGCCCCCCCATGGCCAGCTGGGCCATTTCTCCAAACAGGTTGCCCCGCGGCCGCACCTCCGCCTTCTCCCGCTTCTTCTTCTCCTTCTTGGACTTCTTGCCGTCCTTCTCGTTCTCCTTCTTCTTGAGGATGGCGCTGGAGCCCGGGCTGGGGAAGATCATGTTCTGCGTGGCCGCTTTGATGGTCGCCATGGAGATGTCCTCCCAGAAGGCCACTAGGTGCTGCAGGGTCAGGGGCAGGATGGACTTGGCCCTCATCGACGGGTTGGCGGCCATCTCGTAGGAGACGGGCTCCCCTTTCCCGTCCTCGCACTTCTCGGGCAGCGGCGGCTCCTTCAGCATGGACAGGACCTTGTTCTTGTTGATGCTGCCCATCTTGGAGATGTCCGGCCCGTGCGGGGCGATGTTGAACATGTTCAGGGCGGAGGAGATCTCCAGGGAGTGGCGGTTCTTCAGCTTGCTCTCCTTCTCCTCGGCCCCCTGGCCTCCCAGGGAGCTGCGGATGGGCGCGTGCTCCTTGGTCAGCTCGGGGTTGAACTTGAGGAAGGAGGAGCAGGCCATGGCGTCGTGCACGATGCCCTCGTGCCACAGGAAGGCGGCGAAGACGGCGCGGGAGCACTCGGCCACCGAGGGGGACATGGCCTGCTTGGCGGGCTCGCTGAGCCGCGTGCTCTCCGCTTTGAAGAGGGGGCCCGACTTGTCCTTTTTGGGGCGCACGTGGCGGCTGGAGGCCTTGCGGCTCACCTTGGGCGAGGAGCGGCTCTCCAGCTCTTCTTTGACCGGGGCCTTGCCGATGCTGAAGTGCACCTTGGAGGAGCCCTCCTCGGCGCTCTGCGACTCGGCATTCTCGTCGTTGCCCTCCTCGTTGGAGAGGAGCGCGCCGGAGGTACACACCTCCACCACCTCGCTGTGGAGGTCTTCCTGGGTCACATGTGGCGACGGGGTGCGGTTGCCGGCGTTGCTGCTCCCTTCCTTGGGGGACAGCTTGGGCTTGGGGGAGGTAGATCGGCCTCGGAGAGGCTCGGTGAGGGGGACCTTCTTCTTCCTCAGCGTGTCTGGGTCCAGGGTGTACGAGTCAGATTTGGACCTCTCCCTGGGCGGGTCCAGCCGAGCCTTGGACGAGGGGCTGACTTTAGGGAGGTTGGGGAGGTTCTTGTCGTGCTGAGGTGAGGAGGAGCGCTGGGAGGAGGTGCTGGAAGGACTGGAGCGTCCAGAGGTCTTCTGTTTGGGGGAGGAGGAGCGGGAGCCCGGGTTGGGAGACTCCGCCCTCAGTCCGGAGTTTCTCCCGTGTCCGTCCGCTTTGAGCGCCTGCAGCGTGTTGTGATTGGGCGAGTGGGAGCGGCTGTGGGAATCCGACCTCAGCTTGGCCGTGTCCGACCGGAGGATCAGCGCCTCGCTGGCCGACAGGCTGCTCTCGCCGGTTTTGCTTCGGCTGTGTTCCGAGGAGCGGCCGCCGCGGCCCTCCTGTTTGGGTGAGCGGCTCTCCTGGCGGTGCTTGGAGGCCGGGGACATGGGCCGGGCACCAGAACCCAGGTTCCCTCGGTCACCTTAACAGCCATAAACAACAGTTACACCTTGCACACTGGTTTAGCGCAGAGACAGCAGCAAGTCAACAATTTAGCTTCGACCACAACATTTGAGGGGAAAACGTAGGATTAACGATAGAAAAAAAAAACATTCAAAATAAAATTAAAGACTAAAACAAGAAAACAAAAAAACAACAACAAGAGGTGACTATATCACTAAAATAACGATGATGATCGTGTTGAGTTTCCAATGTTAGTCCCTGGCTTAAAGCAATTGATCTAATTATACTGCAGCTATTCCACAGGCCAATAAGTATTTCAGCAGTCAATTTTTAAAGGATGAATATGGCAATGGAATTTAAGATGAGGTCAATGGAGAAATCCCAGCCCATCCCTACCGTTATTAATTATTATTTGATAAATGTGTTTTAAATACTTTTTAAACCGTCAGATCCATACAAAGGATGTAAATTATTCTATAATGGAACAAGCCATTACCCTTTCCCTAATTTCACATATTTTGGCATCTATCCAACACAGCAGACATTATTTAGACATTCCTGATGAGTACATTATTTTCCACTTTCTAGGTCTGCCTTCACATGCAAGCGGTTTAAATGTACGACAGCTACTGCAGCAAATACACCAATACATACCACTCACCAAAAGCCAGCATGAAAGGTACTTTGATCAGTTGGCCATTATTACATTACAACCTTTCTACCCACCCTGTGCTGGCTCAGATGGAGGCATGCGGTCTGTATTATTTACCCACCCTTTTGTTTGTGAGCGAGAGACGAGCGAGCAGTGCCATGCCCAGCCGAGGACGCACTGCTTTTGTGCACACGCTCACGAGAAGCAAGGCTGCGTGATGAACCATCTACAGCGGAAAACAGTAGCAGGTAAGCAAATAGGGATATGAGTGCAGGGACACCATCACAGAGAAAAAGAAGGAGAGAGAGAGAGAGATGGGTTAAAGACATGTAGGGGCGAAAAGCCAAGGGGAGGGGTTAGAAAGAGGGAGCATGAGGGGACAGTGCATTGAGAGACAGAGAGAGAGAGAAAGAAAGAAAGACAGACAGCTTTAGAGGCCTAAACCAAAGGCAATAACTTAAGTATGGGATAAAGGGCTTGTGTATGGTGAATGGTCATAGTTATGTTCTGTGAAGATGAACTGTAGAGTGTGACGTATCCGTATGAATGAAGTAAAACCTCACTGAGAAAAAACACAGTTCCAGCTGCATGAGATGGAAACAGATACATTATCCTGGATCAAAGGTTTATTATACTTTTAAAGTTGTTTAACTAGCCCAACCAACTGCAAACCAGTAGGTTTTCTTGGATAGATACATAGGCCTACTCTTAAATAAATATCTGCCAAAAAGTACCAAGACCCCATACCCATCATAATCTTAACTCCTTTTAATAAGTTTAAAAAAAGTTCAAAACCTGACTCTGTGTGTGGTACCAATATAGACACAAAAAATTTACAAAATTAAAATTAAGTCCTAGCTGGTTCTTGAGCTAAGTGTAGCTAGCGAGCCATGGCCAAGTTGAAAAGCAGAGTAAAGCCTGTTTTAAAGCAGGCGTGCGAGGTTAAGATCTGAAGCTAAAGCCGAGATGAAAATGGTGAAGAAAAGAAGAAAATTCCTGGGAAGAAAAATAAACGAACAAACACGCAAGCAGCTCAGCAAGACAACAAAAACATGACATAACATTAATGTTATGAGTCACTGGTCCCACCCTTTACTTTAAATGAAAGAAAACAAAATAAACAAACAGCAGCGGAAAACCATACCAAAAAAAGGGATGAGTCGGGAAGGCAGCGGACCAGCACCTGTGCAAGCAAGCGCCGACACTGTCAGACAGACGGACAGACTTACTCGGAAGCTGTGGTTGCGGCTGAGACAGTTGGGAGGGATATTGTCCAAACACAAATGGGCTGTGGACAAGGGAGGAGGAGGGAGGTTGGGCGGCTTGCTCAAATACGGAGGAGGAAGAGGAGGTGGAGGGACCTGCTGGGAGGAAGGGCCCAGACTGAACGGTATTCAGTACGGCACTCAACCGGTCACCTGCGGAATACGGAAGACAAAGGAAGGGGAAAACTACAGCTTACACTATTGTCTTAGGATTCCAGGGGAGGACACAAGTCATTAAGCATTAACCATTACACTGTCCATCGATCAATCAATCAATCATTTCCCACTAGGGCAATGTTGGAGGTTGAGGTAAGGGCGGGTGGGGGGGGGGGGGGGGGGGTGGTCGAGTGAGAAAGTGATTTGTCGGGGGGTGATTAACTAAAGAGACATGGGATAATGGGTGATGCCAAAAGGCTGGGGTTTTAGGGTCTGTTATCCGTGGTGGGCTAGCACAGTGCTCTATCCCCTGGACAAGGTGCGGATCCCATAGAAACATCAGGTCCACACTGACAGAAGCACATCGACAGGCCCATGCTCACACACAGACAGACAGACAGTCCAACAAAAAGTAGGCCTGCTACAGCAGTGACGTGGGGCGTGATGCATAGATGCACCTTACGACACAATGGGAGGCGTGATGAAATGAAAATGTAGGGGGGGAGGGGCTAGTGACCTATCGACGCCACCTGTGGTTTTTGAGGGATTGATCGATCCACATTTCATTACAAATGTGCAGCGGCAGAATGTGAGGATGTAGCAAACATGTTGGCAAGGATGAAACACCACATGTTCTGGCTTGACGCTGCAGCATGCAAAGTGCTCGACGAAAGTAATTGTTACGTCACATCCGGGTTCCAAAAAAACCCGGGTGGTTAACAATTAATAAATGATAGATATTAAATGCTGATAAGAATTCTGCCGATTCATTATTGAGTTGTTTTACAGTGAGAAGCAAAGTTGGTGATTGGCACCAGAGGTGGCAATCGAAACAGCTTGAGCATCAAAAGAGCAACGCAGACGGTCACCAGCTAGGATCCTTGGGACTGTGTAAGAGGAAGCACACAGTCCTAAACTGGACTACTAGCTAGCTCGCACCTAATGGTAGCTTGGTGTTAATCAGTTGTTGAATTATTTGTTAAAAAGGGTTGCGTCTCGCCCACAGGTCCAGCATCTGACCTCGGGGGAAATACACAGGTAGAAAAGGCAGGCATGTCACAGTGTGTGAAGGACGGTCAAGGCAGACGCATTGGTGAAGACGACAACAGGACATGCACGGAGCCTTGTGAACTTGTGGTGCACCAAATAAAGAGACAGTCATTCAACACTTTTTTTTTGTTTCACTAAAAGAAAGATACAGAAACGCGGGTGGTAGTAGACGCAGAAAGTGAAATCCTAATGAGGGTTAATAAAGTGAGTAGCACATTGAATTCAAGAGCCTCTGTTGTCTGTTGAGGTCAATTTTCACCTGGCACCAACCCAGAACCCCCCTCCCCCCGCCCGGCTGCGAGCTCACCTTTGTTGTTGGAGATGCCATAGTCAAAGCCCTGTGCTCCATTAGCGGCTGTGGCCCTGTTGAAGGCCTGCACAGAGAAAGGGCTGGGCGGGGGTGTCTGAGCCCCGTGCTCCACAACAGCTTGTTCTGGAAGGAGACGCATTCGTTGTTAGGTCCTTCCACAACGTACCTACTGACACACAGTGAAGTCTGCGGCATTCTATCTCTGGGGGATCGTTACCGTCATCGTGGCGAAGGTACTGGTTCCCCCCACGGTCCCGGGCCAACGACCAGGCCTCTCCTTCGTCACTTTCACAGAACTCCACCACACTATTTTTATCCAGCTGCACCCACGTCCCCTCCGAGTTTATCACCTGATGCACAAATAACTCTATTTATCCATGTACACACAGCAAGCCACCCAGAAACTACATCAAATACAATTTATAATGTATACACACACATTAGCACACACCGTGTAGCAATGCAACCACATGCAGACAAAACATTCCTTAGTTGAAAGAGGAACATCTTAAGAGGTTAAAACATACTCTAAAAGAACAACCTATGAATGTATAGGATTACATTTTTAACTCTGTGAAAGACTTTGTTATAGATTGACAGATATAGATTGAAGTGTTAGAGGGTGCACAAGTAGCACTTTCAGATCCCCAAGGTCATTCCAAAAGCAGGCTCAGAAAATTCTAGAACAGCATGACACACCACATCAACCAATTAGGACAGGAAGAAGCTCCAGTTCAAAGTACCAAGATGTGCTCAGAAAAAAAGAGGGCATGAAAGGTTTGAAATGTGCAATGTGGCTTCAGCATTTCATATTAAAGCTCTGTTGAATAACAAATGTGCATGATTGTCTAGCAAACAGGTTTAGCCGACCTGAATGAGTAAAATGGAAAATAAAAAATGCTGTAGCCGTCAAAGTTGGTTAAAGGAAACTCGCAAAATCAATCAATAATACCAACACTTAGTTTCCTATTTAGGCATCTCAATCCCAATCATTCAAATCAATTCAATAAAAGAACAGAGGGGAAACCGTATCTGTCGTGTAAGCGGAAAGGGCAGAATCTGGCAGCAAGAACTTCAGTACTGTTAAGTGATCTACGTAAGTTCATTTATTTATCTGCAGCCACAAAAAAAAAACTAAAAAAAACACAGCATTTTTTTGGGAGGGGGGTTGAGTGCGTACCTCGCCTACGGCCTTGACCTTGTTTCCAAGTACTAACATTCCAATGGGGATACCCCTAAGGTTTGGGCAGCTTCTGATGTTGTGACCCGAGGGGCCCGTCTTCACTACCTTATAAAGGCCCGGCCCGCCGCCCTGTCCCCCGTTCTGCTCCCGTATAGGGGCCTCGTGGGAGGGGCGGCTGCACGCCTCGTTTACACACTCTTCTGATTGACCACTGGGCTCCTGTAAAAGCGAATGACATCAGTTAGGGTCATCAATCTGGTTTGGCTTGGCAAACACAGAGTATTCAATGACAAACACAATGTAGAGAAGCAAATTGTATATATCAAGGAAACATTATTGTCCATGATGTTTCTAAAGCCATAGTTTAGGAAAATAGTGAACCTTTTAACATTTTATGAGAGGTACATCTATGATGTGCAGTACCAGTCAAAGGTTTGGAGACACTCTACATCTATAAAAAATACAATTTGTTGTGTGGACATCTTCCGAATCAAACATAATTTTAAAAACAAATATTTAAAGATATTATTTTGTATAAAAATGGATTGCATTGGACATTACAGAAAATAAGTGACCTGTAGTACATGATATGGAGGGTAACAATACAACCGCCTTCCAACCCATGTAATCTAGTGCATGCTGTTAAACGTGAGACCACAGCACTGTACAGATCTACCCTCTAACAAACAATAAAGACTCATGCAACAAATTGGTTTCAATCATCCTCATGCAACAACAGAAACTTGGTCTATTTACTGCCCTCACAAAACAGTTTCTTAAATTGACATGGTAGCCAATAAAAGCAAATACTAACTAACCTTAAAAAATTTGAGTTTAAGAGGCCCCCTGAGGCCCCCCCCCCCCCCCCCCCAAAAAACATAAAAATAAGTAAAAAACAAACAACCATGCAACTGTGGTGCAAATCGTCCCATCCTTTACTGTAACCTGTGCAAGGTCTGCACGTTCAAAGGCAGGTTTGGGAGGACACGTAGAAACAACAAACTTGATGAAAAGCAACGGAGCAGCCAAGCAAAGCACATCTCTCCTGAAGACAACTCACCTGAGGTGGGAATATAGTTAAGGGGGTCCATGACAAAAAGCCGATATCCCTGACTCCTTGGCTAGCGTTAAAGACACTCTGAGCAACAGATCGTAAGACAGTCAAAAAAACGACAGCAGATTTTTTTTTTGGGGGGGGGGGGGGGGGGGGGGGACGTTAAATTAATTTTTTGGGAAGAAAGAGTGGTGTTTGTTCCTTTCTGATAAGGATCTCCCTTAAAAAAACATTTTGAGCACAAGAAAACAGTCTGAATTTGATAGGTCTTGGGATTCAACATTGGTCCAGGAATTGTAGGTATTACAAGGGACTCTAAATTATGCCAAATATTTATTCAAGTCTTGTGAGGTGGACTCATAAGTTTTGCACCGAAGGGTAGAAAAGGTAATCACTTTTAGGTTACAGTCTTTCATATTGATGCAATTTTGTCAGGAGAAAGAAAAACTTCCAAAAAAACTTCCCATAGAGAGGATGTAGTGTGTCATGCTGTTCAGACAAGGACTAGAAATGGAAGCCTTTTTGAGCCATGACCAGCCCAATACATACGGTGAGCTGAGGAGCGGTAGAAGCACCATGTCTGTGAATCATCATACAGGTCTAAAACCTAGGACCGCCCCATGGCTGAAAACCAAATCGACACAGGCTGTGCCATGGCTGCACTGCAAAGCCCCTGACCAAACTTTCCCTTCACCAAATAGGAGAACAGAAAGAACCAATCGTTGGCCTGGGACCTTTGGATTTTTGGAGTACCTTAGAGCTAAATGGGAACCCTGGTAAAAGCCTTTCTCTTCACTTCCTGAGGTGCTTGTATTTGTGAAGCTGGAATGTTAAGGGATGTGCACAAGAGAATCAGCCTACTAAACTGCCACCACATTTTAGTTTGTTTGTACCTCTTCTCTTTTAGGGCAATTCCTACATTGGGGTTAGGTTAAAGGCATGTTAACATGTGATAACTGTTCTACTTGAAGCTAAACAAAATGTATTTGAATTCACAATATACCACTAGAACATGAGTTAAGACATGCACCCAGATAGTGCAACAGGTTTGCATGGTCTGTTAGTAATATCTCATACAAAGCATTGTCATTGCTCACACAGACAAATCATGCAAGAACACACCAAGTCCTTTTACTCCGCAGAGACTCTAAGACTTGAAGACAATTGGGGAAAGGGGACCAACGTTTTCCAACTCTGTTGACACCAGTGCGAAATGGAAGGAAGCAATTCAATCTGACTGTTATCGTCAAACTAGCTCGCATTGAGTGACAGGAGAGGTGGTTTGTGACGGTTCGTGACGGTTCCACAAGCGAGCTGCGTGAGAGCCCCCTTGCTTTAAAAAAAAAAAAAAAAAACCCAGCCAGCTCACCGGGCCGTCTACTTACGTCAGCCGGGACCAGCAGGCTCCTGCCCATGTGTTGGTTAAAAGACAGGCACCAGGCTTCAGTGTACCCATTCATGTTGGGGACATACTTCTTTACAGTTTCATCATTCAGCCTGAGCCACACTCCATCATCATTGTGGATCTACAAGGAAGACAAGCGACAGAGCAGACGCACACCGGCCATACCCACACGTTACTATGGAAACGGAGGGGGCAGGATACTAGCATAGAACACCGTGAGAGGCTGCATGAGTCCGAGGCCAAAACGTAGATATTTGACATAGAATGTAAAGGTATTGGTAAAACACCTTTATGGTGAAATAACAGACTGATGATGCGTGAGTTTGGGAAACCTATAAATGACAGAACACCGCCAATAATGTCAAGAGGTCCTGATAGACAATTAGGCATTCACAGTAAGTGTGCGCTGCCTACCTGACTGAAAGAGAGCGATCACTTTCACAGGTATAAGTTATATCTAAATCTAGACCTACGCTTGAGAAAATCGGCATTACTCAAGGTGAGCAAAAAATATTGACCAAGATTTAAACTGAGAGGTCCTTGCCACGGGAAATCGAAAACATTCGGTTGATGGCATCTCGGTTGGTGGTCCTTTCAAACCATTCGGTTGAAAGTATGTTGCACCCGGTATATAATACTTGTTCAATTGTAAAGCTAATTGATATATCCAAATTAGCAAACAAAACAAAAGATTTCCACCTTGAAAAAAGTTGGAGGGATGAGTTTGGGCAAAGGTTCTTAATTCAAGCCGTATTGTTAAAAGGCAAAAGAAATGTCGCTTTTCCTTTTTCATGTATTTTTTTCTGCAGCCTCGGAGTGTCTGGCATGTGGAGCAAAGCAAAACATAGGCAAAAGAACAAATGTGCTTAGAAGGGAAGCAGTAATTAACGATAACTAAAAATAAAGTACATCACAAAATATTAGTATTTAGAATGAAAGCATTTTCACAATTACTTCAGCTCCATGGGTTTAGATGACATGTCTTTCGATATGCAAATACATATAAACCGGAATTATTTTCATGATTTGGTTCCGAGTAATCAAAAGGAGAGGAGACAGGAAACAGAGAGGGCGATGCTCTGATTCATCTGCTGCTAACACGCATTCTCCTTCTGCCTGTTCTGCGGGAGTTTACCTCGTCAATGAACGTGATGGTGCCATTGATTTGCACTATGCCTATCTGTTCGCTCTGCAGGGAGGGGTGACTACGCACACGCAGGCCTGCGCTGTCCTTGGACACAAATTTGCGGACCTGAGAGAAGCAGAGGGAGACAGGGAGACAGTGAGGCGCAGGAGCTGAAGGAGATGAAAGAAAAGATGAAGTGTGCAGAGGAAGAGGAGGGAAGAAAAGGGCGACCTGACCGTGACAGTGACGTCATGCGCTCGCTCAGACACAAACACAATGACAAGGCAAGCAGTCATTCAGAAACACAGTCCATGAGCACACGGCGTTCCAACGCGAGTCGTGTTCGTTTGGATGTGGCGGATTCAATTCGTTTGGATGGTGCAAGATCTTTCAACAAGCAGAACTTCAGTGGAGAAATATGCGAGACTAGGAAAGTGTATTATGATGCTCGTTTCCCCATTATAAGTTTATAGTCTTTTACAATACTAAAAACTTTCCCACTAAAGATATGGGTTAAAACCTAGTGACTTTCACTGAAATAGTTGACATGCATTTATGTGTAAAAAAAAAATTAAGTTGATGAAATATCCATCTCACCAAGATTTTACAAAAACAGTGTAGGCAAGAGAGAACCAAGAAATACCAACTGACCAACTAATCAACTAACACACACACACACACAAAACCGACAGAATGTCAGCAGCAAAGCATCTCAAGGCAACTTGTCGTTGTTCATTTGTTGACTCCTTTTTCTGAGCCTGTGCACATGTGTGTATGTGTGCATGTGTGAGAGTGTGTGTTTAAGATGTGGAGATAAAGAGTCAACAACTCACCTTGCTTGGCTGAGGCTCGGCTTTAGGTTTGACCATCTGAGTGCCAGGAGGGATCATGCCTTTGGGAGGGTCTTTCACTTCAACCTCCAGACCAGCATCTACAGGAACAACACAATCCAATCCATGCTCACTAACACTGCTTCAATACAAGTAATACTATTCAACTATGATTGCCCTATTAATTTTATTATTATGAATGGGTTAAAAGAAATGCATAGGATATATATAAAAGTGTATTTCAACACGCTTTAGGACTTTAAAGCTAGAACATGCAAACATTGTTTAATTTCAAGTTACCGATTTCAATGCCATCAATTGTCACATGAATTGTGTAGAGTCCAACAGCTCCAGGGGTCCAGTTGGCACTGTACGTCCCATCAGTGTTGGCCCGGATCAACATGTTCTCGCTAGGCCTGAGGGGGGTCAACACAGCAGGATGACCACAGAATACTAAGCAACAGCAAGCACAAACTCACTCAACACTTTATCCAATCTTTATTCCCATTATGTATTGCTGGAGTCTCACCTCTTCGGGGTGGGAGAGGCAAAGCGCAGCTCCTCAAACGAGTAGTTCTCATAGGCCTGAGGAACAGAAAGTATTGTAAACATTAATCAACACACAATTCTTTCTTTGAAAAAAGAAAAAAAAACAGAAAACATCAGATGAGCTCCTTCCTCCCAAGATATATCCGTTTCCACAGCTGAAACATGAGCTCTCAATGTAAACATGTGCTCCTCAGACCTTCATCATGGTGATGGCAATGTAGCGGGCCTCTTTGACGATCATCGGCTCATAGGTGGCCTCCAGCTTGGGCGCGGGCAGCCCTCCGAAGGTCAAGTCGGTGCCCGAGGAGGGCGGACTGGCACTGCCGGGGAGCCGCTGCAGCTTCCTCATGTTCTCCTGCTGCATGGACTTCTTTTGGGAGACAGGCACGGCTTTCACCTCCACCTAGACGGGACCGGGGACAGGACAACGGGCATTATGCTGGTGCTACAAGGAACACAGGAGGCGGCAGGCGTAGCTCTGCTCGACCGCGTGATGGTTGTCGTTCGGGGCAGAGGGAGTCGCAGCCAGCGGCACGGACCTTCATGTTGGGCACGTGCACCACATCTCCGTACTGGTCCTTGGTCTGCACGGTCACAGTGGTGGGCCACCCGCAGCGGATGTCGTCCTTGTTCAGGATCAGAGACGTCTTCTGGGGGTCTGCGTAGGAGTCCGGCTGCAGCCACCTGGATGGAAGACAAGAAAGAGGGAGAGCTTGGGGATGAGCCTGTTGCTTGTCACGACGCCTGCTATAAAATAATCATTTTAAATTAGCCCGCAAAGAACTAGGGCGGACGATCTACCACGTCAGCTAGGCTCCGTTTGTCTTGTTTGGGCTTGTTCTAACAGTGGGTGTGCAGACAGGTGCGGTGGAGACCTGCTCTGGGCTGGTGCTCACCTGGCCATGCGTCCTCCACTGGAGCTGGGGACACAGCTAATGAAGTCCTCCAGGAAGGAGTGCTCGTTGGTCTGCAGGTGCAGGGGCAGGTTGCCCTCCAGGGCCTCCAGGATGGTGGGGGAATGGGACAGGGCCAGCCCCTTGCCCAGGATCCCTGAGTGGGACTTGCACACCTGCCAGAGGGACGTCAGCAGGAAAAGAGGGAGGGAAGTCTTTCAAAACAAATTCAAGTCAAACTCATGAATTTGCAAAGACCATCCGATTTTAAGTACCTGAAGAGAGGCTTCCTCGAGAATCTCAAGGTCTTCCTCTAGTTCATTGCCTGTAAATGGAAAAGAACACCAATCATTATGTTAACCCAGTCCTAGTGGAGTTTGTAATACGAGACTCCCTTCTAAAAATAGCCCCAGACCCTTTCCCCGTGTCGTCCTTACCAATAGGCAGAGCCAGGTCTTTCTTCATGAGAGCAGCCGCACACACACTGCCCAGGTACGCCAGCTCCTTCTCCAGCTGGATGATACCCTGCAACACACACGGACACAATCCCTGGTTTCGCTCGACGTTTTCCTCGACAATCTTTGCTTGAAAGAGAATACAGGGCAAACGCCACATTCAGACCAGACGCCAGCTCTGCGGTTGTTACCTCGTCTGGGCCAGGGTTGAATTCGTAGCCCACTGCCACACACTTGAAGCCGTAGAAGCAGGCCTTCTCGTCTTTCACATAATCAGATGCGGTTTCCAGGGAGAACAGGGCCTCGTTTCCTGGGAGCAGAGGGAGAGAGCACGACCTTGAGACAGTGGCACCGGCAACAGCCAGGACAGACAGCCTACAGCACACAGTACAGCTTCATAGACAGATTTAAGGAATCATATTATATAAGGTAATATGAAACAATCCATCAACAAAAGGTTTATTGTGTTTTCAAAAGTCTCATTCAGATAATTATCGGAAACCGCCGGCCTGTCTTACCTGGCAGCACCAGCACTGTGGTGGGCCAGCCGTTTGACCCAGAGAACTTCTTGAGCTCCGTCCAGGTGTTGATGGTGTCGTGGGTCAGTGGCTTGGAGCTCAGGCTGGAGAGGTGGAGCGAGCGGCTGGGGATGAGCAAGCGGAGAACGTCCTCGGGCTGGGCCGTGCCGCACTGAGGGTCAAACTCGATGGCGGTCCAGCGGACACAGTCTGGGAAGGACACCTTGGGGCACACAGACAAGAAGGAGACGTGGATTAGAACGCATGCTTTAGAGCTATCGGTAGCTAGGCTAGCTAGGTGGCGTTTATGAGATACTGCCACGCGGTCGCGGGTGACTCTACCTTGTACTGTGTGACTCCAGACTGTTTGTAGGGGTGGTCGCTCTCGATCACGGCGTAATGGCTGGAGGTGGTGCAAGCGGATAGGCCCTGCTCAGGTTGGTTGCCTGTGGTGCTGTCCGTGGATTGGTTGGGGTTAAAAGTGGGCGGGGCATATTTCTGGTTGAGGGCGGAGACAGCCGGTAGTAGTTCCTGGACTAGACCAAAGACCTCCACCGCAGCCTAAAGTAAAAAACACAACATAAAACTGCTCGTGAAAAAAATATATAAATCCTAAGATTACATTTTACTAGTCAACTAGTGTGCATTCTCAGTTGTCTGTGCACCGGGCTCCGTATTACCTTGGGCACGCAGGCAGCCACGGGGCCGATGTAGGCCAGGATGAGGGGCAGCAGCATGGAGAACAGGCTGGAGGAGCTCAGCAGCTCGGGGATGTCCTCCGCTGGACACAGGACAGGCACGGTCAAACAAACAAACACACCCGCTCCCCATAGAATCTGACCTGCTTTAGGAGTACGGTGCAAACTCACTGCGCACAGAGCCCCCGGTACTCACCGTCCACGGCGAACGCCCGGTGCAGGAGGTCCTTGGCCGCCCTCACCACGGCGCTGACCACCGACAGGGAGCGGCCGCAGTTCTTGTCCTCCTCGTTGGCCTTGCTCAGCAGCTGGGACTGCAGGTCTCCGTCGTACTCACTCCTACAATGGCACCGCAGACAAATGGGAGTTGGTTGGGCTGCGTGTGCAGGGTGGGTTAGTGTGTAGGTTTGTGTGTGTGTGTAGGTGTGTGTGTGTGTGTGTGTGTGTGTGAGTGAGTGTACCTGTAGTAGAGGATCTGTGGGATCTGGCCCCTGGTCTGGTTGGTCCCGTTGCTGCTCAGGCTGCAGGTGCTGAAAGTGAAGGCCACGCCGTCGGAGCACTGCACCGTGGTGATCCCCCCGTCCCCGTTGGCCGTCCGGCTACCGTAGTTACGCAGGCGCACCGCGTACTTAACGCCCTCCTGCAAAGGAATAAACAGCCCCTTGAAACACTAACGCATTCACTTCACACTAGTTCCCTTGAGCCCGTGGACGAGAGCGAGGGCCGGACGTGGCGGCGGCTGAAGAGCTCCCGTCTACCTTGAGCGGCACGGCCTTGTCCAGGCGGATCTCGGCGATGTCGCTGGGGGAGTCGTCCGTGCTGTAGGTGCCCTTCACCAGCTCCAGGGAGGTCCAGCGGTGGGAGTGGGTGGAGTCCCCCGGGTGGTCCGTCTGGGCCTGACCACAGGGACAGCCGTTAGCACAGAGACACGGAGGGAGTCTTTCATTTGAGTGGATCCGAGGAGAGACGCGGTACTCACATCGTCGGCCAGCACCTCCAGCTCGTACTCGTGGATGCCCCCGCCGCCGTACACGCAGAAGCCCACCAGCACCACGCCGGGCTTGTCCACCATCATGCAGATGGCGTCGGGAGAGCCGTTGCCCGTGTTCCAGCTCCGGCCCTGGCTGGTCTTGGTAAAGCGGTTGGGCGTGGCCTTCACCGAGTGAAGGGAGTTCAGCCCATCCACCTGGCCAGCAAGAACACACAGTCAACCTTGATTTATTACATCAAAACTACAAGGTAAAGCAAGGGCTGTGTATATTATTCAGTGAAAAGTGTACATAGTATGTCAATAATATCAACCCAGACAAGCGCCACTAGATGGCAGAATTGATGCGATAAAACAGCTGAATTTGTTTACGTTGGAAGACTCCAAAATGTATTTGGTGCCAAAAACAAATCAAAGACAACCAATACAAATGTTGTAAGGGAGGTGCATCAAACAAAACAATTAGCATCAGGAGTGAGTTTGGGGTCTATGAACTGGACAGACGTAACAATTGTCTAGGTTTGAGGATATCCGCGTCTTCAAACGAAGACCAGTCGTTTCCTTGACAACATGGACCGAGAGGAGGGGGGGCAGCTAGGGATGTTGCCAAGGCGACCAGCCGCTGGCGGTCGCCATGGCAACGGCACAGACAGCCTGCCACGCATTAAAATGGTAAGCGTGTGAGGAGTGCTGGTGACGGCACGATAAACAAAGAAAAAGAGAGGGAGACAGCCCCGCAGGCCCTCGGATAGTGACACAGCACAAACAGCGCAGACGTCTCTCCATAGTCTGCTCGGCAGCTAACAACAACAACAACAACAAAGTTAGTCCAAGGCCAATTGCGCAGGAGGGGGAAGATAATGTGGAAGGGTATCTGACTGCCAGATCTGATCTCCAGTGATGTCATTCCTTTCCCAAAGAGCCCTATTTGTGGACCCGAACAAGGACTAATTCAATGGGGAGAGTATTGGTAGGTAATTCGATTTGCTGCCAAGAATAGAAAATGCCTGCATTGAAAATGTCCAGAAGCCATGCCTCTGTGCAAAGCTTTGGTGTTTGTGCGCTTGCAGGAAAAGGACAGGTGTGTGTGAGTGAGCGCGCGTGTGTGTGTGTGTGTGTGTGTGTGTGTGTGTGTGTGTGTGTGTGCATGAGGCTGGACCTGGCTAACCTCAGAGCCCAGTGCGGAGGCAGTCAGCTCAGACACGATGGACGCCAGCAGGCCACAGGTGTTGGACACCAGATGGGGGGAGAAGAGCTCCACCTCCTTCCTCAGGCTCTTTCGCACCGGCAAGACCACGATCACCAGCATCTTCTCCAGAACCTCCCGGAAACTCGTCATGCCCATCAGATTCTCCTCCGTCTGACAAAGCCAGCATTACGTCAGGCAAAACATTAGCTTTTCACAATCGTTCTTACGCGTATTCTTATTGGGTGAACTCATAGGTGTGTGTGTGTGTGTGTGGTAGCGGGACGTGCAGAAACTGAACTCACGTGACTGAGTTTCTCCATGTGGGCCACCAGCAGGGGGAAGCGGTGAGCGAGCGCCGAGTCGTTCTCCGTGCTGACCTGTTTGACCAGCGAGCGCAGCAGCACCTCACCGTCGTAGGCGATGGGCAGGATGGAGGTCAGCTTGACCGAGGTGTTGCACAGCGCCGACATCACGGCCGCCAGCAGGCGACTGCTGGACGTGCGGAAGTTGGCCTCGGCGATATCCTGAAGGAGGGGGGGGGGGGTTACGGTTAACAGGGATAAAACCGTAGCCTCGTCTTAGGATTCAAACGCCACACCGGCTCCTGCACGAGACCAAACGGTGCATCCTCGCCACACGCCTTAGTTACATGTCAACATCACATGGCCCAGAGACGTTATTGACACATGAATCATCTTTGCCCTGTCCTTAACCCAACCACTGCCCGCCTCCGCCCCTCACCTGGTCGAGGCAGTTGAGCAGGTCGCAGAGGCAGGCCCACTGCAGGGCGGGGGTGGGGTAGAAGGAGTGGAAGCAGGCGGTGAAGGTGTTGTGGCACTCCTGCAGCACGGCCTCCAGCAGCGTGAGCGGTTGCGACAGGTAGCCCTGCGGGTCGTTGTCCAGCTTGGTCAGGCAGTTGTCCATGCCCTCCGACAGGATCTTCTTCAGCAGGCTGCGCGTCTTGCCCACGCACTCGGCCAGCTTGCTGGACTCCTCCACCACCGCCTTGGTGCTGGCTGGACACCACAAAAGCCACAGGAACATGAGAGGTTAAATTGTGTCCGTTGGACAAACCCCGTCGTTCGTTTTGGGCAAGCAGAGCACAAACGGAATGATTTGATATTTCTTGGGAACAGTGCGTGTTGTGGGTGGAGAGGGGGCCCTTACCGGAGATGGAGGGGTCCTTACCAGAGATGGGGAAGATCTCGCAGATGTAGACCCGGAGCAGGCGCAGGCAGCAGGTGCCCACGAAGCGCAGCCTCTCCAGGTCCAGCAGGGTGGCCGTGTACTGGAAGCCCTTTAGGCCTCGCAGCTCCTCCACGCCCAGCACCAGGGTGGTCCAACTCCAGTGGAGGACGCTCAGCAGGGACTCAAAGCACTCCTGCAGGGGACGGAGGAGGAAGAAGAAGGGCTTGAACGTGACGTCAGGCCGGACGCACTCCGCACGGAGTTCAGGTAAAGCAACAACGAAGGCGAGAGGGGGAGAACCAGCGCTCACCACAGAGACGGTGCGAGCAAAGGAGCGCTTCAGGATATGGACGGGCTCGCTGGTCTGCTGTTTCCCCTTCGCTGCGTTGCCGTCATTGGAAGGCAGCCTGACAGGGGAGATCCATAAAGCACGTTAGTTTCTACTTGGTGTCTAAGTAGCAGCAGGTCAGTGACGTTGAATATGGGCGGTATGAGATGCCACTCGCCTGTACAACAGCTGGGGTATCTGGCCCGCGTTCACATCAGTACCGTTGTTGGACTTCTTGGAGCTCTTGAACTGAAAGACCACGCTGGACGGAGAGAGACAACGAGAAGCTTTGCGTTGCCATCTTTCATCTTAAAAAAAGGGGCTATCAAATAGCTCCGACACCAGCTTTGATCTATCGTCAAAAGGGGTATTATTATTAGGACTCTGTTCCATGAACCATAAGGGTCCTGTGTGTGTTACCTGTCGTCGGTGGTGATGGTGGCCTGTCCGTGGGAGCCACAGTCGCTGCTGGGCCCGGACACCCTGGCCCAGGCCACGTACCACCAGCCCAACTGCAGCAGCACCGGCTCATCAAACATCATGGCGTACTTCTCCCTGCAGACACACACACACACACACACACACACACACACACACACACACACACACACACACACACACATACATACACACACACACACGCGCGCACACACACACATACACACACACGCGCGCGCGCACACACACACGCGCACACACGCGCACACACACACGCGCACACACACACACAGGCTTACTCAACAATGCCAATGCTATGGATTCCCTGTGACATTCAGCAGCCTTGAGGTCAAATCCAACCGGACCAATGGACTTCTGCCAGAGAAATATTGAGTTGTGACTGTGTGGAGGATGCTGATGTCCTACCTGGCAGCGCAGTCATAGGCCAGCACGTCAGTCTCTGCCAGGAGGTCCCCGTCGGTCTCATGGTCGCCACCGTCCAGCCCCAGCTCAAACAGCTGCAAAACAACACAACGACCGTCAGCCAACAGAGCCTCCTGTATACAACATGCATGCAGAATATGTCAACACGTTTATAAATGTATCATTTATGCTTCTTGCCGTGGCTGACCTTAATCTTAGCAGTGTACTCCCCTCGGCCTCCAAACAGGCCCAGGCCACCCAGCAGGATGTCCGCGTCGGCACAGAAGCGGATGGCCTCCACAGAGTGAGCCGAGTAGCCCCAGCCTCCGCCGTGACCTGTGAACCCATAGCAGGACCAGAGTCAGCCTCAAGACTACAACCCCCATGCCACATAGAGGTCCCTGTGTAGAGTATCCACAGTGATATTGTTGCCGTTGTATACAGCATTGACTCACTCTCAAAGCGGTTGACGACGCTGTAGTCCTCCTTGGAGTAAACCTTCATTACAGCCTGGGTCTCCTCCTCTGTGCTAGCCACGCCCATTTTCAGCTCCTGCATGGCTGCCAGAGTGTCCAGGCAACCTGTTCAGAAGAAAAAAAGCTCACTTTAGCTCTCCAGCTAAATGACACGAGTTCAAACTGCAGGTGGTTACATGCCTGCACTTTTCTGAAGATTAGACGGCTGTGCAAAAAGGTAATATAGCATGCATGTACAGGTATGACAGCAGGGCTTTACCGTTTCTTAAACAATGAAGTATAACCGGAAAACAGCTTGGGAAATATTGTGGGTAGTTTTTCACACACATTTGGGAGTGAAGGAAATGCAAAAGAGAAAGAAAGGGAACCAACGAGAACGAGAAGAGGGTGAGAGCGAGAGCGGAAACGGGTAGCTGAGTGACTGCCAGAGGATTCCCCGGGCAGGCTGATCTGGGACATTGACTCGGTCAGCCATGTCACTTGGCCTGATCTTGAAGAGCTGGCATGTCACATTGTCTCAGAGACACATCCCTTTATAACCTACCGCTGTAAAATGCAGAGATGTACAGTAGCTATGCGGGAGCTGAAGCTACATTTATAATCCAAAATAACACAGTGTTGATTTTGAAAACGTAATTTTAACCTTTGTGACTATGATCTTTTAGAGAATGCACACTGGCTGAGGGACAAAATCTACATAACGACACACCCACTTGTGACAGCTTGCTCAGGTGAGAAATTACAGATAATACTGTAAGTAAACATCCCGTCAACATTCTTCAGTATCAATTTAGGACACTTAGATTTGCATTGCATAAAATATTGCACCTCTGTTGTAATCAAAGCTGCAATTCTTGATCCACTCACAGCAGAGCACAAAAGACGGAAAGAAAATTGCGTCCAACATACCCCATGCAATATGATTTTAAATTCGTTCTAGATATTTTATCAACTAGAAAAGAATGCCTATGATAACTAAGATTTTACCATAAAATATTCTCTCAAAATCGGTCTGGAAGCGCGTGTTGAGCCATTCAACTACATTTAAATTGATCAAATCAGACAACTTAGTAAGTGTAAATACGGTACATGTTTAGCTTTCAGTTAACACCATAGACGAGCACCAAAGACTGAATGTCTTTAAATGTCCTTCCACTGCTCTGAAGCACTGCTTACCCAAGAGGTGTAGTGCTCCATGAGAGCGGGTGGTGGTGGCCTGGGAGCCCGAAGGCAGAGCCAGCTCTGGGCTCAGGATGCTGCAGCGGGACTGGAGGTCCGTCGCTGAGGGCACTCGAGCGTCAGCGATCACAGCGTTGTAACACCACATCTCCCTCGAAGCTGGCAGGAACCTGACAACGACGGTAAAAAGATAAATTGGAGTTGAAGTTCAAACATGTCCGTCTCGTCCATGACGTATCCGGAGAATCGCTTAAACTGGGGGTAAAGTCAAGCAAGGATTTATCCTTGAACTGACCTCCAGATGACGTCATAGACAGGGTCCAGACACAGGCCGAAGCCCTGCAGGTCCTCCTGCTCAGAGTCGTTGAAGGTCCGGCAGCTGCCGTCCAGTTTGTTGATCAGCAGGCATTTAAAGGGAGGAGGCTCCGAGACAGAGGTGGGAACCAGACCTGGAAGGACACGGAGTTGGAAAACAGCCACAAAATGAAACAGCCCTTTTCAAGCTGTAGAAAATCTATTCAAACACATTGGCAAACCTAATCTTGTAATTTCTTAAAATAAACAATTAAATGGTGTACTCCACCACACTTAACGCTACCCACTATCACAGCATGTAAGACGCTACTAAGTCATGTGAAATGTAGTCGTTTCTTTACCAATAATGTGTTTGCTGGCAAAGATTTCAGAAGTGGCGAGGACGTGAGAGTTGATGAGCGCTTCGTCAATTCTCAAAAAGGTCTGGTCTCCACTGGCACCAATCCAGGTGGCCTTGCGTCCATACTTGGCACCGATGTTGGGCATTGGAGAGGGCTTGGCATTCCAGTAGGGCATGTCCAGGATGGGTCGACCCAACTGTCCTTTCTGCAATGCCAGAACAAAAACAAGTCACAAATGAGTGATCCCACTTCCTCTATGATCAACCATGTGTCAGATGCAGTTCTAAACAGAGGACACGTGGCAAATAAGCAAAAAGCATAACATAAAGATTGATGTCTTACTGATGACATCCAATTGTAACAGTGCAATTTTGTAAATGCACATTGAAAGATACAAGCAAAGGATACCCCGACTAACTGTAAGAACCACTAAGAATCCACTTCCCACATTCTAAACATGTTGCATACCGAGAAACTGCCGAAGGTGAAGACCTGTCCGTCCATCAGGAGCACGGCGGTGTGGTTACTGCCCGCCGTCACCTGCACACTGGGGCACGGCAGAGCCTGGACTAACGTAGGAGAGCCCCTACATATACACCAGGTAGAGTTAGTCAGTGTGTGTGGGCGTCATGTGTCTAAAATGTATATTTTTTAATATATATATATATATAAGCACCTTGAATTGACGTCTCCATGTCCAAGCTGCCCGTGCTGGCCGTAACCAAATGTGTAAACGTCCCCATTCTCCATGAGTACCACTATAACAGAGGATCAGAGCGCGTAGCACATCTGTCATGCAGAGCCCACGGTTCTCACTGTGTCAAACGTAGGTGGTTCTATGCATAGCATTACAGTCAAGTCATCTCTTCCAGTCAGTCCCTTTGAAATACTTTTAAAATGCAAAGAGCAGATGAAGGAAGCCAACGTACAGAACCCTGCTGTTATGATCAAACACCACAGAAGAAGATAAAAGGAAGCAGGAAGTGTCTGACTGGAAGGGACCTCGGGGCCTCAGACCTACCAGAGTGGTGGAAGCCACAGCTGACCTGCACCGCTCGCATCTCGCAGTCGAATCGCACCGCCCCGGGAGGGTAGGTGGTTATCTTACTGGCATCCTTCTCCCCCCGCTCACTGCTGCCGTCTGCAAGGGAAACACTGTGTAAGTACAGCGAGGCACACTAGAGAGGAGGAGGAAGAGGAGGAGGAAGAGGAGGAGGAGGAGGAGGAGGAGGAGGGGAGGGGGGGGACTAAAAAGAAGAAAGAGAAAGATAAAAAAAAAAAAACTGTCTCAGAGCCTGGAGGTAGATGTCTCGCCAAGGTTCTCGTGGAACAGCAGCTGAAAGAGGGAGCGGGTTCACCCAAGAACGGGAGCAAAAACAAAGGGCATGCTACAAAATAGAAGTGGGAATAACAACCTTTGAAAACCGAAAGGACTTTTAAGAAAACAGTTGACTTGTGGTAAAAGGCCTCTTCCCAGCGTAAGTTCCAAATTTCACAACGTTATAATCATTTGTATTCTTTGATAGAAGCAGGTTCTTACCTATCCAGGCTTACCGTAGTCAGTTCGCTTGACTACCGTAAGCCTATTCAGAGATATATAATTTGTTTGTATATTTAAATGTAAAGGTTAAGTCATCCTGTGCTATAAGGAATTGGAAGTCAGTCTGGTTTTCCAAGAGCCATCTTTCAAAAGTATGTTGTGATGTGAGGGGAATGAGGTAGAAAAAGGTCCATGCATTGCTGTATAAAAAGACCAGTGTCTCACGTGGCCAAGTAGAGGTCCAGGGACCAGCCTTTTTGTTTCAGGTGCAGCTCACTAAATGTGATATTTAAAGCATATTCAACTCAGCTTTTTAACTGACTATGTAGCCACCTCAATCAGAGACAAATCTTCTTTCTGATCCCTGGACCGAGGATCTACCGGGCACAGTCCATCGTCCAGGTGACAGACAATAGGATTGCCTCCTATTTACATCTTCACAGTCCTGGATGTGTTATTTCTCCATCCTCTTAACCAGATGTATGCAGGTATGAGCATGTGGGAGACTCACTCCTCTCCAGCAGCAGCTAAGTAGAAAGTGACCTGCCAGCTGAATAGCTCACTTTTCCATTGCACCTATCCTTGTTTACATCCCTGTCCTCAGCTACCTGACTCTCTTTTTAAATGGAAATGCAAATGGAAACAATATACAGCAGTGTGTTTATTCTCTTAAGGGACATTAGAGCAGTGACTACTGAGGGTCTTAGGTCTCCATCATTGTTTCTAAATATAAACCGCTCGGTGACTATCAATACTTGAGACGCGGTACCAATTATGCACGGAGGTATTTTCAGACGAGTCTTTAAAAGCTTGCTCCTCCTGTGTCGCAGCTCAGATCTCCTAGAATAGTCCTCTTGTTATTGCCCGAAGCCTGCTCTGTCTCAGTGCCTGCTGCTTGATCTGCTTCTTATTCCGCAGTGAGGGCTACAGAGTGAGAAAACAGCTTCTTACAGAGTGCTGTTCAATCCAGCTATCCCGGAATATTGATTTCCACTTGGCAAAAAAAAAAGCAGAGGACAAAGCCGGCGTCCGACTCCAAGCGCTAAAATGTCAAAACAAACTTAGAAGGAACACAATACACCATGCTAGATCAGCCTTCTCTCAGCCTGCGCTTTAGTTCTGTCCCGTCTGCGTAAAAAAAAACAAAACCATAAGGCCGCATCTTGGCGGAGTCGCTCCTCTACTCTACTGGGAAATACTCTAAGAAAACACAGGCAATCTTTAACACAACAGCAATTAAGGACTGCCCGCGCACACCGAGTGGGCCACGGAGTGAGTCAACCCTGCCAAGAGGCTCCATTGTTCTTTTTTTTCTCCACGTTGGTAAAGACATGACAGTGGGGCGTTGAGAGAGTGAGAGAGGAGGTGGGCAGGACAGCCAGTTTGGGAGGGGGGTTGGGGGGGGTTTGGGTGAGTCAGAGGGGGTGTCTCAGCACCCGTTGAGTTAGGTAGTGAAGACAGTAGTACCTTTGTGCTTGTCCCGTTTATGTCTTAGGGCCTGAAGGGGTCTTATTCTGGCTAGGGCCTGCTCACGCTGGTTCATAAATAGGGGGCCGGGGAAAACAAGGGGGCCTGGGGGAGAAAGAAACTTTCACACGCATGCACAGGGCTCACAAAATGGGAGAGCACACATGGTAACACTACAACACAACAAGGATACACACACAACTGCAAAATGACAACAAAAAAAAGAAGATACACAAGGCAAAAAGGGGGAGGTCGCCACGGCCCAACACCTTCACTGGGAACAGACACCGGGGGCAGAGTCCACTTACACGGTGCAGAACACCTTATCGTGTTTCTAGGTGTGTGTGTGTGTGTGTTGGTTTGTGTCTTTCCCTGCTTCTATCTTTCCTAGTCCCCACCCGTGTCATAGAAAGGTCTGCCTCCCCAATCCTACACGAGGCCCCCTTTACGGTCTAGGCCTGCTCAAACCAACGTCTCTAAAAGTCCTCCAGCCCGTCCCTCTGGCCCAGCCTCCTACCTCGTCCCTCCTCCAGCCGGTGGCGGCGGTTGATCCGCTGGCGCTTCTCCTCCTGACGGATCTGGATGTGCTCCTCGATGTTCACTCCTGGGGGAGGCACAGGAGGCACAGCTGAAACACAAAGCGGTCCCCCAGCACGCAGGCCAAGCAGGAGCAGTAGGAGGAGGAGGAGGAGGAGGAGGAGGAGGAAGAGGAAGAGAATGGGAGGTGGGGGGTGGAGGAAGAGGAGAAGAGACAGAACACAACAACAAACAAACGGATGAATGATGGGGGGAATTTGATGGGAGCGGCGATGTGATGAGAACCAACATGAGAAACGGGCAGACGCACTTTATCAGAGCCAGTGGCACGAACACGGAGGCGAGTGGAATTAACGGCCCACTGGCACGGAGCGACAGATTACACACACACACACACAAGTCCGTTCTGAGGCTGCAGTCATTTAGCAAACGCCACAGAAAATGGAAGATGGTGGCAGCTTGAGACGACACAGCAATATTTTATTTTGCGAGCCTCCGTGGTCTGGGCTCGGACAAACAAACACACACACAAACAGGAGGAATGGTGGGAGCAGAGTAATGCCAGTGTGTAATGTTGAGAGAGGCAGGAGGACAGCAGGGCAGGGGGCGCAACGCAGCAATGCCATAAGGATGTGGCGTGTGGTGCTCCTGGCATCGGTACCTAGCAGGAGGTCCAGCGGTATCATCTCCTTCACCGCGTCAAAGATGCCCCTCTGTCGGGCCTCCTGGCCGTCCAGCTCCCTGGCACAGGCCTTGCAGCAGCCGCACGCCGAGCAGCCCGACTCCCCCGAGCCACAGCCACAGATCCTGAGAAAGAGAGCGAGACACACACACACACACACACACACACACACACACACACACACACACACCTCGCTTATTCAATGGATGTAATCCTCCTGATATTCTGGTGTGTGTGTGTGTGTGTGTGTGTGTGTGTGTGTGTAAGAGCGTCTCCTTACCCTCCGGGCACCCTGTCAGGCCGTCCACTGCTGACACAGCTGGCCCCGTAGCCGGTGCAGTCCCCACACACGGTGCACACCATGCACTGGTCCAGCTTCCACTTGTGCATGCCGGGCTGGCACATCATGCTCTTCTCCTCCTTCTCCTCCAGATCGTCCTCCAGGTCCTCATCCATTGCGGTGGCCATGCTCTCCACGCCAAACGCTACGCCGTCGACACGCACAAACACACACACACCAACACATACTTAAGAATGTATACAAATCCAACGCTGAAATAAGATTGAATATATTTTTTAAATGAATCCTCAGAGTGTGTACATGGGTGTGTGTGTGTGTGTGTGTGTGTGTGTGTGTGTTTCACCAGCCTCACCTTTCCCCGCGGGGTTCATGGCGCCCGTGTCGCGGCCACACTGTCCCTTGTTGTTGACGCCAAACGTCCACACCTCGCCGCTCTTGGTCAGCACACAGGTGTGGGCCTTCCCCATGGCCACCTGGGTGACAAAGTGGCCCTTCAGGTCCGTCACCTGGCCTGCAGCGGGGAGAGGTGGAGGAGGAACCAAACGTCATCCCGGCATTTAAAAAAACACGCTCACGATTAGATCGGAACAGGCTAGCGGCTAACGCGCTTCACACGTCGGCACAGGGTCAAAAAAAGACAGCGGGGGGGGGGGGAGGTACGGCTAATAAGGCGAACAGAGACGCTGCTCGGCCTCCGCTCAGCGGCCCACACTCACAGGTGCTGTCGCTGTAGATGGCGTCCTTGCCAAACATGTAGAGCTCCCCGTCCTTGGTGACGATGCTGCTGCTGCCGTTGTTGCAGGCCGTGTACACGGCCGTCTTGGTCTCCAGCTTGAGCATCTTCTTGGGCTTGTAAGGCTTCGGCTGTCTGCGGCTCTTGGCTGGAGGGGAGACAGGAGACAGAGGACACGGCGTGGAATAAAGGCGCACGCTTTCGGGAGGCCTTCAAAAGGAATGACGCTTTCCGGTTGCCTATGCACGCTGTGCAAATAATGAATCTTGGTGGTTTAAAAGGGGTGTCCATTTATAGTTCGGGCATGTGTGTGTGTGTGTGTGTGTGTGTGTGCGTGTGGGGGGGTCTTACTGGACTCTCCGTCTTCTCCCTTGCTGGCGGAGCCGGTGAAGAACACGCTGCCGTCCTCGGCCACCAGCAGGGCGTGCGAGCCGTCGTGGCCCACGGAGAACTGCACCATCTTGGGGGACTTGGTGACGGGCAGCTCCACCCACTTCCCAGCCGAGGGGCCGCCCTGCTTGATGCCCAGGCTCTGGTACTTCCCCGTGTAGTAGATCTGACCGAGGAGGCAGGGAGGGAGGGAGAAGCTCAGAGCATTAGACAGTAAGGGCAATGTGAGATATATACAAAAAAGAAAAAACGTTCCTTTTTTCTTTGTCTTTTACCTTGCCGACCACAATTCCGTTTGACATTCAATTGACATTGTATATTATATCCTGAAATAGCCGTTTCTACACTTAAGACAACCATAGACAGTGACTGGGCCTAGGCCCAGTTCTTGGACTCTTTAACTGTTCTTAATAGGATGACTGGGTAAGATCTGACTTCCAGACGGTGTGCTGGAGGCAGCTAGACCTCGGGAGCCACCAGGGTAGATAGAGGGAAACACACAGGGCAGCTGGCGCACCGTCGTCTGGACCCCCCCCCCCCCACACACACACACACACACACACACACGCACACACACACACACACACACACACACACACCGGGCGACAGTGGAAGCTGGGTCAGGCTGGGTGCTGCTGGCCAGAGAGCAGCCACAGCCATTGCCTGTAACGTCACCTTTATGCTGGGGTAATCTGCAGATAAGGCCTGCTTCAAGATAAGGGGCCTCTGCAGTCACAGTAGCCTATCTCGCAGCGGCACACACACACACACACACACACACACACACACACACACACACACACAGAGAGAGAACTTGCCCTTCCAGCCATCAGTTACTGTGGAGACACAACCACACCCCACTGGGACACAGTAGAGGCATGCAAAGCAACATACTCTCGTACCTGCCAAACCAACCACTCCCAGTAACCAAACAGTGCTGGTCTGTGAGAAACGTCAACGGGAACCTAGTCAGTCAAGAACACCCGACCGTCCGCATTCACGCGCCGTGACAGGGGCTGTTTCCCACATTGCAGGCCCAGTGTGCTGCTGCCAAGCGTGGCCAGCGGAACGGCTCATCGCTCAGCTAAACCAATGGAATGATCTAAATCACTTCGTCATTTGTCATTGAGCATGTTTTTTTGTCAGTCATCAATAAAAACATGCTCCATTCTCCTACCAGTGCCCTGACCAGTCACTGCCAATTCACCTGGAGTCGGTCTGTGTGTCCTATGTGTGTGAGCAAGTCTGTCGTAATATGTTGGGTGAGCAAGACTGGCGCGAATTGGCTGCCGTGGTATCACTCAGACTGAGTGTTGTGTTTGATAGCTGTCGGTCCATTCGTTGTTTGTTCTGTGTAATTAATTGGCGACCAATTTGTGTAAAGCGCTTTGAGTCTCGAGAAAAGCACTAAAAACTAAATAAAATGAATTATTATTATTATTATTTTTATTATTATTATTTGTGCATGGAGGTCCCTTCAGGAGCCCCCTCTACTCGCACAGCTCCTGGGCTGGGGTGATGGTCCCTCTACTCCTACAGCTCCTGGGCTGGGGAGGTGGTCCCTCTACCCGCACAGCTCCTGGGCTGGGGTGATGGTCCCTCTACTCCTACAGGGGGGTAGGGAAGGAGGTACGAAACCGTCTCAGATTACAGTGTGCTACCGCAAACCTGCGAGCGCTTCACTGGATTTGCTGACGGAAGACAGAAGTGCATTGAAAAAAAGGGGTTACAGTCTAATTTTGGCACTTCCTGCCGCTTCATGTGATGGGACCTGTACCACCCAAAAAGCAGCATTGAATTTTGAATGGTTCGTCAGAGTGTTGCGCGGTTATTGCCCAGAACCATGGTAGGAAGGAGCTGGTTGAGTAACCCTGACAACTACGTTTCACAACACTCGTGCAAAATTCCTGCCACCAAAAAGAAACAAACTAAGTTAAAACTTGAAAACGTGAACATATCATGACATCAGTTCTATAACACAGTAATACAAATCATATCCCTGGGAAAGGCCGAGTAAAATCAAAGCACAGACACGGACATTCAGCGTTTCCGTGTCCTGTGAACTAAGCAGTTGAGCCTATCCGGTGGACAGCCGTAGCGGTGGCGCATGGGGAGTCCTACTTCTGACAGATGGGACTAAAATTTACTAGCCAGCGTGAGTCAGGAGCACAATCAAAGAAACGTAAGGCCAAATGGAAGCCCATTTCCACGGTGTTTGTCCTAAAGCACTGTGTCTGTTAGTGGGAGGCAGCCATTTTGGAAGCCCGCACTCCGAGACGCACCACACAAGGCAAACACTGATTGTCTGGACACAATACTAATGCGAGCGCTTGCGATCCCAATCCACTCCCAGACAAGCCCAGTCTATGACTGACATGCTGCTTCAACACAACACAGCAGGAGAGATAATTCACACAATCTTACCTTCCCAGAGGCAGTTTTCATCAGCGCAAACTCTCGGCCAGCACCCAGCAGTGCAGCCTCCTCGTCAAAGCCTGTACCTGGGACGACACACACAGTTAGTGGTATGGCACCTTTAGGGGAAAAAAGCCTTTGAATGGTAAGATATTGGCGAACAGTATTCTCACTGGCTTCACTTGTTTGCTAGAATTGACGTATGTGGTCACCGTTGTACTGGGCACACAGATACAATAATACTATCTACACACTCATAACAGTCTGGCCAGAGGTTGGCATTGAGACATTCAGAGACATGGATACAGGCAAATCCCCAGGACAAATGTAATTCAGGCCTTAAAGTGAAGCCATTTCTCAGTTAGGTTTACATATAGATCCGCTTCAAATTCAGGCACATAAAAACGCACGCACGCACGCACGCACGCACGCACGCACACGCACAGAAAGTCTGATGGCAGCAACTGCCGGGACTTACTGATGATGTGCAAGTCTTTCTCTAGGTCAAACAGAGAGATGCCACAGGCGTGGAGACACTTCCTGGCCAGCTTCAGCTGCAGTTCCTGCTGCAGGGCTGGCTCTGTGCTGGTAGCATAGATCCGCACCACAAATCCATCCTGATGGACACAAGGAGACATAATAGTTTTAGTTCCATCATGACTCAGTTTAAATAGGACAAATCTGAAACCTGTCCAAAAATGACTAATGGCTGAACTGTGAGACACTGCTTTCACAGCGCCGAAAAAGAAATCTAAACTCTGAGCATTTTCTAGAGTCTACAGGAGATGAACAAGGAGTCCCAGATGTATGCAGGGAAGTACGATAAGTGTGTGCGTGCGTGCATGCGCTTTTGTGCATGTGTGTGTGCGCAGTAGCGTGTTGGGAGGGGCACACCCCTAGCTGTGGCAGCTTGCCAGTGCATACCACACAGCCGCTCGCTCACTGCCCGGCACCCATCACACATCGCGCATACCAGATACCGGCATTCTATGCGTGCACACACCCATACCGTAGACTACGTACTCAAAGCATCACTGCATCCGGCCCCGACGAGCTAGCAGGCTGATGTGGTGGTTAGAATTAGGGCAGTGTGGCTGGATAGGCAGGGATTATTCTGAGTGGACCTGGAGTTGGGGTAAGGCATGTGTGGCCTGGGACTGAGCGTGTGACTGGCACGCTAGCGAATAGGGAGTGAAAACAGTGGAGAGGCTGTGGAGATGGGGCTGTGGCTGGGCAGCGGTGATGACAGGCCCCTCCACTGTGCTTTGATCCTCGTTGAGTGGAGCACATGTTCCTCTCCTCCCCCTGGCCCATTCTCCCCCCACACCCCCACTAGCCTCTTCCATTGCTTGGCTCATTTTTTATTTACCAACGCTTCCCCTTGTCTCGCACCTCACCTACTCTGTACCCCTGCTATACGCTCCCTCTTTTGAATTCCTGCCTCCTCTGCTCTTCCTGCCCGGTCAGCCCCCCCCCACTCCCTTTGCCCCCCACCCCCCCACCCCCTACCCCACTTCTCCTCCCCTCCCCCTCTCCTTACCCTCCCTGCAGGAGGTCTGTGCTGGGAGTGCAGCTGGGTGTTCACTGTGCAGTGGATGGGGAGTCTCCCTCCCTCCCTCCCTCCCTCCCTCCCTCCGTGCCTGTCTTTTCATTCAACTCCCCTCCAGCCACCAACTGGTACCCAGGAGTGGGCAGCCTGCAGAGGCAAACGTATGGATTTCACATGCTCCCCTCCCCCATCTTTTATTTGGTGCTTATGCGGATCGCTGCCTGCCTGGCTGTGAGATTAACCCTCTGGAGAACGGCCACATGCTGATGTGCCTCCCCTCAAAGTCCACTGATGGTGACTTCCCATTTGTCAGTGTAAAGGCGTAAAATTGAAGACTGGTGTGTGTGGTCACACGACTTCACGTTATGATCCCAGAATGGTCATATTAAAAGTTGCTGTAATTATCGGCAAGTCAAAACAGGAACATACATCTTTGCAGGCAGCTATCTGGTTGATGTATTCTCCGTCGGTGAAGATGATGCTCTGACCGTCCGCCTGCTGACCTGTGGAGAAGAGAGACCAGTCAAATATTGAAATAGACCCTGTTCAATGTCTATGTCAAATAAGGAGCACCATTCGAGTGGGCGGTGCAGCGGTCCCCCCCCGTGGTACCTGGCATGGTGACCGTGCCTTCGCTCTCCAGCGTCTCTGGGTTGATCTTAATGGCCGACGTGCTGTGGTTGCTCATGTCCCGATACAACAGGAAGCCCTGCGGGGGGAGAGGGGCACTAATGTGGTGTCCTCGTTCACTCAATACCAACGCGAGAGCAATGAGGGCTCAAAAACATACTGGCAACAAACAGATTCAATCTTTAAAGACTTTAATTTCCATCAGGGCACTGTTTAACGCTACCAGCTTCATAACTGCAGCTGAAATTAGAACAGAAGAAACTAAATTTAGCTTTTGAATGTGCTAAGGAAGACAGAAAGACAGAAAGTGCATCGATACAAGATAATAGCCACTGTGATTCAAAGCAGTGGCTGCATGCAAATGAGTGTTCACAAACGCCAGTCAAACAAAATCCATGCAGTAAACAAACAGGGCACCAACGATGGGAACGATCCTCGTTCTCTTTCCCTGATGGAAAGGATGTGTTTACCTGAGCGAAGCCCAGCCAAGACCTCCTCTCCTTCCGATTCCTGATGCGGGACGTGGAATTGTACACATGGCCCTGTGGAACATTGACGCCATGTCAATAAACGACTAACAGGGCGGACAGATCTGCCACCGATGCGTGCACAATGATAGCACATACGTTTCTGAAGTATAGTATCATAGGGGTCACACCACTAGTGTGCCCTTGAGCAAGGCACTTAGCCGTAAGTCGCTCCAGGGCAACTGCCCCCGTAATATAATTTAAAGTCGCTTTGGATAAAACCTGGTGCTAAATTACATAAAACCTGAACACAAATGTTCCCTGTTTCGTGTGCGTACCCTGACTGTGCCGCTGTATCCGGAGCCCACTTTGTAGAGGCCGTCCTTGCACAGCAGGTAGAGGAAGGAGCCGTCCGTCTGGAGCAGGCAGTGTTCGTCCTCGTCGATCGTCACCTCCTTGAGGGCCCACTTGTTCATCAGAGCCGCCCGCTTGATGCCGTTGCCAAACCAGTCCTGGATCTGGATCTTCCCCACCAGCACCGCCTGCACGCTACGCTGCAACGCGTTCAGAATGGTGGGAACCTGCGGGGAGGAGAGACTGGGAGTTAGAGGGATGCCAAACGTCGCCCTGTCAGTTCTGTGGAGAGTGGACAAGGGCTTGCCCTCTCAAAAGTATCGAGCGCTAATCTAGGCTCACAGCGCAAGTTCACTTTGGCTTCTCACTCACTCTAGGGTCGGCTGAACTCCTCTTGCAGGAAATTAAATAAAGCAGTCCTGAGAAGCTGTGCTTTGGGCGTCCTCATTTACATTACTTATTAAAAAGTACTTTTACATTACTTTTTTTTTTTTAAACAAATCCATCAATTGTAACGTGTTCGAACACGTCCTCAAAATCATTTAACTAGGTCTCTGTCAGACGAGGAAACCCTAGAGTAAATTTGAACTGAGTAGAAAACTCGTGTGAAGGCGGGACATGATTGGCTAGTTGCATGCGGCACTCTGCCTCTCTGTGACTGGCTGACTACTTGCTCAGACCCCCCATCACTCACTGGCGGCTATTACACACTCTGCTGACCTCACACAAATTCACACAGGCGCGTGCACACATGCACACATGCACACACACACGCACGCACGCACACACACACACACACACACACACACACACACACTTTAAGTACCCGCCTGCCTGCCTGCCTGCCATTGTGATGACTCACACTTTCATTCTGTAGCTGACCGCTAAAGTTCCGAAAGAAAACCACGGGCCTGCCTGTAATCAACCTGCTGGACCTGGTGAAGACTATCAGCAGTTTTCCTGCTGGCCCACAGTCTCAGTCAAACACCGCACTACTCCGCTTTGACGATGGATGCATGGTGCATGAAGGAGCCAGCAGGCCCTTAAAAAAGGCCATCCGTTGTAATGTCTGGCTTGTTGATGTTGTAGCCCCTTGATAAATCCCCTGCTAGTGGAGGGCAGGGGAATAGGATGGCTTGAGGGGGAAGAGAAATACCAGGTCCACTGGCCGTCACACTGTCTGGTGACTTCAAACAACGGCAGGTTGTGGATCTCTACCTGATGATGGAGTTTGCACTTCTCTCTTTCTTCTCTCTCTCTCTGTCTCTCACATGGACACACAAACACATCGAAAGTACCATCCAGCCTGAGCAAAACAAGCCAGGAGGGGGGAAAGTCTGGCTAATTGACGGAAGAATGCAGGCAGTGTAACATAATAAGACAGGAGAGCCAAAGTGGCTTGACATTTCCCCAATTCAATTTCTGCTCTCCAGACGCTGTCCTGAGTTTGTACGCTACAAACAGAACAGAGGCAGAGAGCGGGGGAAGGAGGAGGAGGAGGAGGAGGAGGAGGAGGAGGCAAGAATTAGCCTAGCCCCAGACACTCTGAATCTTCACATCAAATCCACTTCTGACAATATGTTTGTTCCAGGAATCTTCCAGAATGGTGGAAAACATTACAGCAGCTTTACATATTCTCAAGAGGGGCTGCGGTACAGAAAAACAGGGAACTTAACGTGGCCTAACCTGTAAGAGCCATGGTATGTTGCCTATTAAAAGCAGCAGAGAAGCTGAGCACTGTGTCTCACCTGTATGGTCTGGCAGGCGTGGCTGCCATTGTTGGTGAGGATGGCGGAGACGGCCTGCAGGGTTTTGCCCGTGTCCCCCCAGGACACCACCAGGCTGAAGAGGCAGGCGCAGGACAGGGCCGTCAGCGCCTGGCCCGTGGGGTCGTTGGGGCCCGTGCTCCGCACCGTGGTCTCCAGCAGCAGCTGGAACAGGGACTCTGACGAGACGCAGGGCAGAGGGAGAGCGGGGGTTAGACGGCGACGGCGGCAGTGATACGCGCGCGTTTGTGTCGCATACAAGGACCTACGAGCAAGCGCGTCTGTGTTTGTGCCTGCGAGTGTTTTGCGAGTGACCAGCCTTACCCAGCACATCAGGTGGTTCTGTCTGGAAGCCCTCGGGCTGTTGTCCCTGCAGCATGTCCAGCAGGGCCTGTAGGCTGCGCAGGCACAGGGAGGGGTGGGAGAAGCGGGTCTCCTTTATCAGCTCAAACACCCCACACAGCCCGATGCCTATGATCTGAACACACACACACACACACACACACACACACACGCGCACACACACACGCACACGCACGCACGCACACGCACGCGCACACAAAACACACGTAGGGCAGTTAACAGTCTATCAGAACAATGTTGTCATACCAGGCCAAGTGGAAGTCGGTCTACCTAAATAGAACAGTGCCAGCTAGCCTACTGCAATCTAGAACCGGTATTTCTAAGCAAATATTAAGAGTCAACGTGGGTTCCCCTGTTCAGGACTTGCCACCTAAGGAAAGAGAGCCAATAGACGTGATGTGACCAGGAGAATCTACAATGAAGCCACTTGTTGTCAGGCAGAGAATGTGCCCCAGAAATGTCCAGGGAGAGAGTTCCATTCATTCAGATCCCTTCAGTTTGCTCAGAGCTCACGTTGTGGTCATTAGGGCTTAGTTTGATGATTAGCCCCGCCATAACAATATGCCCACTTGGAGGAATGGAGAGGAGAGGCAGGCAGAGAGAGTTTGGCCTAGAAAAGTCTGCCTCCCCGTAATCCCTGCTCAAGCATCAACTCAAGGAAAAAGTGCTACCCTTATCAGAGTATAGAGCTTAGGTTCTTCCCTTCTTCTCTTGATTGGTTGTTTTGGCTGAAAAGAGGGGCTCTACTATGCATGGCTATGACTTATCAGTCTGAAAGGCTCTGGTTTAAGAGGATTCATTCAGAAGTTGTGTCAGTTTAGAAGACAGTAACTTTGGATGATCATAAGATTACCTACAGACAAAAAAGTATTATCTTATTGCAGGCTCTCTACAAAAAAATACCCCCCCCCCCAGATTAGCTGATACAATATTTGTGATGATCTGAAAACAGCACATGGTTCTTTCATAGGCCTATGTAGTTTGATGCTATTGCAGTGAGGGACTGCTAGGAATTGTATTTAGGGCCAAGATGAGTGAAAATCAAAATGGAAAAGAAGATTTACAAACAATATGTAGAAGTTAAAGCCTGACATAGTAGCAGGTCACAACAACCGTGATAGTCAAGAGATGAAGGGCTTTCCAGATAAACAAAGCACAGGCTCAGGCTAGAGGACATTAGAAAATCAGCTGTGGTACACAGGATGCTATCAAAGTGCACTTTTACTAAATTCATTACCTGAACCCCTACGTATTTTTGGGCACCCAATTTTGCCCCTCTTAACAGACCCACTGGTCAAAGATGTGCCCACTAAACTGGACGAACCACTAAAGCCTGGTCAAGACTTGATCCGGATTGAGGTCAGGTGCACGGCCTCACCTTGGGCAGCTTGATGGCGGGCTCCCGGTACTCCTCCTCCTCCTCGCTGTCAGAGTCTCCACTCTGCACGGAGCTCCTGGAGGCCAGCGCCAAGGAGGCCTCTCTCTGCTGCCAGTCCAGCACACAGTGCCGCACGTTGCAGTAGACGTTAAACGCAGAGGGGTTGCTGTGCAGCTTGATGTCTGGCACGCAGAAGGCTCCATCCAGACTGTCATTCTGTTCAGAGACAAAAGCAAGTGTTAGGATGGACGACTTAACAGTATGGTTATTTAAAAAATAAAAAAACATACCCACTAGCTATCAACCAGGCCTAAATTACTTCAAGCTATAGCAGGGTCGGAGACAAAAAGCCATACCATAAATAAAATAACCAGTGTCACTAAACTTCAAGCTTTAACATGTGCTCACCAGTAACAAAACAATTAATAAGGCCACACATGATGTTAGATGGACATTTTAAGGGAGAAATACATTTTTACAACAGAACAGTTGCCGGCTAATTGAAAATACAGACAGATAAAGAGAGAAGGAGAGCAGGAGCAGGTGAAACACAGACAGAAGATGCTGCACACAGGGGGGGCCGACCAACTGCCATTTAAACAAATTGAACTGTAAACATTTATCACTGAGAAAGGGAGACGTAGCCATTTTTAGGTCAATATGCTGTGAGCAGTGGGCTAATCTGACGACACACACTGCATCCATCCAATGGCTCCATCAATAGCCTCGCCCACAGTCAGATGTTGGCTACAGAACAAGGCTAGCGTACAGTGTAGTACATCATCAAGAGAAAGCATAATGAGTTACAATAGTCACTATAATAATATAATAAAAATTCCTTTTTGGCTTTTCAAGCTGGATTGAAAACCTAATTCTCATCTCCACTGATCTGGTCAGTGAGCCATTTGAACTAGGCCAAAAAATTGAAAAAATCTTGCAAAATGAAACCACCAGTAAGTTTCAGCTATTTGGATTGTAATATTTTAGATTCAAAAAATCTAATTTTTATCTTAAGTCTTTCGGATGAGCAGGGTAGGTCTGAGACAACATCCAGAGCAGAGAATCCTATTGATTCAACTCTCTTTGCTTGCAGTGTTGCCATTATGGCATGGAAATAGCATAGGGGGATGTCATATGCTTGTGAAGGCAGGTCCATGATTCCTCAGCTCCCACCAAGCTGCTGCTACGGCATTCAGAGAGGGCCAAATGTGGCTACAAAGATTAGAAGAGGTCCAACTTGTGCAGACTAGAAATATGGTAAATGGATTTCTACAAGAAGAGAAGAGCCTATAGCAAGGAGGCAAAACACATAAGTGGAGGGGCTGGGCACTTTCACAGATCCTGCCGCATTACGAGATGCTTAATTCCATTAAGAGGATTTGAACTTGGATCCTCTCTACATCATGCTTAGCTTGCATGCGTAGATTTTGAGTCCCTGCTCGATAACAATGCAGAGACAGGAGGACCACCAGCACACACTGCGGGGGGGGGGGGGCTAACACTCAGCCTTGTGTGTGTTGAGGACAACACCAGTGTTTCTGCAGGCACCAGGGATGAATAGAGAATGATGCCATGAATGAATGAATCTTAACAATAATTTTCCACTGCCATTAACTGCAGACTCAGGACATTCAAACCATTGCAGTCATACACAAATTGCAATTGCTGCTATTTCCTCCTAAACACAACATATGGCCAATCCAACAGTAATTTAGTGGGCGACGCCAGATCAGCGTGTTTCTGACATGAATGAAATTTGAGACAAATTTCCTGACCTGCTCGATTGACCAAACAAGGGCCAACGAGCAGCGAGAGCTAGTCATTTTAGCTATGTGGGTGTATCAAAGCGGCTAGCAAGGGATGGTGCTTGGCTCGTTACATCCCCCTGTAAACTAAGGAAACACATTTGTACCCAAATGAGAACAGCTCCTTAGGTTCCCTCCAGTCTAAAGAGGCACTGTTTCATTGTCTTCGATTGTAAAGAAATGATTACCTTTCTGCAATGTTTAATTAATCCAACATGATTTTAGGCCAAATAGGCGTTCTTTCTGTGGTACGGTATGCTAAACCATATAGCAAAACCATATGGCGAACCTAGTTATATTTCCTTTCACGTGAAGTGACAGAGAAACAACCAAAAAGGGAACAATACGATGGTAGGGCCAAATAACAGAGTACATTTTAATTTTCAAAAGCACGCCCCATCATAACCCTTTGTCGATTTGGCATATCAGTATATCTTCATCAGGACTTATCTATGTTGAATATACTAGGCCTATCACCATTCTTTTGACTTAAAAATAAGTGCTGGGCATTAGAACACTCTTCTGATTCTCTGCATGCATTGTCTTGAACAGGGAAATAACTGGGGAGCAGTCCTCAATGGAACTTGTGCCACGTTTTCTCTTCAATAGGTGGCTTTAAGTATGGATGTACTTTGAAGTAAAATGTGTGTCGTTAGATCTAGCTACATGAATTACTGATCCCTTTGCCGGGAAAACATTCTGTAATGTTCTTTAATCAATATCTTGTGGCGCTGGAGTAAAGTTTTTCAATTAGTCAAAAAAAGGACATTTGTTGGCCAGTCTTCAAAAGTCAAAACTTTCAGTCAATATCAATATCTAACACTGTAATAGGGAATCCCTAAAACACAAGCTTTCTTGATTCCTTAACAAGAGCATCAACGTGATAATAGTTGTTTGTTGACATGGATTGCACTTCATGAAAACTTTCCCTTTATAGAATATGGACATAGATCACTGGGAAGCTTAATAAAGCAATACGTAGCACAGTTTTCGGGTACCTCCAATCTTGTCTACTCAATGGCTTTGATGTCTCATTATAGTCAGTCTGCCTAAGGTCTTAATATTTTGGCCCTGTTGTTTTGCTCCACTAAAGCAAGGTATTGCAGGATCAAGCAAGGCTACAATGCTAATTTTCAAAGGGAAAGAAAATGAGGCAACACTCGATCCTTAACATTAGGATGAGCAATCCTGGTTTCCCTTCTTCTCGACTCCACCCCTATGTGGCTGTAAGCGGAGGAGCAGACAAAGGCGGAGGTTAGGCCTCCACTGTGGCTGGATCAGAGCGAGAGGCATGACAGCTAGACAGTTTAACCCAGCCTATCACAGAGTGACTGCCGGTCTGCTTCACTATACGGCTTCCTGTGTTTCTGGATGCCTTTATGCCTGTTGTTGAGACATTGGAAACATGATCTGTCAAGTCTTCAGTTAAAAACAAACGTTTGTTCTTTACCTATTTTTTTTTTTTTTACAGAGAATGCAAAAGCAATAAAGGTTTTAAAGAAAAGAGCCTGGGATGCACACTTGTAGATGAGGAACAATTAGGCTATGCTTTGTTTCCATAGCCCAACTCTGTAAATATTTCAGCCTAGCACTATCAAACTCCTTACATGTTTACAACTGTATGCATGCCTTCCTCTGATAAAACCACATTAGTATCTCTACCTTATGCGGCTCGTAACGGGAATACAAACTGCATAAGAAAGGATTTCCAAAAGCATAGAGACAAACCTACAAGCCCACTGTAATTAAGCCCACAGAATTAAATCAATTACGGGTGGGGTCTAGACCTGAACAAAGCAAAACACTTTAAATCATAACAATATTCATATTAAGATATTTGGGACCTCAAGATTAACATAATTTACAATCCTGCAAGCACACACATTATGCACAGAGTTGGAAAACGCTGCCTGACATACATACACAGCTCACATGAAGGAGATGGAGAAAGACAACCGTTGCCATGGAGATGTAAAACACAGGTCACTCAGCAACAGCCTATCACGCCCAACCTAAAGCTACTCCTAGAAGAACCGCCTCCTGCCCTTCATCATCTTGCCTGCCCTTCATCGTCCAGCACCTGGTCAGGTATAGTAATAAAAACTGTTTTCCTGGCTACCAGCATGAAGATGCAAGGAGAATGTAATCAATTATGCTATAATCTATCTGGTGAGTTTATTTGTAGCCCAGGTAACATAGTTAAGAAAATTAATGCTATGCAAACCACAGAAGATTTGGTTTAGCTGAGCTTATCAAGTATCGACAGGATCATTTTACAAATAACTAAATTATAGCAGAAAAATACATTGTTTACAGACAAATATAACAATTGGTATGGTTTTCAGACAAGCGAAAACAAAAAAATCATGGGCAAAACTCTATCCTATAACAAACTGGAAAAATTCACAAACATGAAATGCCTTGTGTCTCACCTTTGTTCTTGCTTTCACTTTTGACTTGACCTTCTGTCTTCTTTTCAACTTCTTTTTGCTCAAAGCTTTTTTCCCCCTGAAAAGAAGCATTGATTAGTGGTCATATGACACTGAGTACAACACAAAAAGGTAACATCAACAAATACATTAGTAGGTCCATATTTGTGTTCCAATTAGTCACCAAATGTTCTGATTTTCGCTCAAATGCAGCCCATTTTAAACAAAACACTTGGTTTTCAATGATGAGTCTACCTATCATTATTGACAGGCAATAAATAAGACAAATGTCCTGTCTCTACTATGACAGTAACCATAATGTTAGGGCTGAATTATATTCCAGCTGATAAACTTATCTGGATAGATATACATTAGATATAGATATTAGATATACATGTACATTTGGGGTAAATCAAACAAGCTGTGCTTACTGTAAAAAAATACATATATAGAAAACGACACAACAGTACAACTTATGTCACTACCTGGCATGTGCTGTGAACAAATTGTGGAATGAGAATTTTTATATTCTTTATCCAAATAAGGATGACGTAAGCGTGTACCCGCTTGCGCCAGAAAGCAAGCTTGCCTACACCCACCCCCTCCCCCTCCACAGCCAGTCAGAAATACGCGTAACGTTAACCACCAAACATGATCAGCCTTTTAATATAGTAATCATTAAACTTTCGATTACAGCGCATCATTTGCATTGTAAATTATTGGCACTGTACAGTGATAAATGTAGTCATAGTTCTTCATCAGTGGTAAAAGCGCAAGTGAACGGCTCGTGATGCTGTAAAGGGCCTACACAGCTGGTTAACTGCAAAAAAAATTATGTTTATGTTATTACATTGACAACCAAAAGGCATACGTAATACGTGTTGTTTATCCGACAAAATTTGAGACTGTCACGCAGAAAATCAGGCATAAAAGGTTAGCTAGCTAGCTACTATTAGCGCAACTATCCCTCTTCTTTTGGCTCACAATACAGCCCGAATGGGCGGAGTTTACTCAGACTCGGTTTATATTGTGAAACTCAGCGCAGCACCCGGGCGATATAAGATACCAAAACATTCACGCCCTTGTCATAACCCAACACAGTGACAGCTATCCAGCTAGCTAGCAAGCTAATGTCAGCCAACTAAACTAACTAACTAAGCTTACACAAGAACTATGGAGGAGCCATAATAAATTGACAGTGCGAAAGCAACCCGTCAAATGTTTTGTCAACATTATTAGTACATCTAATTAGTAATTATGAAGTGTTAGCGAGATACGTTAACTGGTAAAGTAACTAAGTAGCTTGCTTGGTGCTCCCTAAGCTAAGGTTAGCTGCTAACCGGGCAGTACCATAAGAATTTCGCACAACCAGAGATAAACGTTAGCAACTCTGGCAATCCCAATCCGGGAAAAGCAAATGTCAACGAACACCAAGAAATTTCAGAATACAGCCAATCGAACTCACCTTCCTTGATTTATTCCTTGCTCTTTGTCATTGATAGCAATAGTATAAATCCTTCTATATCTTTCGGCCAAAGCTCGCCCTGAAAGTAGAAGCTGATACCGACTCCGGCAATCCGATTGGACTCCGGGTGTCGGACACGAACCCATACCCGAGGAAATGGTAGGGAAATCGGCTCCAACTCCAGAAATGAGCCTGACACCCGGCCCCATCGAAGGCGATGAGGAAGGCAGAATCCCTCCACCGGCGGCCGCTGCCGCAGCAGCACACATCATCGTTTTGAGGAACAATACATACAATTATAACAGCTAGTTAGCCGGCCGACGATATTAGCCCATATGTCATTTAAAACAACCTCGTCAAGTTCCTATGTCCATCTTTAAATGTAGAAATGGCAAAAATAACATCTTGTTTTTTCAAAATCGTTGTACAATGTATCCACTCAGTTGTGGTGCAACTGTGCGATGGTTTCGGATCCACAGCGTCAAATAGTCCTTATTTCCTGGAAACCTCAAGCCATAGCAAATTATTCTGTAGGCTTAAAATAGTATAACGAATTCCATTCAAATATGTGTCATGCTATTTTCAGTTTGCATTCGCTCCCTGACTATGTCTTGACCCCAGAGAAGCGGCACCCTTAACTGCGCTGCCATCTTAGCTTCATCATCCCTCCCTGCTCGATTCGGTTAGCTGTAAGCATGCTGGGATATTTTCATAGCCCAGTACTAAACCAGCCAACAGAAATTTTGTGGGCTAGCTACCGATACGATGGGTTGGACAGCGTACAAACCTAGATGCGCCACTATTTACTACAACAACGCAATTTTGCCCGCATGTTGTTACCTATTATGAATAATAATGTTATTACAAAAACGTAGATAAACACCCATTTATTGACATTCACGACAGAACTATTCCGGAAAAAGGGCTATTTTTTTCAATGTTATTTAGTTAAATTTCCAGTTCTGCAAAATTGGCAATGTAAGAAAATACCACACAGTTTATTGAACAAGTGCCTGTAAGTAACCCTTTGAACTTGAACTGGAGCTACTTCAATTTGCAGCCATGCACTCAACACTTACTGCATATTGATTTAATCTCATAACTATCTCATAACTATTGCCCATCCCACTATTTTGCTGAACTAGTTTTTAATGTAGCATATACCATAACTTTGCCCATATCTCAGATATAAATACAGATTAAAGTACATCACAATGACATCATGTGCATATTAGCTAGATGCCAGAGACATACAGTACTTCCAGTGAAATGTGTTCAAGAGCTGAAATGTATTTATAAGATAATGAAATTTCCTGCAGAGATGGGGATTGTAGGGTATGGAAATGGGGGCAGAAGTGGTAAGGTGTAGTCACAGCAGTGGTGAGGAGAAGAAGGCTGATTCAAGGGTATCATTTTAATTCTATAATTTACTTCAGATGAGACAAAGTTGTTTGGTTATACTCACAAAAACAGATTGAATTACAATCCATCAGTGGGTGAATGGGAATAGTAATATTTAGGTTGAGTGAATAGGTATGGTTGGCTGTGATTGTGAGAGTGTGTTGGACTGATTTAACTATGTATGTAACCCTTATAATGTTTGTTTATCGATTCTTAAGCCAATGGGAGAAAAATAAATTGTCCAGGAAAGCATTCTAGCCTGGAATATAAAGCAACACAAGTATAGTTTTGGGTGTGCTCTATAACCTCCAGAGAAGAAAATGATGATGTACTCTTCACCAGTCAATTCCAAGAATTCTCCGCAGACTTGCCAAGCGTAGACTCCTACTCTGTAAAGAGGTACAGCGTCATGAACTGGATGACATATCATTGTTTTACACACACATATCCAAATGATTGAATATATTTTTTTATCCTAATATCAACTTGTGGGATGTCTATTCAACAAGAAATGGTACCTTTCAAATTGTGCTTTGTGCTCGGGTAACAATACTAAAATCTTCCTGTCAAACTCTATTAACAACTTAAAATGGTATGCAAAAACATCCTATGGACTCTGGTCGAATTAAGGGTCCCAATGATTGCAACAAAATATGGGGTGCAGTGGAGGCTAATGGTGGCTGGGGACCATCTGATTGTCATTGTACAATTTTCAAGATACTTACCTCTACCGCCTATCACATAGATGTGGCGGATCATGACCATATGAGGTAGTTGGCTGTTGCTGCAGTTTCTTTTGCGTGACTACAGCAGTGTATTTTTCTGCATGCTGCCACCTAGTGTATAATTTCTGTCACAAAACGAGACTTAGGGAAATAGTGAGAATATTTACAGCTACTAAAAGTTTTATAGTTTCTGGTTTTGTGGTAGCATAGTAAAAAAAAACATTAGATAATGTATGAAAGAGATGCTAAATTATGGAGCTTAAGGATTTTTGGAGTATATTGTGATTGTGTTAATATCACTATCACGTCTACAGATACCATAATAATGGACAAAAACAGATAATCCCTTTTGGATGTGCAAGTTATTTTACAGTTAATGTTGTTAAAATATTTAAAACTTTCTCGACATTTCTAATCAGTCTTCCCCACTTCAGTTTTCCCTGTTGCTCATGTGACACAGATATTTGCTTTTGGTGTTAGTTCGCATTCCTTTGGTCTAACCTCTGGTTTTCATGCCTACTGTAAGGTAGAGTGGTTAAAACCTGTGTCCTTTCTCTGTCACACCTTTGTATGTTATGCACTCTTCATACCTCTCATCGGCCACACACACCACTCCCAACACGACAATGGGTTTACTGCCCAAGTATACTCTTTCTTAGTTCCTTGCTAACCTCTTCTATGCATTTTTTAGAAAACACCAAACCTATTTCAGGCATCTGTCTCAATCAACTAAGTATCAGTGTTCAAACATATACATTTTTTCATTGTTTTAGGGGTTTGCATGTCTGGTGATGGATTAGGTGAAATTTGAAAAAGTAAGATAATTCAATTTCCCAAATGAAATAATGTGTTTCAGTTCATAAATCCAAGCAGGTCAAATTAATAGATATAGAACTTGAGATCAATCAGCGTGTAATGTATATTTAAACAGTATATTCATAATATATATTCGTATTCATCACAATATTCATCAAAGGTATCCAGAACAGTTCAAAGATCTCAGCAATAATGTTACATCGTTCTGTCCTCAATAAAATGTCTAACTATTTACTAGCTAACTACTCACAACCTGCTACAGTAGGAATAACAAGGACGGTTAACCTGTGCTGTCTCATCTTCCAAAAAATCTGCCAAATGTATAAATCCCTATAAAAATATTGTGTAAAGCATTATATATATATATGAAACTCTGTTCTGAATCTGTTTTGTTATGGCCTCTGTTAGAAAAAATGACTGATTTGTGATTATAGGTTTTGAAACGCATGACTTCACAGATGGCAGCACCTCCCATCCACACCCACGAGTCTGAGTTTCCCTGACTCTTGAAGGACAAGTCTTTGAATGGTTGCTGCTCCCCTACTCCACCTAATTCCATTCTCTTTGGACCGGTAATCAGCAATCACTTGAGTACCATGGTTATGACATACAGATAAAGTAGAGGCCATCTATTCTATTTCAAGCAATGTGCATTCTGAAGCCACACCCTATGATGGCCTCCCTACAGATAACAAACAGAGGGAGGAATAGAGGCGGGACTACAGCGTAGGCAGTGATAGACACGCTGTAAGAACACCCGTGAACTTGTAAAACGTTTCATATCTATTTGGATAGACGATACGCTTTCAGCAGAGGTATGTTCCCTTGTCACTCTCGCCATTAATGATTTTTCCCCCGTTCATTCATACAGCATGTTTAGATCTATGATTTCTGTGACTGTAAAAGTTCATTTGGAAAACAGGAGAGGATAAAGATCATGATTTATTTGGAATGGAATTGGATTTAAGTTGTCTTAATGGAAGTGTGTTTTATGTGAAGAACAATGTTGGTTGATTCATAGCATAATCTTGTTCTTGTGTGATTATAAAATATGCAATGTCCTTGGGGATTGTTCTCTGGAAGAGTTTATTACGTTGATATTAAACCTTGTCACAAATATATGTAGTGATTCACAATTAATCTAATAGGAGTAAATCACCATAGATATGGCAATTCTATAGTATCCTCTGTTTTAAACATGCCACAGTGGGGTAAGACAGCAGTCCTCTTTAGCTCATTGGAACCAACTTCAGAGTCAATCTTATGGGGTGCAACAAAACATAGCAAATCTTGTTATATCTGTTGAGTTAATGGTTGTTTGAGTGATCATAATATCCCGATAACCCATCCAAAGATCATGTCAATACAGATCATTGTTTTAAATACATGATGTCTGGAGCTAAACCAATTTAGTGATATAACAGATTATGGCAAAGCAATTTACATGTGTGAAATCCTTATTAATTTGCAATTTAGTAGTAACTAATGCACTACGTGTTTTTGTATCAAATTGATTTGGCCACAAGTGTCTGAAAAAGATTGTTTGGGCAAAGAGCAACATTATTCTGATAACTACTAATGTTACAGATTTAGTCGGGTACAGCTATGGAGAATTGACAGAATTGCAAAAAAACACTCTTCTGTACAGTATGAGGGATAGGGGAATAGTCGTTATCATTCTTGGTGAATGGAATGTTTCCATTAGAAAACCAAGCCTCTGTTCTGCAGCCAAAAGGTGTGTTTAATGAAGGTGTGTTGTTTTAAGGGTGGGTGTGACTAAGAATCGGGGCCAATCAGGCCAAACTGGTTTAAAGCTTACCCAGTGAGTCAGCATTGGTAAAGACATTGTTGGCAAAAATGCAATTAGTTGTTTGAAATATTTGGATCCTGTCTGCACTAAGAAATATACTTATGCATGGAACGCAAAATAATTATAATAATAAAAAGAAGAAGAAGAAGAAGAAGAACACATTTAATAATTGCCAACTGCTATAAACCAAAGTAAACTCTCTGTGTAAACTCTTCAACCAGTTTACAACAAGTAGCAGAACATAGTTGAGAATTGCATACTTTTCAGAGAACACCTGTTTCTTTTGCCATAGCCAACAGTACCACCTAGTGGCTAGTGAAAGCTATCACTAATTGAACTGATCTTTTTTGTCAGATCTGCAGGAAGATTCAAAGATGGCATACCTCAAAAAGACTTATTCCCCTCAAACTCGTAAGTATAATTATTAAGATAATCATGTCAACAACATAGGTATGACACTGCCTATGTGTTGTCCGAGTTACTGTTTTTTCTTTTTAACCTTGACTTTGTTGTACATGTTTTTGTCCAATTTAAACTGCGTTTAACTATACTGTGCAAGTTAACAGTTTTTTTTGTTATAAATAGTTTCATATATTATCAGTAATACCAAGTTACATAATATGACATTGTTTTTTATTTTTTCATTTTTGTATTTATGTTTTTAACAATGGGTCTTGTTACTAGACCTTTTCTTGTTTGGAGTACCTACTGTTTATAGAGTAGGTTTTACCTTTTGCCCCTCCAATCTATCATCTTTATGGTACTGTGGTTACAGCCAAGAGCGGCAGTCCAAGCCAGGCTATGGAGGACAGCAAGAAGAAGACATCTCTTCTAAAAGATGGCAGCTGGATCCGAAAGGAGGTGGCTGAGGACGAACCTGTTGAGTGAGTCACTCGCACACACACGGGCGAGCGACACATGCCAACACACTTTACTTAAAGTATTATTTAATTACCTTGTTATTATTTTTCTAACATGCAACCAACTAAATAAATGTGTTTTCGTCTGTGTCAGTCGAGATTCCAACTTCGGGAAAGCACTACTGAGCAAGTACAAGTCAAATGATACTATTGACAGGTATGTTAGGCCTTGTGAATCTTTTTAAATCTAAGACCCAGTTGTCTTTCATCATTCAGTCTCACTGAAAGATAACCTTATACTATAAATTGTTTATATTAGAATGTATCCTTTTGTTTTATATTGATAGCCATAGTTTTATTTCTTCTCTTACAGCGCCGAGCCAGCAAACATTATGAGCCCAAAAACCCCAACAACACCCTCCTCCTCTGTTCAAGCCCTTTCAAAGAGGTAGCATGTTAAACCAACATCCTTGCACAATATACCACCTAGCCTTATTTCCCTAAGCCTATCATCATTTGGTTCAACTTCAGGTATTCAGACTAAGTCAACTGGCTTCTGGCCTTTGTGATAATTGGATGAATTTTTTTAAAACCTGTTTTTCTTGTTGTAGGTTTGGTACGAACCAAGACGATCTGGATAAAAGCAGGTTCGTTTTAAAAGGCACCAAATTTTTTCCAGTACACATTTTCAATTTTGCATTCTTCTGCAAAACCAATTATATGGCTTGTAAATGGTGTGTGGAGTCATTTCAATGTTAATACTCCCATATCTGCAGTACCCTCCCCGCAAGCAATCTACGCACCACAACATATTCCCCTAAAAGGTAGGCTTACTGATTGGATAAAAAAAAAATGCTATATTGTAAGGCGCTACTGTAAGTTTTATAGATCATCTAAACTTTGTCTTTTTTTGTTCTAGTACATCATCATCCCTGAAATCAGATGTTCCAAACACGTATGTGAATACCTGCTAAGTATTGTTTTATGATCCTATTGTAAGCTTATTAGAAGACATAATAATTGTTATTCTTTTCCCAATTTGACCACAGAACCTCTAAAACAACTGTTACAGATGAACCTAAGAGCAGGTAAAACATTTATAAAATGCACACAACAGATAACCTTCAGTGGGTGATCTAATTAGGCGCAAATACAATTTATTTCTTGAATTATTTCTCCACTAGCACTACAACAACAACCACGATTACCAAAGGTGGCAAGACCACTGAAACTATCCTCACCACACAGACTGTCAGCAGGTGAAATGTTACAGTAAACTACAGAATAGATTTGTATCGTGCAATATGTGAAAAGTAAAGACATTTATAAAAATATGTTCCTTGTGCTTTTAGATCTACTGACGTAAAATCCCCCACCAGGACTGGGACCTTTACTGAGCGGGTCTTCTCTGATAGCACCAGCAAAGGGTAAAACAGTTCTGTCAAGAATCCACAAAAGGAAAATCGTGTTTCCGTCACTGAAATTTCTTTGCATACACATAATAATACAAGATGTGGTTTATAGGATTTGTAGTGAGGATAATTTAACAGTGGGCACTATATCCAGCTGGCCCTACACACACTACTCCTCTTGATGCTGCATCTTTGATATTACACTCACCACTAGGAGGCAGAAGACTGTGGATTATCTTAGTTCTCCTTCTATATCTGCTCTTTCAATGCAATTAGACATACTCTCTCTCTCTCTCTCTCTCTCTCTCTCTCTCCCTCCCTCTCTCTCGCTTTATCCTCTTCACTCTTTGTCTCTTACTCTCTCTATCAAACACACAGAAACCCAATCACACACACATACAGCGTACACTAGCTTACCCTACTGTGAGGAGGGGATGTCTAAACTTGCTAACATGTAAAAATTCCTTTTTATGCAGGACACTTAGCCCATTACCAAGTAAGCCAGTGACGACTGATGTCAAAGTTACCAGCAACAAGGGGTATGATCTGTCTTACAATATTTGCCCATTGGCTATCCAGCAACTGTTATAAATAAACTCTTCGAGGTAATGTGAACAATCATCACAATAACCTTGAATGTTTTTTGTCTGAGCAGTACCGAGAACAAGACGCTTGACAAACTCCTCTTCCAGACCTCCGAGTCTGACGCCTTAAATCTAGACAGGTGATAGTTGCATTGTAAAGTCGGTTAAATAAATCTGAGCCATAATTGAATGCACAAAAATATGTTGGCACGATCAGTGTGAACAATTAGGCTAGCTAATAAAGCTATCATACATCGCACATCTCTATTGTATCTAAATGTTTTTTTTTCCTTTTTCCAGCAATGGCAGTACAACCCCCACTACTACAAAACCTTCATCTTCGTAAGAATATTTTAGATTGTCTAAGCCTTCACCCTAGTATTCATAATTTTCTATGGCCGAATATCAAGTATAATGCTCATTAAGACATAATTGTTTACAGTGCTGAGAACCAGCTGTTTGATGCCCTTCTGCCAAAGTCTATGCAGACTGGCTACTCTTCTATTGCCAGGTGAGGCAATAACCATACTATTTATTTATCTCAGTCAACATGTTTATAATCAACTGAATATACAAAAGCTTAAATTACATTTATTTTTTAAAGCACTAAGCCCACCAGTTTCACCAAGACAGAGATCATAAGCGGGGATAGCACCAAAAGGTACATTTTGGTTATTTACTGTAGGCCTGTTTAGATTATAAGCCTACGAGTACCTTACTGTTTTAAGAGTCACTTGTATGAATCATAACAAAACAAATGTATTGATGTGCCCCAACAGCAATAAAAGCCCATCTGTGACATCACCAGCGTCCTCCACGCGCACCATCACAGGGTAACAAATGACATTAGCTACTTATGTAACAATACTCAACCCAATTTTATCGTCACAATTCCACAGCAAGGAAAGCTACTATAAAACTTCCTCCTCCATTTGATTGATTCTGTCATTCTCTCCTCCCACCTACAGTTCCTACAGCAGTGGTGATGATCTTTCCTCCACCCGTACCATCACCTCCAACACCATCAACACCAAGACCAGGTAACAGCTGAAGCTACATCTCTGCCTTTCAGTCTGTGTTCAAGTTTCAACGGTTTATTACAATGTCCTGATTAACAATAAATACGCTGGCAACACCAACTTGGCACTAACAAGAGAAGCTACTGTAACAACTCCTCTTCTTTTATGAATTCTGTCATCCTCTCCTCCCACCTACAGTTCCTACAGCAGCAGTGATGATCTTTCCTCCACCCGTACCACCAGCTCCAACACCATCAGCTCCAAGCCCAGGTAACAGCTGAAGCTACATCTCTGTCTTTCAGTCTGTTTTCAAGTTTCCACGGTTTATTACAATGTCCTGAGTGGCAATAAATACGCTGACAACCCCAAATTGGTACAAACAAGAGAAGCTACTGTAACAAATCCACTTCTTTTATGAATTCTGTCATCCTCTCCTCCCACCTACAGTTCCTACAGCAGTAGTGATGATCTTTCCTCCATCCGTACCACCACCTCCAACACCATCAGCTCCAAACCCAGGTAACAGCTGAAGCTACAACCTATAGTATATCTCGCATTGAAACAGTTTGTGTTCAAGTTCATGCAGTTTATTACACTGTGGTATGTGACAATAAATAAGGAGACACCCTCAAATTGTATATACATGTATTTTTTACAGCGACAACTACAGCATAACAACAACTCGCAAGAGCTACTCCAGCATACCAGACAGGTACACTGATAAACTGTTCTTGTGGTACAAGCATTTCATTGTCATGTCTTACTTCATTTGATTGAGAAATGTGAGACGTCAGAATAAAATCACAAAGGATGATCTGGCACGCAATGATATCTGACCTGTGTGAAACAAACGCAATCATGATTTTTCCAGTTATGACTACACCAGTGTCACCAGTCCAACTGTCTACACCTCAACATCCTACAAGGACAGCAGGTATGATATTACATCTTACTGGCATAATACAGTATTTTATATTGATGTATAGAAACCACCAGTGCTCTAATCTCCAGAGACTGATAAGTCTTTCTCTCTTAACAGCAGACTATCAGACCCCTTTGACGACTCTCTGGTATCTAAGTCATCCATCAAGACCGTTTATTCTGCTCCTGAGAGGTATGAAAATCCAGTCAATACTCATTTCAATAGCAAAAAGTTACAAATTGCCAGGATAAAATGTCATACAGCAATATAAATGAGCTGCCCCACATTCATCCCCTCCCGCTTCCTTAGGACCGTGCAGGCCAAAGATCTGTGCTCCTACTGCCGGAAGCCCATGAGCTCTGACCCCAAGATGGTCCTGGATGAAATGAAAATTAACTGCCATGCCAACTGCTTCAAGGTAACCAGCACTCTCACTAGAGCTGGGACATTACATTGTGATATATTCGCTGATAATTCAATGACATCATCTCGGAATGGGCCCATATTCCCTTGGGGGCTGCTGCTGGAGATATCCTTGAGATAGATAACCACTTTTCTTGTGCTGAACTCTGCTTGACCTTGACAGTGTGAGGTTTGCAACAGCCCTCTGGGCCATCTGAAGGCTGGCGACAGCATGTGGATCTACAGGCGTACAGTACACTGTGAGAGATGCTTTGATGTCACCAGAGGTAAGCGCTCTACTGTCTTATCATTAGACACTGCAGATGTTAAAAATGTCATCATAATCAAATCCTTTTCTGTTTTCTGGTATCTATCACAGCATTTCTTAATAAATAAAGATGTTGTTATTGCATAATATTACTACTTTAAGTTTACTGTAGAGTGTAAATATTTCCTATATAAGCCTGTACAACCTACTGTCTAATTTTGTTTACAGAGAAATGGCGGCGTTAAGGATCCTTTCCAAATCCAAAAAAGGAAAACTGAGTTTATGAAATAGAAGAAAAGCATGTCCATCTTAATGTTTTCAATTAATATAATCTTTGGTGGATGTTAATAAAGAGTTACTCAAACCTTTTGAATAATAATAGGTTGGGGGACACTGGGAATTAATTATATATTAAGTTTAAATTTAATATAATATCTGTAGGAATATTGCTGGTTAGTTGTGTGTGCATTGTTGTTTGTATACTGAAATTATGACAAAAAGAATCAGTGCCGGGGACTATTTGTGTGTGCAATATCCTTGATTTCCAATATTGAATTTTACAATTAAAGATCTGACATAACAAAATAAGTTTGTTGCTGCTGTTATACAGTTGAATTATTATAAGGAGCACTGACACCCATTTTGTCTCATATGGGAAACAGAGAACATTTAATAGAACAGAATAGAATAGAATACAATACAATAGAATAGAATGGAAAATGCAAACACGGTATTGCAGAAATCGTTGCGAACACTGTATTGCAGTCTTGATGGTAAGGGTGTTTGGGCCCTTGGTATTGACCAATGAGGAGACCCCCGCTTCCTGATTGCGTTGTCATCTCCAGCCAGCGTGTCTGCGCGCAGCATCTCGGTGGGCTGATCCAGCGTAGCCTTGTGCTCAAATCACAGTGCAGAGATGGAGAATACATTGCAGCGGGCTGGGGAATGTTCACGTATCTTATTGAATAGGACCATCTGCAAACTGTTAGACTTGGACATTTAAAGCGTTTTTGAACAAATGGAAGCAGAAGTATTAAACCCACAGATAATGGCAGACGTTAATGGTAACAATAACATTGCAAACCCCGAGCTCGAGGTGATAAAGCTTCAAGAACTGGTCCGAAAATTGGAGAAGCAGAATGAACAATTGCGGACAAGAGCGAACGCTGTTAACAATTGCACAAATGGCCCTCTTCTTACAACCTCTTTGGACTATCTACATGGAAGTACATCGTGTTCAAGTATAAATTTCAGTGGAAATTATTCCATGTCCAGTCCCACACAATTGCATTCATGTGCCCTTGGACCATACCCTACGTCGGAGGAACCGTTTGCTTATTTTCAACCTAACTCGTTATCTAATGATGCTGCTTTCGAAAACAACGTCCACACTGGACCTACTGTTCTGGACGATGTTGATGTTCTAGACCTGAATATAGTTCTTCCAGTTGGAGAGTCTGACAGCTGGTACTGACCTGTTCTCCTTATTGACCCAATTTATGCCAGTGAATTTTGCATAGTCTAGGCTATTTACTATGTAGTGGCCAGGCCTATTTCAGATGCATTATTAGTGGTAACAATGCAATCAATGAGTATGAGTAAGTTAGACTATATTTTCTGGTACATAGAAGTATAAATGCAAATATACCTGCAATAAGTAAATTCAACATGAAACGGATAACAAATACAACTGCCACAATTACAGTTCTGTAGTCTACTTAGGGTGTAATAATACTTTATTTATCATATTAGTTTGTATTTCGTTTTTTTAACACTGTTATGTTACAGTGCTAATTTAATAGTGCCTTTATTCAAACACACAAGCTGTTTGAAGACAATGTTTTAAATTTTTACGCTGACAGTTTCACGAATATGAAAGAATGACCCTCAGCTGCACTAAGTGATAGCCAAGCTTTGTGTTGTTCTATTTAGCTCCCGGCAGAACTACATTGAAGCACAGATCTGCTGAGTGAGGTAGCTCATAATGACATGCTGACTGGTGAACCATTTCTTCCTCTACGCATCCGCTGATGTGGAAAATATAGAACACTTTCATACAGCTCAATGCAGCATTTATCCCATTGTACACTCATCAGCAGTGTATTGAATTTATTTACCCAAACAAGCTGATCTAATAAGTTCCAAGTGTCCTGCAGGGTATTTGAGAGGACTTCAATTATGTGTTCTCATATTAACAGAATCACATAAATATAGTGAAAAGCAATTTGTGCTTAGTTTCATAATATATTCTATAGCTTAGTGTTGAACACACTATTTTCATAATGTTTCAAAAGCTAGAGAAACAAATTTTTTCTGTGTTGAACATGGAATCCAGCATTTCATATATTTTTCCCCACAAAGGTTTGATAAATCTGAGCATACCAGAGTGATTTGTATACATGTCTCCGAAGCACACTGACACAACTTGCTTCTGCAATTACTCAATGCACTGACAAGCGCTTGGTTTAGTTAAGTTAGATTTGCTGGCACTGGTTAAGGGAAGGTCTAATTGAGCACCGCTTTACTTATGTATCTGAGAGCAGAGATTAAAGAAGGGTACTAGAATTGAATAGCATTACTCACATCCCAAAGACATCCCATTAACTAGTATGAGGAATTTCAAAAATACCGTGATAAGTCTGTCAGGTTTTGAGGGGAATGGTATCTTATGTTCCAGGTTGTATGTTTCCCCTAAAGCCAGGCTGCAGGGGCAGCGGGCCTCCCTCCTCACTCCTCTCCAGTGGTGCAGACAGGTACTGGACCACCCGGGGCCTGAGGTGGAGCTGGCCAAGAGGACCCTATGTCACCGACTGGAGCAAGGTACTCAGCACGTTTCTTTGTTCTATTCTGAAATGTTCCCTTTACATTTTGTAATGCGTTATATATGCTCATAGAGTTTTTAATATTACAGTATAAAACTTTCACATAGTCTTTGTTTCGGTGATGCTTAACATGATATGAACCCTATATTAACAAAAATGTGGCTAAAGCTATCACGTCCAATTCGTTTGCTAAGAGGACATTACTCTGTTGAAAGGGAAACCACCTAAGAGTGACTTTAAAGAAAGTCATCCTACCATCTCCTACCGACAAACCAGTCTAGACTGACCCAGTTTGCCATCTTGTACTGCATGTCAGTGCCTGTGGCATTACATGTAGTGTAGTGAAACCTACTCTGAGTCTTTGCTAATTAGCTTTACTTGCAAGTGCGCAGTTAGTATTCAATTGAAAAAGGCACCATAGTGACAATAGTAACCATGGAAACCATGCTTACATTGAGAGACCTCTAAAACAGGTTAAAAGAGCCATTATACATCGTATGTGAGTGTGCCTGTTTCCAGTTGGAATTTGTTGCCAAATCAATTAGTCCTGTGTCGCTTATTCTGTGTGGGCCTACCCTGTGTACTTGGTCGTTAAATAATGGATGGTTTCTCCAAAAGCACAAGTGTGTGTGTGTGTGTGTGTGTGTGTGTGTTTGTGTGTGTGCACGGTCACAACTATTAGGGGTCCACTCTTTATTTTTCAAAGGCTGGATTCAGTAAAGGTTGGCTACTCTCCTTTGGGTCATGAATAAAGCCTTGTTCCTGAGCACAGCAAACTGGTGTTTTTGTATCAAGCTGTGAATGTTAGTTTGATCCAACAGTAATAGGGCTAATTGTGTGGCGTGCGTCTCTCTCCCTCTGCCTACCAATCCGCATTGGGTAACATTAATTTTGCTACTAGAACAAACTTGCACACTCTCAGGCATGGACATTCTAGTTCATTACCATATTCTGCCTTCCGATGTCAACAGGCTGTTGAAAAATTGGAAATGTCAACAGATCGGATTTGCATTCAGAGTATGTAGTATAAATGTTGCCTATGTGTCCTAAATCAGAACGAATGTACAGGACAAATTCAGATTTTGGGAGACGGATGTTCGTTCCCAATCCCTGCTTAGCCCAATATCCTCTCCGAAATGCTGTAGTTTTACCCAGTAAGCTGCAGCTGAAGCAGACTAAAACTCATCTTAGTTTACCAGCCAAACCCACTGACCAAGTGAGATTTGACCTAATCGTTCACCAACAAGGTGACACCAACAATTAAAATGAGCACATGCTTATCCGAGTGTGTGATAGACAGATAGAAATGTACCTAGTTGTTTGGAAAACACTAACCTGGCCTTTCCCTGGTCCTCCCTACACTTCTGTCTCCAGCCAAGCGGTGGCGGCGAGTGCCCTCTGTCCGTCCCTACAGCTGCATAGAGGGGCTCTCCAGCTGCCCTGTCCTGCCTTACACTAAACCTGCTGCACTAACCGAGTCCCCAGGTAACACACACCTCCCCACACCACGATCCAATCACATTATTCTCCTGTACGTGCCGTTTCTTGTGCAGGTGTAAGCCTGTAACTATTGTACAGCTGTAAAAGACACACTCCCTGTTTTACCACTCACCCCTACACCTGCTTCCCTACCTGCGCACCCATTCACTATGTCCACTAACCACACTTGCAGCTACTCAGTCTCACTCAGTTAGCTGACTCGCACACAGCACACACACACACACACACACACACACACACACACACACACACACACACACACAAATGGGTGTGGATGTCCTTGAGAAAAGTATAATTTTACATAGTGTGTATAACTGAGAATGATTGTGTCTGTTATTTATAGCACATGGTCAATTGTAACATGAGACCCCTAATGTATTGATGGGATCCTTGGACGAAAGAAAATGTTTTGCCCATCCCTGGATATATGTGGTCTATGTAAAATGCAAGGCTTGCAGTATATCCTTTGCTAGATGATCCATCACCAAGCTGAGCTAGAGGAAAGGAGTCATATTAAGCTGGCCTTGAGTTTTATCAAATTACACTAACACAGTTACACCGTCCTGCTTAGCCAATGGATTTTACAGTAATAGCAGGTCTGCACAGTTATATTTTTATTATATTTTCTCAGTCTTTTACAAAGTTACTTTTTTGGACTATGACTTAGAGACCAATTTACAATTTACAGATTAAAGGACAGCCCGACATTTCTGAAACATTTGCGGTGATTAAGAGCTTATGGATTTACACAATCAAACAGCTGTACCAAGTTCAGGCCACATAAGGCAAATGAATATCTAAGATGGAGACACTTGAGTTTCTAATCTATATACGAGGGTACCTCAAGTTCCATTTCTATATATTTCCCTCAGGTGGCTAAATGAGTTAACTCGATTAGTTAGTTGACAATTGGCACAAGCCATGACCTTTCGGTTTCACCATGCTAGCTCACAATTTTTGCCATACTTGTTACTGGGGCATCAAGTGCTTAAGCCCAAAACTGCTCAATGGCTTAAACCAAGCTTAGCTGGATCCCATGAATATCTATTAAACCCCAGCAGGCAAAATTACACACAACAGCAAAAATGAATGCACCGTTAGTACGAGTTTCTTTGTAAAGGAGCGATCGATCCCCATTTGGAGAGCCTTTAGAATGGAAAGTCAAACGAGATCCTCTAGCGCACTTGGATAATCGTTCAGATTTCAGATTTCAGATTCAACTTTATTGTCATTGCGCATGTCACAAGTACAAAGCAACGAAATACAGATTGCATCTCAACCAGAAGTGCTTTTAGCAGTGTTTAAATAACATAATTTACAAAGTGCAGTATGAAATGATATAAAAAAAAAAGATAAAAAAGATATAAAAAAGATATACATATGTGCAGTGTCTATATCTATGTCTATGAACAGGCTATGGTAACAGTATAGATAAATTACGATATGAGTAGTGTACAGTAGTGGGTGATTTACATTATCTACAGAATGTTAAGTATACAGTATGTACAGTGCAGTACAGTACAGTGCAATGGATGATTTATGGGATTTATGGGTTCTTATGGGCGCTACAGATTTAGTTGTGAAGGAATTGTTTTTAGTACAACAATTAATACTAAGCCGCATCACAAACTTCACGGACCGTAGTTCAGTGTTAACAGTGACATGTACTGACAGACCTATTGTATTGGGCTTTGCTTTTTGCGACGGGCACATTCCTGTATAATATTGATTAGCAAGAATCAGCAGTATTTCACAGTATTTCCTGCAGTCAGGAAAGTATACCTAGCACCCAAAAATATCTCAATGTCTAAAATAATAATTCAATGTCTTTGTGGCCTAAGAGTTGTCCCAGAATGGGCAAGTGTGACAGTATCGTTGCTTGTACAGTGTTGTACAAAATTGAGGAAATAGACGATTCCACCTTTTCAGCAGCAACCTAATGAAGAAATTAAGCCTCTGTACCTGGACCAGCCTATAGTGGCAGAGCTGCAAGGGAGATAGTTGCTGCCCACTATTCTTATTTACATAGAACCACAAAAAGCAAAAGTAAAAAGCAAAAGTAAAAAGACAAAAAGTACATTTTGTCAATGAAGTCTTAAAAGTTTTCTCACACATTTAATTTAAAGACTTTTTTTGCCCTGCTTTGCTTGGCTTTGCTTTTTTTCTTGCTCTCTCAATTTAGCTGATCTGGCAGTGTTTGATTTTCTTTTTAAACATCTCTTTCTCTTCCTCAAATCCCCCAAGAATCAGTTTTTGCGCTGCGTCAGGAAAAAAAAGTTAACTCATTTATTTTGTTGCTTTGGTGAGTGATTTACAACCCAACACAATGTAAAGAATCTAAATAAAAAATATATGATATGGTTGCATTTTCGTGTTTTGTCAACTAATGCTTTTATACATTTCAATGTGACAAACTATACACGTCACCATCACGCCGTGTTTCCAGATATGGAGTGTAATAGTGTGCGATTCATCTTCAGTACAGTGGGTGCGCTCGGTTATCTGACATAATTGAATCCGGCATTCACTAATCAAATCATCATCCACATTCGTGAAACCGCTTGAGTCCAAGTGTAATTAATGATATAACTGAGTTCTGAATTGTCCTACAATCAAGAATTGGTTTAGCCACCTATGTGAAATAGTGCCCAGCTCTACTCTTGCAGATTCTCACGCTCCCTCCTAATCTTTCTTTCTCTCCATTCAGCGTCGTTCTGTCCTTCCAGCCAGGCTGTGCTCCAACAGACTCTCCCGGGGAGAGTGAGTGGCAGCCTAACCGACAGAACTCCCACCTTCTTGTCTCACTCCACACTCCACAGTAAGACTACGTAGTTCTGTCAAAAGCCCACTTGAAACCAGTGCGCGTCATGTCGTAATATTCCTTCTAATGAGAGTGACTGCGTAGCATGGCTGTTGATAAGAACCTAGCTTGAATTTACATGTCGTCAGGATCGCATTGTAGTTTGGAAAGTGCTTTTGGCATGTGTTCCTAAACCATGATGGTATGCCTTTCATTGAGTCATGGACGACTTACAAATCCGTCGGCTGATGTTAAGGGCCCTGTGTGTTTTTACAGCTGTGAGTGGCAGGCATGCTACGGTCAGCCCCCAGTCTGTGGTGGACAATGAGCCGTCTCAGGGTGTCTCCCAGCCGGAGGACGACTCTATCTCCATGAGCTACAAACTGCAGGACATGACCGATGTCCAAGTCATGGCTCGGCTGCAGGAGGAGAGTGAGTCAGCTCAGGTTTTGTTGTGCTCTGATCATTGTTAAATAGAAGTCTGAATTATCATGAAGACTGTTTCGTTTTGAACTCGCAACTAACTGAGAATGTCATCAAGCAAACAACATCTATAAAACCGTTTCGTTTTGATGAAGGGGTTCATTCTTAGTCAGGGGTTTTCCGTGACCGAAGGGAATCCATTGTGCTTCAAGTCTACGTGCTAGTGAGAAGTGCTGAAAGGACAAACTCATTTACAGTAAATTAAACGTCTCATATCCTTTGATGCGCCTTTGTGCCGCTGACCCACCACCCTGCAGGTCTCCGGCAGGAGTATGCTACTACCTCGGCCACAGCCTGCCGCCGCAGCTCCAGCTTCTCCCTGCACTCCCTCAGGCGCAGCGAGATGGATCTGGAGGAAGAAGACGAGGAGGACGAGGACGGGTACGACCAGCTGCCTCCCCCCCAGCCCCGGATGTTCCGTACCGGCTCTATGCAGCGGGGCGGCCTGCCGCACTCTCACACCTTCTCCAGTATCAGGGAGTGTCGACGCAGCCCCTCCTCCCCTCAGTACACCCTCAGTGGGCTGTCCCAGTACCAGCAGTACTCTGGGCCGGCCAGCCTGACCACAGACACCCACTCCAGCTACAGGCAGAGCTCAGGTACGCGTTGCACTCGTTCTTTTGTTTGCTTACCTTGTATGGAGAAGGCAATTGAACTAACTCTCACTGTGCACTTGATAGGAGTGCTCGATGAATACTAAGTTAACTGTGTGTTGATTTGATTACATAGACAAGCTACGGAGAAGCATGCCCAATCTACTCCGAGCTCCCAGCATGCCTTGCGTTCCTAGCGTTCAGACCCTGGCATCCCATGTCAGTCAAAGCCTGGCATCATCCCCTGTCAGTCAATCAAATGGCCCTTCCTCCCTGCCAATGATGTCCTCCCTGCGCAACAGCCTGAGTTTTGATTCCTCCAATGGGCTTTCCCGACTCCTATCCTCCAGTAAGACCCGCCCCACTTGGCTGTTACAATGATCTTGCACTGTTTGAAACCTTTCTGTTATCATACAAAATCTACTGGAGCTATGACACACAATTGATTTTGGCTTAAGGCATGTTGACAAAGATTACATTACGTTTTTCTTTTAATACTGTGCTACTCTGTGAAGATTTGCAGCATATTGCCATCTCTAAATGGTGTTCTCCAGTTCCCTCTCCAGGTCAGCTGAGTCAGCGGGTCCAGAGTGTGGGGAACTTCCCCACCATGCCACGCCATCCCCTCAAAGCCACTGCCTACGTCAGCCCCACCGTGCAGCAGGGCCCCCCCTCCATCCCCCTGTCCTCCTCCGTCAGCCTGCACTCCATCCCCAGCAGTACAGCACTGCCCCAGCCCCTCAAACCCAGCAACTCCTCTGTTCCCCAGCCCCTCAAGGTCACCACAGGCCAGCCAACTGCGCCTCGCAGCGGCCTGCCTCGCCCGGCCTCCTTCATAGGGACCAGTGGGACCCCTCGTCCCAGTAAGATCGCCCAGCCTTCTCGCAGGTAAGAACATGCGGCCACGGCTGAGTAATGTATTGGTAAACACAAGCTGACATTTTTTTTCGACTAACTTGATTTCCTCCAACTCTTCCCGCGGTGGACCCGTCTTACAGTTTACTGACTCCACCAAAGAGTGTGGCAGCCCTGAGTGCCCTGAGGGACGGCAGCTGGAAGGACGGGTGCTACTGAACCAGGTCCCAGGATAGGAACCTCACTACAGGGTAGTTCTGCACGCAGAGCCCGCTATTCTCGGATACCAAACCTTGGGTTGTAATAGAAAGGACTGTTAGTGGGTTATACAACTCACCATAGGATGTATACTGGTGTGTATATGATAGATAAGAGCATGGGACTGAGAGAGCAGCTTCAAAAGTCCAGGTCTAGGTCTAGCGGGCTGGACCTAGACCTGGACTACCTACGGAAGCAAAGAACACTGATTATCAATAGATGAGTAACTCGCGAACTCAAACATGCAATAGGATAGTCCTTGTATCATTGGATACTGAATCTCAACTTTTTTTGTTAATAATTGCTAACTTTAGTTGGTTGAGATAATAACATATCCCCCAATGCATATGAAAAATGCAAATAAAAAGAAATAAAATGTGCTTAATTTAAATTTTGTATTAAGGGTTAAAATGGTTAAATGGTTTTGTATGAAGTTGTGTTGTAATTATTGAGTTCTGTTTCACATTTAAGAGAAGGTTACTAATATGATGAATATGAAGTTAAAAACTGTACTTTAAGTAATTGTGTGCCTGTAATACAAGTGTGAACATTCATGTCAATATTTATTGTTTACTATTTTTAGAACTGCACCTTTACTATAACTGTTGTCATTGAAACATTTTAGATAGCAGACTTTTCCTGTAATAAACAACTTTCATAAGCCTATTATGTAGCTCTACGCACCCTTTGGCAAGTTTCTTAATGTTGAGGTTTACATTAATAATTTCAAGGAACATCAGTACTGTAATTATACTGCACACACAACACAACAGTGCTCCAATGTTTTATTATGGAAAACATGTTAAAGAAGAGGGAAAGATGCAATTTTTATGTGAATAAAAGCTTTTCAAAATACGTCTGCATTTTGTATTATTTACCGTTGAGCTTAACGGCATTTTCCTACATCATAGCATCAACACGAAAACCATCTGAATATCAACTGTAGATGGCACTGTTACAAAGTACAAGATGCAAACTTGCCCGTGAGGAGATGTCTATAGCAAATACCTTCCCAATATTACATTTGCATTTACAATTTCCATTCATCCTTTTAAAGTTGGATTTTTTTGTTTTCATAGTAACAAGTTTAAAATGGTAACTAAAATGTTACCTTTATTTTAACATAATACATACACTGGAAGGAAGGGCTTTGTTTTTGGAAATTAATTGACCAAAACCAAATGACTGAAGCCATGTAACTAATTAACAGGACAATATGTTGTTGTCTAATCTCCAAGGTTACATTCAGTTAACTATTTTGCATTGCTGGAAGAGAAAATAATCAAAGGTAAGTTGCAATTCAGGTTTTATGTTGAAAAATAAATGTAAAGAATTGTACAGATATTATATATGTTGCTTGTTTTGGCTTCACATTGACAAAGGAAGTGGTGTCCTCTGTGTGGAGTTTTTGAGAATGCCAAGTAAGGCCCAAGAGGTATGTCTGCATGCATTGCTTACAACAATAAACAAAGACTCGAAACCTAGTAATTGATGGTTTGTTAGAAAACACATGTTGAGCTACATATCTTTTTGGATTGTTTAGTATTATTTTCTAAATCTTTATTAAAGGAGTTTTCTTCAAAGATTTAATATCCTTTTTTAAAAGTAAGACCTACTCTCATAACGTAAGGGCTTCTTACATTCTTTGGTCAGATGTGCTTATCTAGGTCAAAATTAGCCCACAGCATATTTTCAGTTTTGAAAGGCAAGTCTTAATTTCTAGATCACTGGTCATGGATGCAGAATGTTCCATAACATTTAAGCCCACTTCTAGGATGCTGTGATTAACCTAAAGACCATGCAGGACATCTCTCGGCAGCTGGGGTTTGAATGGACAGTTCTGGCCTATGAACTGGGTTTGACCAGAGCAGAGGTTCGCCAGTTCCACACCTCGTCCATAGACAAGAAAGAACAGGCGAGGACCATGCTGGAATTCTGGTACTGCATTACTGTGTGTGTGTCCTTGTAAAGCGCTTATGTGCAACTAGTACAGCACGGAGTAGGGGCAAAAGGTCATACACGAACAATATACAATAACATACTGATACAGTCAATCTAAATGAACAGCCTAAACTAACTGAAGGTTCAATCTATAATCAGTTGTTTGTTTTTGTGTAAGATACAGATAAGTAAATAAATTGGATCAGCAATTTCTATATGATTATGATGTTCTGTATAGACCTTTTTTATTTGATCTGGACAAATTTAAAATTAGCAAAGATATCACGATTAACATTCACTGTGTAAATGGATACAAATAACAAGTATAATTTTCTCTATCACCATTTATATACATTGACCGTCATATGTAGTGGCCTTATATCCTGCCTATTATTCACCTACCTTCTCCTCATCCATGCCTATCCACAGGCACAAGAGGACAAAGGACACACCCAATAAGACCAAGCTGCTCCAGGATGGTCTGGAGCAGGCAGGCAGACGGGATCTAGCAGAGAGGCTGCGTTGTCTCCACTGGGGCCACCAAAAGCTGAGCCGCAGGGTGGAGCTGCCCTCAGCCTTCCCCTTCCTGATCACTGTCCAAAAGACCATTCGTTACCAAGATGGCCTACGCAGGATTAACGAGCTGAACTGCAAATTCACATAGGGCAGGCATAGGCAGAACAATACGTATATTCACTTTAACTGGATGATTTTGTGCACAGATAAAGTGTTTTTTATCAGATACATTTAATCATGTGTGCAATGTAAACATATATTAAGATGAGAGTTCAATTTAAAACCCTTTGAAATTCAAGGTCGTCTGTGTCAGGGGACAGTAATATGAATGCTATGTGGAAAATATATACAACATTTTACAGACCAGTTTGATGCAATGATAAATTGTGATAGAGATCTAAAAGCCAAATAATTCTTACCTTTTATATTTGTTTTCAAATCTGTGTATTTTGTGGCATCTGATAAATAATTATACATAGATGGTAAATTATCTATCAAATTTGCTGACGTACCTGTTCTTACTGAGGTGAAAAGAATGTTTAAAATGAAAACATTCAGCCTTTGGTAACTTAAACTTAATTTCCAAATAAAATACACTTTATTTAGGAACATTATGATGTGTTCAGTAATGACTGTGGCAAACATATGAACGGCAGTCTTTAATGAGGTCAGTATATAGACAGCCTCACTGCACTGTGACCTTAATCCTACGAGAATCTGGCAAATCTTCCACGACACTAAAGTAAAACTGGGAACAATCAATATTAATCATTAACGTAGTTTGTGTTTTTGATTGAGGAATCTTTATATATACTATACATTTAAACATCACTTTCAAAAATATAGTAATTTGGTATAATTTTGTCTTGAGAACAATTAAAAAAAGATATTACTCTTCTTATCCTACAAGGGATCCCATTGGACCTGCTCTCGCTGGTCAACCAAACATATTTTTCAGCACAGTGGCGCGCAACCTATCAGTGCCATATGCGGTCTGTCCCCTTATAGCAAGGTTGTGTGAGCTTGTAGGTTTAGTAGTACGAACTGAAACGATCGTATGCTACAGAACCAGAGCGAATGTATCAATGAGTGGAAGATACATTTATTGAAATGGATACAAATTATTGGACGTCACCTTGTTCTCACCTTAAAGTTGGTTATAACGGACCCCTTATGGAGAAAATGTGTTTTATATCGGAAAACAAAATAGCCTATAGCATAACCTCTGCAGTCGCAGCTGAACTGGATCGTTCACTAAGCTTTCGTTTAAGGAATTGGGTATAATAGTGTCAGCAAATGCGTTCTTATTCCGCGATAATTTTTGGGGAAGCTGGTTGCATGCGAACTGCCGATTAGACTTTGCATTATTTTCTGAGGTAATATAACTTAAGTCTTATTGAAGCATCAATGGCTTCGGCACTAAGCTATTTCAGCGGCCCAGAGGAGCTGGAAGATTTAAATCATGCTCGTGGCTTGATAAAAGAACTGAAATCACTCTACGACTCACAGCTTCTTGGGGATGTTACTATCGAAGTTGAGTGTGGTTATGAGCCCCTGGATCCATGCGAACAGGAGTCAAGCAGATGTGACTTGGGAAAACTTTTCTCGTGCAATCGAAACATCCTTGCGGCTGCCAGCCCTTATTTCAAAAGCATGTTCACAGGTGGTCTTAATGAGAGTGGGCAGGAGAAAGTCATCATTCGTGGTGTGGATTCTGAGTCCATGGCTGTTATCATAGACTATTGTTATACTGGCAAGGTAACAATCACAGAGGGCAACGTTCAGAGGCTTTATGCTGCGGCCAACATGCTGCAACTTGACTACATAAGACAAGCATGTTCCAGTTTTATGGCCAGGAGGCTGGACCTCTTAAACTGTGTAGGAATCCTAAAGTTTGCCGACACATATGACAACCCTGACTTGAAGAGCATGGCTCAGGCTTTCATAGCCAGGAACTTTTCTCAGCTTAGTAATGGGAGGGAGTTGTGCGATTTGGATTTGAGACAAATTAAAGAGCTTTTGTGTTTAGACACGTTGGACGTTGACTGTGAAAGTAAAGTGTGTTCGGCTGCACTTCAGTGGGTTAAGACCACTGCAACAGAGGGCACTGAGGATGCAGTACAGGTGCTGAGGTGTGTGAGATGGAGACTGTTTACAGAGAAGGACCAGGTATACCTGGATGCCTTCAAGGCGAATCCGGTTATAGAGAAATACCTTGCAAATGTTACCCACAGTCCAGCAGAAGAGGAAGGCATCACATTGTCTGCCGGAGTTGACCTACCAAAACACAGAATAGGTATGAGTGCTAAAGAGATGATCCTATTTTTTGGATTGCCAAATGACAATATTATGTGCTGTGACCCGTACTCAGAGGAACTGTACTACATGACTCCTCCACTTGAAAACTTAAGCAGTCAGGATTACAAACGCTCCACCATGGAGTCGCTGATTGTTTGTGCCACACCAGAAAACAACCTGTATCTCGCCTCCCACCTCTCCAAACACTTCTGGGTTTACAACCCCGCGTTGAACAGCTGGCAGGAGTTGGCAGAGAGAGTGCTGGGCAGGATGCACTCTGGCATGGGCTACCTTAACGGCCACGTGTACATATTGGGTGGCAGAAACCCTGTGACTGATGCCAGACTGAAGGAGGTGGAGTGCTACAGCATCCAACGGAACCAGTGGATGTTTGTGGCTCCTCTGCCCCACTCCTTAGGCAAGATGCAGGTGGTGGCGTTGAACGACCACCTCTATGTGGTGAACAAGCGGCGGATGTTGTGCTACGACCCTAAGAGAAACCGCTGGCGCCACTGTGGCTCCCTTAGGAGGGACAAGCTGCATAAAGCCTGTGTGTTTCAGGACCAGATCATCTGTGTGTGTGACATACCTGTGGTTAAAGCATACCACCCTGCCAAAGGGGAATGGAAGAGGATGGGGGACATTCCCATTGACAGCCGCGCCCTCAATTACCAGGTGATTCAGCACAACGGCAAGCTCCTTCTCCTCACCCAGACCTTACTGCAGCACAACAAGAACAGGGTCCTGATTCATGAATATGACCCTACAAGAGACACGTGGAAGAATGTCATGGCTGTCTATGTTTCCTCTCTGGGGCCTGTATGTGTTTCAACCCGTGTGTACCCGGCCTGTTTGGGCCCAGCGCAAAGCTTTGCCACAGAGGAGGACGATGACAGTGGGTCGAGTGCCGACTGGGACTTTGACGGGTTGACAGATGCAGACTCTGACTCTGGTAGTTCCAGTTCTTTCTCTGATGAGAATTGGTAGCCAACACTGTTACAATGGTTTTACAGCATTGGTGTAATGCTGTCTATTTCTGAAGATACGAGTACCTCATCCTGTTATCAAAATGATCATAGAAAAGTATATGATTTGTAGGAAACACACTTTGCTTAACAATACAACATTTGTTCAAATAAACAAGTCCTTCATTTTAAGTATGTAGTAGCTGTAATACCTTTTACGGTGCGTCCAAAAGCAATGTAAGCTCTTTGACAAATTGAATGCAAATGTGCCCTTACCTTGCCTAATCTTTTTGTCTGAATGCATTATAACATTACCGCCAAATAGTGCATATGCTATGATCATCCGCCTTTGTGTGTTGGGTGAGAGATACATGCCTGGACTCTGAAACAAAGAGCAAAAAATCTGCTGCCTCAGGTTGGAAATAGCCAGTAGTCTATGATATGATTGAAATGTAACGTTTTTTTTTCATTTGGTTGTATAGATAAATGTAGATTTATTTGTTAGTGTAGTAATGTCCAATTGTATTTAATTCTCTGTGATTTATTTGTATACTTGCATACACTGATTTAATATAAAAAGTAGATTTCTACATGTTTAATGTATATTGTTGTTGAAATATAAATGGACGTATTGTAAATGCATTGCTGCAAATGCAAGAACACACACACATATACACACACACACACACACACACACACAGAGACATACACACACCTGTATTGTGTTTATTTGCAGTGTTTTAGTTTGAAAACACTAAAAGTATGTGGTTTGGAGAGGGTGTGTAAAAGATCATTCAAGTGTGGGTATGACTGGGTATTTTTATATGCAGATCTCTAACTTGCTCCAAATCACATATTCCGAATATTGTATTGTAAGGGCCTTTCATGGAAATAAAAATTGCACCGTGAATCTAGTGGCATCTGTTGGTGGCCTGCAGTACTTTCAGGTGTATTTACGTTCTGGGAACTATCGCGATTACTAGTCGAGGGTAACGGGCATGAGCAATGGCAATAGAAAAAATACCTGAAGATGATTTTGATACAGTTTTCAATAGAAACGGTTCCTTAGAATCATCGTCTAACAATGAAAATGAAACCCAGCAAATTAGAATTTTTAAGCTAATCGTAATTGGTGACTCAAATGTCGGGAAGACGTGTTTGACTTATAGATTCTGTGGCGGTAGTTTCCTCACAAACCCCGAAGCAACAATCGGAGTGGATTTCAGGGAAAGGATTCTTGAGCTTGATGGCGAAAGTATTAAGGTATGTTTATTTTTTTTTGTTAACTTTTGGTTTTAAACCTTGAAAATTGTGAAGACGTGTATGCCTTGTAAATGCCTTCACGAATATACCCTGCAAATTTTGCAACATACAACGGTTCTCTGCAACAATAGATTGCCTACTATCCCATGTCGTCTTCTCGTCAGTCTTAGGACGGTCTACATTCAAATGCGTGTCACAGGCCAACGTGATCATGCAATGCAATCTTATGCCATCATTGATACTCAATGCAGCAATTTCGTGGTAGCACAACCAGATATTTAGCTTTTGGCATGTACCGAATTTGAATTGTAATTCAAAGGGCCAGATGTCCCTACATTTTAAGGCCTTTGGATCTGTGCATCTTAGACCTTATTTAACTTTCTTGTAATTTATATGAAATTACTAGGCCTATATGTCCCTGGGTGGCAGGTTCTATTTAGGTATTCTATTTCAAATTAATTTCAAAACAATATATCAATGCACTTGGTATATTTAATACCATTTAATGACATTGTTTCCCCAGTTACAGATTTGGGACACAGCAGGCCAGGAGCGCTTCAGGAAGAGCATGGTGGAGCACTACTATCGAAACGTCCATGCGGTCATCTTTGTGTACGACGTAACCAACCTCTCCTCGTTTGAGAGTCTCCCAGAGTGGATCGAGGAGTGCAGCCGTCACTCTGTGTGTCCCATGGTGCCCCGTATCTTGGTGGGCAACAAGTGTGACCTGAGAGGCCATCTGGAGGTACCAACCTCCATAGCCCAGCGCCTGGCTGACAGCTACAACTTCCCCCTGTTTGAAACCTCTGCAATGGACCCAGCAGAGAAGGAACATGTTGATGCTATTTTCCTTACGTTGGCCTATAGGCTCAAGAGCCATAAACCTCTGAGACTGAAGCAACCCAGTGAGAGTGCTGGTAGGCGTCTGGGTTATGATAGACAGCAGGAAACAGCCCCTTGTTTGTGCTGAGATCTATTTATTCGTTGTCATAATGCCTGTATCTAGCTGTCTCTAACTGTCTTGCAGTGACTTTACTTTGTAACAATGACAGAGCAGATTATAGCAGCTATTGTCTGTTTCGATTAGCACACAAGACAAAAAAGACAAAGGAGTCGATTTTGAGAAGCAAGGCACACTGAAAATGTTTGCGGCCAAAATGCATGAAGGTATGCAACTTAGTCAAGTAATGGCAACCTTTTCTGTCTCAATGTATCAAATATAAGTAGGTTGGTAAAGGATTTAGAGTCACAACAATGAAGTATACAAATCTATTTATATTTTAGAAAAACGAAGGGAAACAATATAAGGATAAGCAGCTGCAATATATGTTCAGCATTTTGCAAAGGGCATGGATTTTTGAAGAATGACGTGATAATATGTAAAATAATCATGGTGATAGTATTGTATATTTTACTGCTGGTCAGTACTATTAGCGCGATGAACTCTTATAAAGCTAGTTTACAGCCATCTCCAGACCTACTTGACATACAGGCCTGTGAGGGGTATAAGTGCTCTAGAGATGTTGTTTTATCACATTTATTTAGATTGTTTACTTCAAAAGATATAGGTTTTACATTATTCTTATGTCACCAATGGTAACCATGTTGCTAAAATATTTAGCAGCTGTCCCCATACTCGTAAGCATATACAATTATACAATACATTAACAATACAATAACATTATTGCTGTATTGCTGTGGCAGTATTCTTAACATATCATAGTCATCAGTAGGCCACAGTTGCCCCAACTCTAGCGTCTTCCATAACTATACAATGATAGTTTAGCTTTCTATCCAGCCACAGTCGGCCTTCTGAAAGGCACACTGTTTAAATTACACTGTATTTAAGTAAAATGAAAAACCCTTTACATTTTCTGCCACCAATCCTGCTTGAAGAAGACAATTATCAATAAACCTACATTTTAGTGAGAAGAGACAATACGAAATGTACAATCTCTATGACAGTGATGCCACATCAATCTCCCTGTACTTTTTGGTTCTTCCAAATGCTGAATTATTTTTCAAGTATAATTTTACTCTATGTACTAAATAAATAAAATGTCACCTAATTTAGCACCTTCAATTTGCCCAACATACAACAGCATGTGCAATATCTGTTTATCAAAGAACACAACAAATAAGAATAATAAAAACTCAGAATTGATGCTTTGTATTCTGACGATACCTTGGCTGAAGTTTGGGTTTCGGAGGAGACTCTGCAACGATGCTGGATGCCTTACCTACAGTATATAGTTATAGACGTGTATGAGGTTTGCACCAATGTATATGGCTGGCCATCTTTAGTTTTATTATTATATACTGTTTTTGCATGTTTTCACTTTTACATACATTCTGTACCTATACCTGTACCTTTGTTCAAACAAGTTAGTAGGCCAGAAGGGAATTTGTGTATGCATTAGTGACGCATGCCCTTCAGATGCAATAAACCAAGAGGGCGAGAAATGTTACATTTTTGTACATTTTGGTATGTGTTTCTTTTTACATTGTTACTAGCTCCGAGTTCCAACGATTGGATACATTGTGTAACCCTCTGGCTGGCTGCTCACAACTTGTGGGCAAATTATTACTGACAGGTTAAATGTGTTTTTACTAGTATGTTCAAGATATAGCATACTGTGGAAATGCAATGATGACAAGTTTATGTTGGGTTCCATCCAATAATTTAAAGTAGTAAAAATATAAGTGAGCTCACTGTTTAATAACATCTTCAACCAATTGGCCTCCAAACCTGCAAATGATGAGAGTGTTCGTGTGCAGCGCCAGTGATGCGCATCATCACCATTGGCTGTTTCCCTAGAGGAGAAATGAGGTAAACGACACGGTTTGCACAGACGTTTCCGCGTAGTCCACGGCATTGAACAGAATGGAGTCTAAACCAGTGATAACCTGCCTCAAAACCCTTCTCATCGTTTATTCCTTCGTGTTTTGGGTACGTAACGAAGGCATCTTTTTAATAGCAGTCTTTGATATTCCGTATTTATTTTTATATCATGCATGCATAGCCTGTAATGTGCGACGGGTGCTATAAACAAGTGCATGGTGCCAACACCATGCCCTCTGACGAATATACCGTTATTTATCCTTTGTGCCAGTATGAACCTATATTCATGATATGTTCTCTGTGTTTAATCTATCCTAACTAGCATATTCACAAACAATCAATATGTTATAACTGTTATTTGAGATTATATCGTCATTTTTTAGCACAGCCAACGACGATCTGATATGCCTGCTGTTCGTTTCAGCTATCACTGACTGTTGTGAAATAGCCTACATTAATCTGCCTCGCCAACGCAGCCAAAATGAGACGGTGGTGTTTTATAATCTTTTTTTGTTACATATAGGAATTTCGACAAAACAGGGATCGTTTTTGAAGATCGCTTATTATCCTTTCCTTATTTACCTATCACAATGTCAGTGTGATCTCAAATTCTAATTGCTGGGGACAGAATTCAAACCGCCTCCGAATGGAGACATATTGGACTTGATGGTGTAAACGCTAACAACACACTTTTCTGCATATTATCTCTTTATACTTTATAGCTATCAGTCTGTGTCCGATGCCATATTGCCAGTATAGCCTTCAGCATCTATAGGTCAGCTTTAACCTTTATTCTTAAAAAAAAAAAAAAAAAAAAAAAAAAAAAAAGCTGATTGGCATTTATTGATTTCCAAATACTTAATAGCTCAGTTTATTTCTATCAAGCATTTTAGGTTTCGTTATTATTACATCTGGACAACTAATTTCTGTGTGATTTTTCAAGGGGAATAGAAGATGTATGGTGTTTCTTGAGGTTGCTTTAAACAAATTAATAGATGTATACATTTAGAGATTGGTCCAATAAACCGAGTGTCAAATAGAATAGCTCAGTCTTGTTGGACTATGAGCAATAGAAACCAAAGACCCCATCTGTCTCTCCCTCTCAACTGGAATTCGTGTCATTGATATTAACATTTATATTTAGTCCAGACAGGGCAGCCTTAGCACTCCCACACCATAAGACTGTCGGATCAGATTTCAGATGTCACCTCAGCAAGGGATCATGGAAATGGGGCAGTAGCCTTACTGGTGCTGTTGAGTCAGGTCTGGGTCTCTCATCTCTCGCATGGGTCAAGAGAAATAAAGAGCAAAGGAGTTGCGGAGATATTTGGTGTTTAATTCCATAGATGTTTCAGGATTCAGTTTCACTGTCGCGTCGCCAACTTGTTATGGTGATTTCAGGTGATATTTCACAAAGTTAAAAGTGTAACTGTGAATATGACTTCTGAGTCTTCTGAGTTTGTCTACACTGGCACATTTGGAGCTTTTACATGAACCCTTTTTTTTGTTTTAAGGATGTGGTAGAATCAGGGTGACCTATTTAAAACCTAGTATAGGCCATGCTTGAAATTAGTAATTTAGTGTTGCATTGAATTCTAAACAGAATAACTTAAAGGCTTTTTTAATTCTAGCAAAGTTTATTTGACTAGGTGCTAGCTAGGTATTTTAAAAAGTTCAATGAAAGTTGTTTTTAGATCTCCTTTTTTCCTTGATACCCCGCTGACAGCAACATAATTAACCCCAGTCTGCAACATTTTTAAGAAATGTCAACATCAAAACCTGTCAGATACACAATTGCAAATGCCGCTTGTAGCCAGTAACACTTATTCCTTAGATGTTAATCCATGTGGGCGGGTGAAATTGGCAGGCCTGTAAAATGTCATCGAAGTAGGATGCTTCGTGCAGCAGCAGGTTAGCAAAGATTGATCAAAATTAGAATCGACTACTTTTGTACTAGTGTTCCATTGCTTATAATAATCAACTCAAAATGACTTTCCAATGATTTCATTGGGCCTTAATCCACCTACACTGAGTAGTGAAATATGCATTCCATCATTCTTAATTTGGAAGTTAAATTGGTTTAAATGCATCATTGAAAATGCATCATTCACATAGCAATTTGCATAAAAAATCTTTTAGGTAGGAGGTATATATATATATTTTATCAATCCAAACTCAATGGAGTCAAATAATTGTTCTGACAGCACATTTGTTAAATAAACAGTAGCCTAAGTCAAATAAATTAATTGGAATAAACAATTTCCAGCATACACCCAGGTTCAGGGGCAAGACAACATGTGACGTTGTCACTGCTCCAGGCGAGTGGCCCAGAAGGCCCCTTATACCAGGATTGAAGTTATTGGTTGCTTAGTATAACACATATTGTTCCAGGCGCTGGTTTCCTGGAGGAGGTCCTTGCCTTCAACACCAAGGAATCTGTAGATCTTTGTTGACAAATAAGACATGGGCTATGTTAAAATGTTTAATACTGAATGACATACCCATTAACGGTTATGAAATAAATGTTGGGAGACACAAATGAGAACCTAATCAATGTATGTGACTTTCTTTGCCTAATGTAACCCCGAGCTACTCAACTATGTTTTATTTATGAAAGAACTGCTGTCAGTCAGGTGCGGTACTTCAGGCCTCCACAACTGTGGATCCTCCTACTGCCCCGTCCCCTCCTCAGACAAACACTCCGCTGTCACAAAGTTCTACGTGTGGGCGCGCTTGGCAGAAGATTAGGATCCGTTGGCACCCGCTTTCCCCAGAGGGTTGACATTAGCAGCCGTCCCACATCCCGTCTTCTCTCCCGTCCCAAAAAGCCTCACCCCTGCCAAGACACACGGCTCTCAGCTGCCTTTCACAAAAACACTCTTTTATAAGCCGCCTTCATTTGAAATGCTAAAAGGAGCGCAACAGGAGGACGCGGATCAAGGAGTTCCTTTGATTCGATCCTACATGCTCTGTGTTGGTCTACGTCGTCTGCATTGCAAAAGCCATTGCGTTTCGACGGAATCATTTCAAAGCCGGATTGCTCTTAGGTGTTCATCCGATTGCTTCTCTCTCTCTTCGCCTTTTCCCCGGTGTCACCGATAACTTATCCTTCGTCTCCGTTCCACCTGGATTCTCTTCCTACTGCTCTGCCCTCTCCTTTCTAGGATAACGAGATGTGCCTTTGAAGTGTGGCAAAAGTGAATAATTAACCTGTTTTTTAATCTTTCCTCTTCCCTGCTTCGTCCATACGTCCACCCCGTCCTCTCTCCACTAGATCACAGGAGCAATCCTGCTGGCAGTGGGAGTATGGGGGAAGTTGATGCTGGGCCCGTACATCTCTCTGATAGCGGATAACTCCACCAATGCCCCTTACGTCCTCATCGGCACCGGGACTGTCATCATCGTCTTTGGCCTGTTCGGGTGCTTTGCCACCTGCAGGGGGAGCCCATGGATGCTCAAACTGGTGAGTGAGAAACAAGGGATGGCAGAGGTGCAGTGAGAGTCAACGTCTACTAATGGTGACTGTGTTCAATGGGTAGGATTGAGATAGTTACGGTCGCTCTCCTCCTCTCTATAGTATGCCATGTTCCTGTCTCTGGTGTTCCTGGCTGAGTTGGTGGCTGGGATCTCGGGATTTGTTTTCCGTCATGAGGTCAGTGCCACTGCATAACCTTTCTTTCCATGAGCTGCATTTTCAACCAGGTACCAAGACTGTGTAGCTGACCCTCACCATGATTGGTCGCGTGTGTTTGTGCGCTACTCTAGATAAAGGGGACGTTCCTTAGAACATACACGGATGCGGTGTTGAACTACAATGTTGACGATGAGACGAGCAAGGCTGTGGACAACGTACAGCACAATGTAAGTCCCTCCAAAGGGCAAACACAGCAAACTAGAAAACGGCAGGGTCAACAAAAAGACATTCAACAACACTGCCTCCCCCCTTTTCTCTCTCTTTCTCTTTGTGTCTGTCTGTTTTCAGCTGCGTTGCTGTGGGGTGTATAACTACACCAGCTGGTTGGCCAGTGTGTATTATCCATCCAACGGTTTCCCCTCCAGCTGCTGCTCTAATGCCTCGGACTGCAGCCCACAGGACCTGCGCAACACTACTGTCGGCCCCACTAAGGTCTACCAGCAGGTCAGTCAGTCGGTTTGTCTTTGTGACCACATGGACATATGGATGCCCTGTATGTATATATGTCTGTATGCACCTACTTCCTGAATATAGGGATGTCACGATCAGGTCATTTCAGTTGACAATTTCTTCCCATACAAATAATTGCAAATAACAATTTATTTGTCTTTTGTTATAGTATAACCTTAAATGTAGTGTAATAACACACATGTGCATTGTGAAATAAAGAAAAGGCATTTTTGAACATGACAACATATACATAAATGAGGAATTGTGCGTTCTTATCGATAATTTGTTACAGCAGATTTGACGTAAATAATACCTTAAATAAAAACTACAAAGCCTATTACTGAAAAATAATGTCAACAAACCACATCCAATCCTGTTACTCGTCTAGCTGGATAGATCCAGGGCAAAGAAAGCTAACATGACTAACATGGCTTAAAATGTCCTTGATGATGATCCTTTTGACGAAACACTGTACTGTTTGTCTCCCTTTATGTGTGCATTGTCCCGGCTTATCTAACTCTCCATTGTCTCAATATTTTCAGCATATAACAGTCCGCTGTGTCCTCTGAAAACGAATCTGCACTCTGTGTTTCAGGGCTGCTATGAGCTGGTCACCTCTTTCATTGAAACCAACATGGCCATTATTGCAGGTGTGACATTTGGCATCGCCTTTTCACAGGTGAGGCCCAAAATAGCATGGTTCAGAAAATGTGATAGCCTAAGAATGGCGTGTTGCTGTTTTGCAGGATCCATCCAAAATCCATTAATGACTTGATATTTACCCCTTCTGTCCCTTAGTTGATTGGCATGCTGCTGGCCTGTTGTCTGTCCAAGATTATCACGGCTAATCAGTATGAAATGGTGTAGCTGCTGCGGAGGAAGGTGAGTAGTCTGCTGTCAAACACAAAGACACACACGCACACTACGGTTGGATGATCGTAAGATAATTTTATGTTTTGCCCATATCGCCCAGCCCTAACACTTACACACACACACACACACACACACACACACACACACACACACAATCGATTAATCACACACATATACTGTATGTAAATATACCTTTGGGTGTCTTCAATTCTGAAGATGTTTTTTTAGCAGGGCAAGAGAAAGAGAATGAACTGCACCTTGATAGACAGGGGAGGAGATCTCTGCAACACTGGCCCACTGCATCACTAATATGTACCTCTCTCTCTGTCTATGATCTTTATGTAAGATTTTAATGTAACTTATTGTAAAGCACCATTCCTTAACTCACTGCTGTGCCATCAAAGCTTTCTCTCAATATTGTATTTTAACAATGCTGCTTGGTGTTAAAGTTATTTTTAAGCATATATCTAGGGTCATTATACAGTAGTTTTCTTAAAACAAAGCTATTTGAGTGGACTAGGTAAAACTGACCGTAGATGCGTGTTTAAATGTAACTTGACTCCCTGCATCACTGTAGCATGCTCCACAGTCCACACTAGCTTTCATTACTATTGAGCACATTTACAGAAAACTGACAGAACAAAAGAAAAATCAGATTTATATGTACCATAGTTTTTTGCTGCACACCGCTGTACTGTATAAAGGCTACTTAGGATTGTTTTCATGAAATTGATCCTAGATTATTGCTTTCTTAGAACAAATCTATATAATTATTTCAAACGTGATAATGTTTAAAGAGTATTAGCACTAGAATGAACAATTTAGTTACGGTAGTGAAAATGTAATTACACATAACAATTCATTAATTTATTATTTTTAACTATTTGTAATAAGGTTGAGTCTTAAAAAAATTGAATGTGTCCCTGTTGTATAATAACCATAACAACTGATACATTGATGTAACCATATGTATTACCGAATTACAATGTTTAAGCGTAATATTTAATTGGCAGGAAGAACAAACACAGCCACAAGCAATTTGATTTAATGTAAAGTCTGATCTGCTTGTATCAGTACCATTATTATATTCCTTCTGTAGGAAGCTGACAATTTGGTCCATGTCATTTAAATTAACAGTGCATTAACTGAGCCTCTGTGGGTATGTGTAAATGTTTCTGACTGATAAGCGGAAGTTAGTAATGTTACTAATGTTAGTAATGTCGTTTGTTTTTCTGTTCTCTGAGCCATGTATTAATGTTCTCTAAATATAGGTTTGTTAAACTTAGTATTTTACTTGAAAATTGTTTTATGTATTTTTTTTATGGTTTTGTGCAACTTTTTTAAAGTTATTGTTTACCTTTTGCTTAATTTATTAACTAGCATTTACATAATTTCATGTGTATATGTACTTTATTTTATGTAGTGCTGTCTGTGTCATTGTGTGAGACGTCGGGGTGGTTTTGTTTGGTTGGACAGCACAGTCATTAATTTAAGACTAGAAAATCAGTCTGTAGGGATCCCCTTTGTTTTTCATTTTTGACCAAAGAGTCCGGTGGAATAAGTAACTTGCATTTAGTACTTTCAGATACAACTCTTCCTATTACAGGGGAATACATCACGTGAGTTGACGAGCTCTCTCCATACTTTAATATAGAATACTTTTGTTCTTTTAAAATAATGAATCGTTCAAACCATTGTAATGACATCCATCTTACACAGGGGGTCATCAGAGCTGCAAGCAATGACATACTTTATAAGAGTCAACCTTTTTAAAACACGGCACCAGCCGCTGCATGCTACAGTCTGTGTACAGTCTGTGTTGGACTGTGTATTTATCAGTGGTCTTGATATTAATAAATACTCATGATAACTCCACGGCTCCTGTTTCTTCTCTCCTGTTGTTTACTGTGATTGGTGTAGTTTATAGGTCACTTGTGGGCCACTGAGGTGTAAGAGACTACCAGCCATAAGGCTTGATCCGTCTTGCTGCGTTATATGCTGCACAAAATATTATTCTATAAATTGACATGATCCCATGTCAATGGGGTGACATCGCTAATATTGCAAACAGACACATTTTCAGAGTTTTGGTTCATTCGAGACGGAGAAGCATGTATATGTGTTGTTTTTTTCTCAGCCACAAGATGGCACTTAAGGATCACTGAAAAACGAATCGAAAGCCACTCAGTTCCGAACGGCTGTCAGATCCTCTCCGACACCATTACGCCTGTGTGTGCGTGTGTGTGTGTGTGTGTGTGTGTGTGTGTGTGTGTGTGTTTTGTGTGTTTTGTGTCGGACGGTGTAGTGTATGTACGTTGACTGTGTTTGTATGCACGAGCGCAAATGTGTGTCTGTGCGCGAGTGTGCTTGTTTGTGTGAAAACATCCAAAAAACAAGTGGTGATAAGGGGCGGGAGCCCATACCCTGGGACAACGCTAACCGGGGCGCTCTCAGCTCGTTACGCAAATTACCGACGGATTGGCATGGCAGTGCGTTCGTTAATGGGGCGTTCGTGCCGTCGGCTCCCGTATCCAACTCCCTGGCTTCACTTCCAAACGCGGCTTAATGGACAAAAGGGATCCGCCACCATGCTCTCTCACTCTCTTTCTCTGTCTCTCGCTCCAACTCTCACACATTGGACAACAAGCCCAATTCTAAATAGTTCTTACAAATAACTGCTCCTGAGAACTCAGGACTGTCATAGCCTAAGGCTTATTGTTTAGTCGAAATCGACCCTTTGTTATATGCTCGACCACCTGCTACGATGCTTTTGAAGGCTATTGTTTGTGCTATAACAATGACTTTATTGAATAAATAATGTCCCATTGCTATCACATTATTTTTCTTCTATGCTTTTTATTGCCTTTTCTAATACTATCTGTCTATTGGAATTTTGCTCATGTGATTTTTGCTGTGTCTCTGAACAGGGTAGACCGAATTTGTCTTATCAGTAATGTAATGATGTGGGCCAAGTTCTTTTGGCTGCCCCCTTGCTTTCAGATGACCCAAGCCTCTGTCTTTCTCTCCTCGCTCTCTGACACTTTCTGTCTTCTATTTCTGACTATATATGTTTCTTTCTCTTTCTCTCTAAACCCCCATTTGGGATGATGACATCAGCTGTAATCGTGATTTGTAACTCTGACTTTGAAAAATAACTCCATCGCCTATCAGAGAACAAGTGGAACTGACAATTTATTAGTTTGACGGATAGATGCTTGGAAAACTATTCCGATCTTCCATCTGCAGTGCCTGGCTTAGGGATAGCCGGCTGATCCAGTGATTTTGATTATCTTAAATCAGCTCAGTGAAAACGTACGTGCCCCTTAAAAAAAGATTTTAAAAAGAGTAAACGGAGAGATGGTATGAGAAGGGTGAGACCGAGATTGATGGAAACCAACCTAACCGGTTTCTTCCATACATCTTCCTCATTCTTTCTGAGCTGCCACTTGAACACTAATTCATTCATTCACATTCCATAGCACCACCTGCCTACACTGCTAGTGCACCTTAGCAACACGTTTGTGTGTGTGTGTGTGTGAGTGAGCGCAGGCTCGCGTGTGCGTCGAGGCTGGATATGAGCGACAATAACAGACCGGTTTGGGGTCACCATTTCAAAAACTTGTCTAGTTCGTACATTACCATAATTACATAATTACTGGATCTCAGATATCAGTCTGAGTCTGGTATGATTCCCCTCTGCCATTTTTTTGTGTTAACCCCAAAAGGTAGACGAGCCACGAATCTGTCAGGTAGCCTAGCTCAGGGGAGAGGTGGAGTCAGGCTGTTCAGCTGTTTACTTTGATCTTCAAACTCCTAAGTCTAACAAAGTCTTAACAACAATATGAGCAATAATACAATTATTGACAATTATATGATATCACTTTTATCATGATTGTTCACCATGTAACATTTTGTAAACTTATACAGTGACTTGCAAAAGTATTCAACCCCCTTCAAACATATCACATTTGTCTGGATTAATGATAGACAAATTCTTCCAGTCAGTATTTTTATAGCAAACTCATATGTACTAACAGTAAATTTTCAATGCCGAAATTAATTCTTGGACTACAGATCGTTCCAAGAAAACAAAAAGCTGAAATATGCTGCTTGCATAAGTATTCAACCCCTACACATTAGTATTTGGTAGAGCCACCTCTTGCTGCAATAACAGTCTTGAGTCTTTTGGGGTAAGTATCTACCAGCTTTGCAGCTTTTTTCGGGAGGATTTTTGCCCATTCTTCTTGGCAGATTTAATCCAGGTTGTTCAGGTTGGTTGGATAACGCTTGTGGACCGCAACTTTCATACAGTGCCAAAGATTCTCGATGGGTTTGACTTGGCCACTGTCAACATTAACCCTTTTGTTGTTTAACCACCATCCTGTGTTGCTTTGGCCTTGTGCTTGCATCATTGTCCTGCTGAAAGGTGAAGTTTCTCCCTAGCTTCAGTTTTTTAGCAAACTGAAGCAGGTTCTCTTGCAGTATATATATATTCTGTATTTTGCTCCGTCCATTCTTCCTTTAAATTTAACAAGATGCCCAGTCCCCGCTGACGAAAAGCATACCCACAGCATGATGCTGCCACCACCATACTTCAAGGGATGGTGTTTCTTGAGGCATGGGCAGTGTTAGGTTTGCGTCACATATAGCGCTTTGATTTTGGCCAAAAATCTCTATCTTCGTCTCATCAGACCACAAAACCTTGTTCCACATCATAGCTGGATAGCTGGCAAACTCTAGATGTGCTTTGATATGGTTGCTCTTGAGTAATGGCTTCTTTCTAGACACCCTCCATTACAAGCCAGTATTATGCAGTGTTCTTGAATGGTTGACTGCTGCACCTTCCCTCCACTCTCAGCCACTGAACTCTGTTGCTCCCTCAAAGTGATTGTTAGCCTCTCTGTGGCTTCCCTCATTAGTCTCCTTGTTCGGATGCTGAGCTTTGAGGGACGGCCTTGACTAAATGGGTGGTGTAATGCAGCTTCCACTTCCTTACTATTGATCCAACAGTGCACGCAAGGATATCCAAACACTTGGATATTATTTATAATTTCGGGGGGGGGGGGGGGGGGGGGGGGGGGGGCAACTGTAAGGCCTACGGTGTCCTCCTTAGGGCAATATTTTCCAAATCACAGGGGTTGAATACTTATATGCAAACATAATTTTTCAGTTATTTATTTTTCTTACAAAATGTTTCTAACATAAATCCAATGTGACTTTTAAATAATTATTTTTAAGGGTCAGTCTTTTGAAATAAAATATTAAACAGAACAAAATATCAATGTATCATTTGTAATCCAAACAAATCTGATGAGTTTCAAGGGGGTTGAATACTTTTGCAAGCCACTGTATATCGAACGTTTTATTTGTCTCTTTTTACACGCATATACTGTATATGCTGAACACATATTTTATATATATATATATATATATATATATATATATATATATATATATATATATATTTATATATACTTTCTCACTTAAGCCAAGTGACACAAACGTTTATACTTTTGTACTCTGTGGTCCACAAAAACGTGAGCACATCTTAATGCTTAAAATGTTGCTGGTAAAAGATTATTCAGGACAAATTAAATATGTTTATAAAAACTTTTATTTCTTCGTACAAATATAAAAACAATTGGTTCATAACCATTTTCATGAATATATTCTTTAACATCCCCATAATACCAAGGTATAGGAATAGAACCTCTTGGAAGACTTCATTGCTCTTTGCAGAACATCCGTTGATTCCAGTTCATTGGTCAATTAGGACATTGAGAGATCATAGGCTGACAAGCATCTGTCAAGTCTCCTTCCATTTAAGCATAGTTTAAAACACAAACAAAATTCGGAGTTACATCGTCACACACACTTTGGCAACAAAGACATCATCAGCAATGCATGGGCAAGCTAAATCCTCTGTCAATTATTTCCCAAGTGAATTCAAATGCAATATGTGCGCTTGAACTTCTCATGCTTTCTCAAATGTACAGTTATCAAACATAAGTTGTGAGGTAATAAGTTACAAATCATTAAATAAGTCTATAAATACTTAAACTATTGCGAGCTGAAGGCATGGCTTGTCATATTGACAGGCATAAATACATAAAGAGTGCAAATATTTAGGAATTCATGGTACAGAACGCAGATCTGTCAACCATAACTTTAACACAGCCCTGAAAATGAATCTAAAGGCAACCTTTCTTTTTTCTTCTTCCAGTCAAAAGAATGTCATAAGAAGAAATTAATCTATAGACTTGCAACAGTTAAAGACAGTTCAAATCATTTGATGTCCAGAACTTTCACGTCTTCAGAATGGATCATAACCTGAATCTGATTTATTGACCCCATCCTCCGATGCCGATCTCCTGCTTGTAGCGGTTGGTGAGAGTGTGAGCTTGTTGAGTCAGCTTGGAGAGCACCCCATGTAACCCCGTCATGTGGAACTGAAATTGCTTCTCCAAGTCGTCTTCTTCCTCGGAATCTTCGGAGGAATCCTCTGAATCGGACCGGGAAACCTTCATGGACTCACTCTCCATGCGCCTCTCCTCAGCTCGCCTGACGCCCAATTCGATGTCTTGCCGGATGGACTTCAGCAGTTGGTAGTAACTGTACATGTCCCCGTCATCCATGTCGCTGTTTGTGGATTTGATGGCTGTCATCTCTCTCTCGTCGTCGAGCGGGACGTCCCGAAGCAGGCTGGGCACCATAACCGTCTGGTCCATGTTGTTAACAGCACCGATAAAGCGGTTCATAGCGTTGAAGAGAGAGTGCTTCTGGTTGCTGGTTTCGGAGATCTGCATCATCTTCTCTAGTTTTTTTCACTCCACTAAAACTGAGTTGAGGCAATTTCTTTGTCCGTGCACCCAGATAGTTCGCTGTGTTCTTTATGCGTGCTCTAATTCCGAAATAATCGGCTTTAATATGCGGTTGTTCTTTGTAAAGCTGAGAGATTGGTCTTCCGCTTCAGGATAATAAAAAAAAAATTATCGACAAATTTTGTATTTGGTTTATCTTTTTGCGTCTTCTTGTCGTTTTTGTTTCTTTCTGTCAGTCGAAGTTCCTGGTTGGTGTTTTATAGTCCAGGTGGTTTCGTCAAGGGCGTTCCCAGAACCTGTTTGTCAGGTTACGTTCAATAGTAACTGGACTCCAATGACCGGGAGTAGCACCCAAAAAAAGTGGTGAAGCAGGAGTGGCCTCTTTTCAATGACATGAAACTGATGCAACTACAGGCCGGCTATTGCATGGTCAGTGCTAGATTATGACAAACCAACGCTATAGTATAGATGATGCTAACTTTTGTCATTTTTCTTTTTCAATATATTCGCTAAAAGATACGTTTTAATAACCATCGTCATCCACACCACGCCCACAACCACTATCAGACATTCCTCTGTGGATGAGCAACAAAAGGGCTGGGCTAAGCGGAGCGGAACTTCATGTCCTAAATATTCATGAAGCAAGCCATCAGCCCACTGTCATGGCTGAAATTTAAACCAATCGGATTTCATATTCACGGCTCGGCCGCCAGTTCACACATTTTATAGATTTTGTTTGTATTTTGGGGGAAGATTCTACAGGCCTATTTTTGCTCACAAATTATAATTGCTTGGCCTTATATTGTTTGACTATAGCGTGATGGTAAAAATGTTGACAAAAAAAGCAAACTCAAAATGAACCCTCATGCATTTGTTATTATTCTACAAAATTACTCAACCCAACATCCTATGGGTAGGCTATCTATTATGTGTCTAAATCATACCATACAATAAGTGAAGAGGATGGTCATGGTCTTCTGAAAATAACCAAACTGCAGGGGCAAGAAAATGGCTATAATATAATTTACCATCAGTCAAACAGTTTTTGCCTTGACCTGACAGATAGCTTGCATTCATTTTTTATCTTATATTGCATTTGTTATTTTCAAGTACAGCTTTCAATTGACCTACTCTCGTTTCATAATATTTTAAAAGCCGTCCACGTCATATAAATATTCTTGTTCATATATTACATATAATACAGCCTATATACTATATAGGCTATATATACAGATGCATCAATATTTATATATATATATATATATATATATATCTATATATATATCTATATATATATATATATATATATATATATATATATGCTGAACAAAAACATATGCCTTACTATTTAAAATATATTAAATAGTTACTACTAATATAGGCCTACTATATATATTGTTTGACTATAGCTTGATGGTCATGGTTCTGAAAATATTGGTTTAAAGAGAGAGGTGAAATTGAGACAAAAAAACTCAAAATGAACCCTCATACCTTTGTTATTATTCTACAAAATTACTCAATCCAAAATCCTATGCGTAGGCTATCTATGCGTCTAAATCATACCATACAATAAGTGAATAGGATGGTCTTCTGAAAATAACCAAACTGCAGGGGCAAGAAAATGGCTATAGCGCATATCATACTGTGTAATTTACCATCATTCAAACAGTTTTTGCCTTGACCCGAGCCCGAATAGATAGCTTGCATTCATTTTTATCTTATATTGCATTTGTTATTTTCAAATCAAGTGCAGCTTTCAACTGACCTACTCTCATTCATAATCAAGCTGCCCACGTCATATTCAAAGATAATGCATACTATCTTGGCTGCAGTGATTGTGAACTGCTTGTCTGTGCTACCTACATGTTATTCAGACGGGTTATGTAACGTTGGTCATAATCACCAAGTAAAATTAATAAAATACAATTTTGTTCCTATCAACACAGTTACGCCAGTGCAGGACAGAATTGTTTTAGGCTCGCTTGTTGAAACGCATAAAAAGCGACTGTAGGTTTGGCCCTATATGCCCACTGTAGGAAGTAGTTGGACAGTTGTGTCAAGCCACAGCAAATGTGCTAGACATTTTTTATTGGAAATGGCTAGTACTGGTACGATATCATTAAACGAAAGTTGCGTATTCTTTAATACAGACTCTGACGACTATCGATGTGTAAGTGTCTTTTCAGTTAGCTTGTAGCTACATAAAATACTGACAGCATGGAGCGTTATCATTTGCTAACAAGCTAACGAGCTTATCTTACAAGTTGGCCTTGTTATTACACTGCTGGTCGCGTATTGTTAATTTGTCATATTGGTGGTCTACAGTTAGTCAATGTTATTGCTTCCTATTAATTTGCATTTGCATGATGTCCAGATCTCAGCTTGAAGTGTGTTAGTTACAAGTGTGTCAGTTATCCCTGGCTGTGTTAGTTATTGTCCCTAACTTAAGTATAGTAAGACAACAGCCTTCCGAGTTATAGTCAAATCAGTGCTGATTTGTTAAGACTTCCAAGAACAACGTATATTAAAGAGCCACGCACTTTTTATCGTGATTACGAGGACAAGTGATCTAAATAACATAATAATGGGTTACCTGATTGGCAACCTGACTGAAAACCCGGAACCGACCGGTGAGATATCTTATCACTGCACTCTTTCCGTGTATACAAACTGGCTGTGTGTGAAGTTGTAAATCAGTGCAACACCATCTTAAAAACATCCGTTGTCGTAAAGGTCAATGTCTTCCTCAGCAAAACAATGTTGAAATATTGTTCAGCCTGAAGCCACATACATAAGTGATTACAGAAAAGTCAATACTCACATCCAATAAATTGTACTTTAATTCTAGTTATTCTGCAATTGACTGACAACTCAAGCAGCTAACCTAGGTCAAGAGGTCACCAAAGTTATTTTCAAAATTCTTGTTTCAGAATTTAAAAAATGTAGTATTTATTTTTATAAACCACTGTATTTAATGAGTGAGCAAGCCTCTTTTGAATGATTTCTTATTGCTTACTGAGGTACTATTAGTTTTGCATTTGCACAACTATGAAGTTTGCACTCCCTTCATCATTGGTGCAAACGTTCATCCTCCCTGGCTTGTTCTTGCCTGTGTTGAGTGATACACAGTGTAGCGAAGTACAATTTCTATTCTTGTGGAAAGCTTTCCACCACCTAATGTTTAGTACACAACTTTTGCTATAGCTTTGTTTGTTTCATACAGTCAGTGTGTTTCTGGTGTGAACGGCCACTGTGTTTGTGTTATGTCGATGTACTCCATAACTCCTTCCAAGTCCATTAAAATGCCAGAGGCTTTTGGGTGTTTGCGTACTTTGTAATTTGTCTTTGGCTCCTCACTTCATTGTCTCTGCAACGTTCTCGATCAATCACTCTCACATTCTCTTTCTCTGTCACGCCCATTAAATAGGCCCAGTTTCTTTAGGTTGGATGCCTGACAAATAACAGGTTGTTCACTTGTTTCGGTCCTTATCATATGTAACAGGAGGTTGGAGTGACTGGCACCTGCCTGCTCACTTATCAAGTAGGTTAATCTCTGAGTTATAATTTACAACCCCAGGTGCTTTATTGTGGGTTACAGTCGGTCACTGCTATAGTATGAAGGCTTATTTAAATTGGACTATAAGCAAAATATAGATATGGAGATAGAGATGCATCAACATGCTTTTAATTTAAAACGTCATAAAATATCAGCCTATCTGACTGATACCATTGTAATAATTGATAAACAAAGCTCCGACACAGTTGGAAAAAGTAACATGAAATAAAAAGACATGTCTGCTTCAGTAAAAAGTTATCGTAACCATTTCTGTATCAGTCAGTTGGATTAAGCTCACTTGTTGCAGTGATCAGTACACTGTACACATGTCAATTATGAAAAAATAAGTTGGAACAGTGGTGTCCTGGTAAACAGTTAGTGATCAAACAGTGTGCACAGCCATGCTGTCTGAGGGATTAAGATCCTGAAAGTTGCAATACGTACTATCTAGCGTGCATTTTTTGGTGAAGTCCCATTTGTATCTCAGCTTGTATGTAAGCCTGATATTTGAGTGCGGTGGGACTAAAAAGCAATTTGGTCTAAACTGCGGGCTGTAAAGTTTGATGCATTTATTGAAATCACATTTTGAAAGATAAAAAAAATTCGAAATTAGCAGCACAATTGAATGTCCGGTGCTGACGATCATGTGTCTGTCCTTTTCTTCCACAGTTGGTTATTCTGAAAGTCAAACGAGCGACCGGAACCTTCTCCTTAATGGGATGGTGAGTAAAGGTTGAGTAGCGCAAGATAAAGAAAGCAAGGTATGGTATGTTGTTATGGTTGTTGTTGTTGTTGTTTAACATCTCATATTTGTCTCCCTAGCTTCTTCATGCTGTTTGTGATCTGGTTGCTACGCAGGTATCACTCCTTGGCTCAGGTAAACAACATCTCGTCTGTTTATGTCTGGGGACCCTTTGGGTGGTGATGTGCTAACTGGTGCATCTCGGAATGCTCAGGCATAGGCCTCATCGAGTCTGTTCAATTACACACAACAACTCATGGCCTAATATAAATATAATTAAAACCAAGGAATGTGACGCTAACAAGCTCGTGGTCTGTCTCCGATAATTATGTCACTCTTGTATTTTGCACCACTCCAAGCAAAGAGAAGTCATCGCACAGAGTTTGAAGTGCACTGCAGAAGGATTTTTACATGATAACATTCTCTGGATTCCACAGAAGCCTGTTCCGCTGGTCTACCTGGTTCGCAGCTCGCATTGTGGTCCTCCTAATTCTGGAGTAAATGACGGCTTAGTGGTCGGCTCCCAACAGATCCTATTACTGCTGGGCGAGAGAGCACTTAGTGTGGGAGCGTGTGGAGCACAGCCTCGCTCCCTGGTCACCTCCAGCTCAACCCCAGCACGGCCTCGCTTTCCTCCCTGCCCGGGGGTAGACTATCGGTCAATCTTCTTTAGGGCACCCTTGCCTTCTCTCTCTTTCCCTCCCCAACCCTCCAGTCGGCTCTCAACAGGCCTATTCAGGGGAAGGTTGATAGATTGCCTTGGACCGCAAACGTCCTGATAACGATACGCAGGGTGGGAAAAGAAACACCCACAACTTTACAGATTTATACGTAGCCTTAGCATTTTCTCCATGCTCAATACATTTTTTGGAGTGGAGGAGAGTAGCCTTGTTGATTCAATCCCTGTTCATTTAAGGAACTATGTGTTGAATAAATTGAATAAACGAAAACACGCCTCTTTTCTCTTTCTCTGCAGAAAATGATTCTCAGTTTGACTGCTGCAGCCTTTTTTGACAGCGTAGCGTATGTCATGGTGAGTCCCCCCCCCCCCCCCCCCCCTCACACACACACACACACACACACACACACACACATATACTGTATGTTCCGCCAGAATGTAACGTTTCTGAATCCCTCCTGGCTCAACCATATATCCATGCTCCCTCCTCAGGGGGAGTCGCATCCCGTGGGGAGTATGTGTAACTTCCAGGCCTGGTGGCTCACCTACTTTGGTAAGGGCATCTACTGTGGTAAGGTCCCTTAGCCTTTAGGGTTGAACACGCTCCTAGCTACCGTGGTAGACCTGACTTCATCTCAGCTGTTTTTTGCTCTAGAGGGCCCAGCGGCTTCGCGGACTTTAACTGCAGCGCGTTGTTAACACATCCCATTTCATGAACAAACAGGACCACTAATCTCTTGTGACCTTATGACAGGGCCACTAACGTTTATGTGATTGCTTATATCTGCAGCAGGCTTACGCACACACACACACACACACACACACACACACAGCATGGTAGGCTGATTGGGAGGTTCCATCATGATGGAATATCATCAGTTTTATCTCGAACAATAATTTCTTAAATCATAATACGTTCTATCCCAACCCCTTAATTTGTTTAAAAACACTATGTTAACACATATGTCAACTTTACAAGTACTTACTCATCTACAACTTTTTATACACCCATAAGTGATTGATCAAATTTTTACAAATTGATCACGCCAGTCAGAATACTAGCTAATAGCGTTAATGAATGGATTGTGTGGTAAGGACCAAATGTTCAGCCGGTCAGTCTTCCATGGTTATGTAAGTAGTGTTTACCAAAAACAGCAACGACTGCTGTAGCTTAGAGGAGGAAATGAACAGAGAGGTACGGCTTCCGAAACCGTCGACGGTAGGCCATACCATAGGCGCACACACAGCCTCTCTATTGTGTAAAGGCTTGTGCAGAGTTGGTGTGCCTAGTTCCGAGAATCAATCACGTTGACAGCCAGCCCAGCCAGTCCTGTCAAGGCTCATGCAGTGCACACACGCACGCAAAAGCAAAAGGGGAGGGGGAGGGAGGGAGGGGTGATAGAATAGAGTTTTCAGGGGGTCAGCCAGTTTTCCCGGGAATCCCTGCCACACTGTTGGCTGTCTGCCATTTTTTCCCGGGACTCGTGTCGTCCTCCTGCGCCGTTCTTCCTCTCTGGCTCGTGGTGCCAGTGTTTTTCCATGGTTCATCATTATCTCTCTCCCAGCTCTCCCTCTCATCCATCACTATCAGCCACAGGTTTCCCTCATATTACCGCTGAATGGGTCCTCATTTATCATAGAGGTGGGACACACACAGGTGCCCGCCCGCACGCGCACACATAGAAACAGGTGCATACACAGATATATGCCGCGAGAGGATTCCTGATGTGACCTTGCCTTCTCCTCCCTCTGCCTCGTGTGTGTGTGTGTGTGTGTGTGTGTGTGTGTGTGTGTGTGCGCGCGCGTGTGTGCGCGCGTGCGTGCGTGCGTGCGTGCGTTCGTGTGCGTCCCCCCCTAGACTGGAGTGCCTTGGCCTGGGTTTGCCTGATCACGTTTAACCTGTACCTTAACCTGGTCAAGGAGATGAGCACCAACAAATACGAGACGTGAGTGACAAATATCCACTGCAGTCCTCCCCCTAGTCTCTCTAGGGCCTGTCTGCCTGCCTGCCTGCCTGCCTGCCTGCCTGCCTGCCTGTCCCTCCCTTTGTCCTTCTCTGTTTGTTTGTCCGTCTCAGTCTGTCAGGCCTACACTGTGATGAAATCATGTCTGGGTTTGTTTATGAGGTGGGATGAGGTCTGCCGTGTTGACCGCGTGTCCCTGTGGTGCACTGACAGCGTTCCTCTTTCTCGCGTTGAAAGTCAACACTCTCATGGTGAGCATGGCAGCTGGGAATGTTGCTGCGTGTTTGTTTGTGTGTGAACGTGGTTCTGTGCCTGCGGCTGTTCAGTCCAACAACATTTTTATTCTACCCAACACAAACCCGTAATTCATTCCGAGGTGCGTGGGTGTGTGTCCAGGTACGCGGGTGTGTGTCCGTGTCCTGCACGCGTGTGTATATTGGCCTAAAAGGGAAGGGGAGTGGGCGGGGTTACTTAAACGGGATGGCATCCTTTAGGTGTGTCCGATATTGATTGTCAATAAGCCAGGCGATATATTGGCGATAAGGGGGATGTTTATGGCAGCGAGGTTTGGCAGCGTATGAACTGCCACTTCTACACCTCCTGTCTGCCTGTAATTGGTCTGGTGGGGTCGGGGGTGGGGAGGAGGGCACACTCTTGAATAGATGGGGGGGATAGGAGCACAGGATGCAGGATGGGACAGGATGATGGATAGTTGAAAGATAGTAAAAATTCCAGGAGAGCTGGTAGAAATAAGCTGTTTGGAGGAGGAGAACAGAGAGAAAAGGGGAGATAAAAAGCAAAAGAAAGGTAATGCAGTGATTTCAGAGGCAGAAAGAGAGGACGCCTCCCATAGAAAATATATGAGACAGTCAGGGGGCGGTGTATGTGTGTGTGTGTCTAAGTGTGTGTAGGGGTGTGTTCGCCAGAGCGTAGCAGTCCTGCTGTGGCTCATTAAGCCCATGTTGTGCTGCGGACCTCGTCATCTCCCTCTCTCAGCGTGTGTGTGTGTGTGTGTGTGTGTGTGTGTGTGTGTTCGCAGGCCCGGAAGGTGTGTGTGTGTGTGTGTGTGTGTGCGCTCCGCATTGATTTCCTGACAACCCGCCCCTCCCGCCGCGTGGCGTGGCATTGCTGATTTCACCCTCCGACTCTGTCTCTTTCCGTCCCCCGTCCGCGCGGACGACTACCTTTCTCTCTCTCCTCTCATCCCAGCGGCCACCCACTCGCCCGTCTCTCCACGGCCATCTTAGCCCAGTCCGACCTGCCATTTACTGCCGCTCCTCCTCCACTCCCCCTCTCCCAACTGTCGATCCCAGCCAGACCGGCTCGGGGGAACGAGGGAGGGAGGGAGAGGGGGGAGGGGGAGAGGCGAGGCGTGAGGGAAAGAGGCCCCCGGCGTGAGAGAGTGTGCGGATTGACCGCGCGTCGCCCTCCTCTCCGTTCGATTGACCGCACTCGGAACTAGTCACAGCAGGACTTCCAGTCTATTGACCGTGACACGGGCCGCTCCATAAAGTATCGACGGTCACACCTGAAGGCACCGAGCCAGGACCTTGTTCTGTCAGAGACACACACACACACACACACACACACACACACACACACACACACACACACAGTGAACACTGGCTAATCAGGCTGGCAGCTTTATTGATATAATGAATCTTCTTCGCCAGCTGCCAGTCTTTACCATTTTTCCATTTGGTCACCTAACCTGTGATATTCTACAGAACACGGAGCCTGTGTCGATCTGCTTCTCTCCCTGTGTGTGTTTGTGTGTGTCCCCCAGGCTATACCACCTGACGGCGTGGGGGGTCCCCCTGGTCATGGCCTCCCTGCCCCTGTTCTGGGGTTACTACGGTCCGGCAGGAGCCTGGTGGTAAGCAGACTGGTCCACGCCGTTTGGTCACTATACGTTTGTATGGAATACGTGGCGAAGCACATCATAATAGAAAGTGCTTCTTGATTACGTGTGTACACGACATATTAAAGAGGGAGTTAAAGGAAGTGCGGCTGTGGGAGAGAATTAGGACAGGAGCTCGATGGCGGGACTCCTCTCTCCTCACTGCGTCTATTAATAGCAGCAGCCATGCCCTTCTTTTCCCCGTACGTAGTCACCCGCTCTCTTCCGCTGCCTCTTCCCTCTTTGTGATTCTCTTGCTCCCTCCCTCCCCCTCTCTTTTTCCCTTCTCTTTCGCTCTCTCCAGCTGGATCACAGACGCTCACGTAGCCTGGAGATTTGGGATGTAAGTAAAACCTTTCAGCCCAGCCATCGGAGGATGTGGAGGAGAAGGAGCAGGAGGAGGAGGAGGAGGAGGAGGAGGAAAGGGGAAGAAGTGATGAGGGGAGGGAGAGAAGTTGTTCCCCGTAGAGAGGTGACAGGGTTGCGTGTCAGGGGGCCCGAGGGTTTTTCCCGTGTGTGTGTGTGTGTGTGTGTGTTTCAGTGTGTTTCAGTAAGGTTTCCAGCAGGGTATTTTATATGAAGCTCCTGTATGTGATCAGTGGAAGTGTTAGGAACCTAAACCGCAAGGATTATATATGCATGCCGTCGACTGCAAGTGGCCCTGAGTGACGAAAGGTCCTGCCAATCACACACACACACACGCGTGCTCCGGCACACACACACACACACACACACACACACACACCACACACACACCGACCCACCCCCACAGACACCCCCCATCCGTTATCAACGTAGGTAATTGTGCCTCGGCTCGCGGCACCAGCAGGGAATCAAGCTCGCTAAGCAAACCTCTCCCTCGGCACACAGCTATCAGCCCAGACAGGCGTGGTAGCGCGGCGCTCAGCGCCCCTTTATCAGCGCGGCTCCCTGATTCTCTCTTGTGTCTGAGGCGGCGGCGCCCGGAGGATGAGCTGCTCCCGGAGTCCGGAAATCTTCATTAAGCCTAATTACACCAAACGAGACGAGAGATTAGAGGGCAAAGACCAAGCCTGTCGGGCGGCACGCGTCTGACACCTTACCCCCCCCCCCCCCCCCCCCCCCCCCAAAAAAAAAATTTTAAAAAAAAATAAAAGCAGAGGGGAATAGCGAAGATGGTGTCGGGATTGAGAGCCAAACAGATAAGAGGAGAAGAGTGTGGGGAGACGGGGAGGGTTAGAAGGAGCGAGGTGGCGGGCTCCCGGGATCCAGAAAGAGGACGAAACGGTGTGAGAAAGGGAGAAGTGATGGGAGGAGGAGAGATGGAGAGGAAGGGCAAGAGCGATGGCTTCCCTCCTTTGTCCCCGGCCTCCGCGCACTCAGTCTTCATCAGTGCTCAGCGGAGCACGTGGACCGGAGCGAGGGAGCGGGGAATAAAGATGGACGAAGAGATAGAGAGAAAGGGATGGTGCGTGGTGTGCGCGGAGGGGACAGGGGACGGGATGGGGGGGGATAGGAAGAGTCTGGAGCTGAATCAGAGGAGCAGGAGGAAAGGGCTGACTCAGCGTTTCTAGCCGCTCGAGTGAGTCACCGCTCCATGTGTCATCCTCGCCGTGTGTCTGCGCGCCATATGCTCCCATCGTTTTCGACCTGATATTAAACCTTTATTTAACCGCATCGTGTAGCTGGCCGCCAGGCAGGCCCCTGGGAGAGGTGCTCGTCCATGGCCGTGGCTGTGCCGACGTTGGGCTGGTCTGGCTGGAAGGATGAGAGGGTTTGACCGTGGTGTTCCAGCGTGCGAGGGACGAGAGAGAACGTGCACCTGCATGACGGCAGTTATCTTACCGACCAACCGTTTTCTCACTTCCTTTTTTTTTATTCTCGATTATTTTCTTTCTCTCTCTCTCTCTCTCTCTCTCTCTCTCTCTCTCTCCACCTGTCTTTGTGCACCATCCCTCTCTTTTATGCGTGACATTTAAGAGTGGTTGAACAGGTCGTTCACGACGGTTTGGTCTTATACCGATAGCATCTACGGTTTTATTCTAGTTCTCAGGCTCAGAGCCGAGCTGGTGCGCGGCGGTTATCTATGTGTGCCATCGTAAGTCCCCCCCCCACCCCCCCACCCCCAGCCTCCGTCCGCTGCGCGCGCTGCCCTCCTTCTGAGGCCTGTAATTAATGTGTCCCCTGGGGACTGACGGCGCTGCGTGTGTGTTTGCCTTCGGCGCTCCGTCTCTCCTTCTGGTCTGTTGTTCCCACCCCGCGCCTTCCTGTTCGGCTTGTCCTACCCCCCCCCTCCCCCCCCTTCTCCATCTCCTCTCCTGTCCCCCCCCCCCCCCCAATATATCTCTCTTTATCCCCCCCTTCCCTGTCTCCACATCTCAGGGTAGTGCTCAGCTGTAGAGCACAGCGGACCCTAATGGCAGATCATTATCATGCTAATTAGAGCACTTTGTAGCTGCCGCCCATCACCCCCTCCCCCTCCCCTTCTCCCACCCTTCATTAAAAGGCCACTCCCCCCCCCCCCCCCCCCGCTCCATCGTTAACGGGAGACGCAGCGGCATAATTGGACGCCATTTATTCCGGCGAGCGGGTTATTAAATCACACAGGGGTGAGGTAAGCTCGCTCCTGTCTTTCTGGAACATTTCTCCCTGGTCTGTCACGCCTACGCACACAATCGGACGGACGCTTTTATTTTTTTTTTTTTGCTGGGATCTATAAACAAAACGTTTTCGAAGGCTGTGGAGGGTGTGTTCTGTCTAGTACATTGGTAACATTCTGTTACAAGCAACCTTTCCTGTTCAATGCTCTGGAATGTATTCTTCGTAACCACGTTCTTTCACTTGAAACCAACCAACCTGTTGTTTTTTCCCCGCAACTGTCAGAACGTTAACATGAGCACTTGGCTCTTTCCAGAGGGCCTTAGCTAGTTTTGGGATCAAATTCATATAAAAGGGTCTATAGAAAAGTTTGACCGGAATGTTTTGTAAAGTTCAAAGCCATTTCCTGCAAATGTGGTATTTAGATAGATGTAGTTTGTTATTCTGCTCTAAACTGGGGTGAAGGTTTTTCTGGGGTGCATTTAGAGTCTGCTAAGTGGCCGCAGTGTGGTCCTTTTTGGGTCAAGTAGCTAGCTAACACTTTGTCTTGTGCTAGTTCAGGAAGCTTCCTGCTCCTTTCTTTTTTAAATGATATCCGTCAAAAGAAAAAAAAAGACATTTCCCTATTGCTGTCATTCAAAATGACATGACTCACACACAAAAATTGTCTGGTTAGGAATCTAGCTGTTGCTCACATCCCTATGGACAGCTAACAGAGTTAAACCAAGCAGCAACCTGTTGTCCTCAAAGTGTGTGCATGACAAAGCAACTTGTCAAAACCAATAGAGGGAACGATGGCAATCACTTATGGTTATATTATTAGTCACTTTGCTAATTATTGCCTGTGCATGCCAAACTTTATTAAATCTGATTAGAAATGTATCGAAGGCAGCTGTCGAGCATCAGTAATTCATCAAAATAGACAATTTCTCAATGAAGGAGAATTTTTAAGTGCCCAATGGCATTGATGCCTGCCCTTCTCCCAAGAGACAGTAGAGTGGGTTATACAGTGGTTTCTCACAGAGCAAAATGTTGCTAAAAACATGAGCGTCACTAGTGGTGTTATCTGTTACTTTGTTGGACAGACAGTCCATTCCCTGATTACTACTTTCTCAAACCCTGGAAGGCTGTTTCTGGAAACTGGTCAAGATCTGTTCTGGCCCGACCGCTTGACTATTCGAGTTTACGATTGTGTGAGGCAATGGCATGTCGGGGTGTGTGTGTACAGTGTGTTTTGTTGTGTTGTGATGTTAGGTGTCGTAGGCCAGGCTTAGGCTAAGAGTGTAAGGGCGGGTTTGTTTGAGAGGCCAATGCCAGAGGAGGGAGGAGTGTCACACAAAGGCCTGCTGTGATTTAGAAGGAGGTTGAAACCCTTCGAGAGGTTGCATCACCGCCTCGCCTTGACACACATTGCGTAATCTGTCTATTCGGCGTCTGTGTGCCCTGAATACCTTGCGTGTCAGCGATACTCAAGTTCCTCTACTCCCTGTCGACTGCCGACCTTGGCGTTTTCAACCCACCGCTCCCATGGCTGTTGAGTTAGACAAAGAAAATCCGTTGTAATTTTTAATCCCTGTAGAACTTGTAGCGATTGCACATACAGACGTGTTTGTGCATGTATACATGTGCGTGTCATTCCACTACTCATAGGTAGTACTGTTAGAAGGCTGTAGTCCTGGTAATTCCGGTCACTAGAACGGTTTGCCACAGAGGCAACCCTGCAAACTGGATTTTTTACATCGAAGGATGTAATTAAGTAATAACTTCAAAAGCCCAGAAATTCATAAGCCAAGATACAACTTAAAGTAGCAACCTGTTGAGCCCCAGCTATCAGAGCTCACCTCGTCTCAACTGAAGAAACGGTGGGCTTCACGTCAGCACTTCCCCAACAGCCCTGTCATCCACCTGCATTAGAGAAGAGACTACTGACCACTAGTGTTTCATGTCCTAATAAACGTCTTATCCCCCACTCTCTCTCCCTTCTAGATGGTACGTCCCATTGTTTACCCTCATTTTCCTCATGATCTTCTGCTACGCCAGGATCATCTATGTAGCCAACGAGAGGGTGAGCGCCCATTCCACTTATTTCATGCACACAACACGATTGCTTATATAAACGGTGAAACTCAGACATGGTCTGTTTCACGGTGAGTTTTTCCTTTTGTGGCGGGTTTGGTATGTGTACCTGTCATGTAAATAAAGCTTATAGAGTTTACTTTGGTACATGCCAAAACGGCAGGCTTTAACAGTGAGTTTCTGCAGTGAGTTGTCGTCCGTCTGTCCGTCCGTCCTCCCCGTCCTTCCCGTCCCCCCCGTCCCCCCCGTCCCCCGTCCTCTCAGAGCGCGGGTACAGTAAAAGCCTGGGGCGAGCATTCCAAAAGGTTCACATAGCAGCCATTCCGCTGGCCTGACAACACCAGCGGAGTCAGAGCCGCCCTGTGCCGGAACGGGCGTGTGCGCGTGTGCGCGTGTGCGCGTGTGCGCGTGTGCGCGTGGGTGTGTGGGTGTGTGGGTGTATGTGCTGTATATGCATGACATTAAATTTTTTATCGAGTAATCGAACATTTTCTCAGTGTTCATAGTACAGAGATTACTAATCCCCTGAATCCGCCCATCCCACCCACTTCTCAGACCTGCAAGAATTCAATAAAGCAAGTCATATTCCAAAATGACAGAAAATACTGAGGCACAAAATAATTATAATAATTATAATTAGTATGACGATAATTATTACAATAATTACAAATAAAAAACAAGTTTAGACATACTAGGGGGTTTTCATTCTTGGCTTCCATATTTTCCACAAATGTCAGGAAGGGTTGTCTAATGGTATGTAATCTCAGTACGGACCCTTGGAGAGAATGTCTTATCTTCCCTAGTGTGAGATATTGCATAACCTCTTTGATCCATTGAGAGTAAGTAGGGGGATGAGGGTCTTTCTACTTAAACCATATTGGTCAAATGGCTAACCGAGGTCAAAAGGCCAACATGTTGCGTTTCTAATTATTTAGTTGGACATCCATCCTGGACACATCCAAAACATATGTAATACATTTGCAGGAGATTGTTTGCACCGGTCACATGTGTGATGCAAGTCTGATTTAATTCTAGATAGTCTCACTTTATATCAATGGAGTATTCAGCATGCTGTTGACAGATGGATGATGAGTCAATTCTTCAAATAATATCCTGCCAGATTTCCTCTAGAATGTGTTAATCATAGACTTTAGTTCAGCATTTAATACTGTCATCCCCTCTAAGTTGATCACCAAGCTCAAAGACCTGGGCATTGGAGCTTCCATCGGGAACTGGTTATTGGACTTCCTGACCAACAGGCCCCAGCATGTTAAATTAGACCATCACTGCTCCTCCACTCTCATGCTAAACACGGGTGTACCACAAGGCTGTGTGATGAGTCCGTTCCTCTACTCCCTATTCACTCACGACTGCAGACCTGGACATAATTCCAACACCATTGTCAAGTTTGCAGATGACACCACAGTAATTGGCCTCATCAAGAACAACGATGAGTCGGCCTATAGGGAGGAGGTGGATCGCCTGGCTGCGTGGTGCGGCGACAACAACCTCCTGCTCAACACCAAGAAGACCAAGGAGCTCATAGTGGACTTCAGGAGGAATGCTGACACTCATCCACCCATCCACATCAATGGTGCGGCAGTGGAGTGTGTGAACAGCTTCAGATTCCTGGGGATCCACATCTCACAAAACCTCACCTGGACAACCAACTGCTCCAACCTGGTCAAGAAGGCTCACCAGCGGCTCTTTTTCCTGAGGAGCCTGAGGAAAAACCACCTCTCTTCAGACATCCTGGTGAACTTCTACCGCTGCACCATCGAGAGCATCCTAACCAACTGTATTACAGTTTGGTATGGGAACTGCTCTGTCGCGGACCAGAAGGCGTTGCAGAGGGTGGTGAAAACCGCCCAGCGCATCGCTGGAGCCCCACTTCCTGCTATAAAGGACATCTACAGGAAGCGTTGTCTTAGGAGGGCCATAAACATTAGAAAAGACTCCTGCCACCCAGCACATGGACTGTTTGCCCTCCTGCCCTCTGGGAAGCGCTACAGGAGCCTACGGACCAAGACCACTAGGTTCAGGAACAGCTTCTTCCCCACAGCTGTCTCCCTGCTGAACTCTGCCCCCCATGCCCCACCCCACCCCTAACACATATACACACGGATCTGAGCACCAGGACTCTACCAAGTATCATTGCACTACTGTAGATATGCTGTTTATAATGTAAATCATTTTCCCTGCACTACTGTACATACAGTATACTATATATTCTGTAGATTATGTAAATCATCCATTGCACTGTACTGCACTGTACATACTGTATACTTAACATTCTGTAGATAATGTAAATCACCCACTACTGTACACTACTCATATCGTAATTTATTTATACTGTTATCATAGCCTGTTCATAGACATAGATATAGACACTGCACATATGTATATCTTTTTTTATATCATTTCATACTGCACTTTGTAAATTATGTTATTTAAACACTGCTAAAAGCACTTCTGGTTGAGATGCAATCTGTATTTCGTTGCTTTGTACTTGTGACATGCGCAATGACAATAAAGTTGAATCTGAATCTGAATCTGATCTGAATCTAAGTCCTCTTCTCACCTGTGCTAAAATAATCTAAAGTTTTCAAGTTGTGTAGATTCAGAAGCTCATATAACCTACCTATAATCTGCTGTAACTCTGTCCTGAATTTAAAAATAGTCTAGCCAGGAAGTGGGGGCAGGGGGGGGGGGGGGGGGGGGGGGAGCAATCGCAACGTGATGCTACAAAGCTCCATAGCTGTAGATAACTGGAAAACATTGATCTAGGAATACTACATTTGTTCACCAGTTGTTCAAATGATGCAAGATTATTGTCTACACAGAGGTCATGTAATGGTGGGACCCCACTCCTTGACCAGATATTTAAAAAAAATTATAAATATTCTCATAAATATTTACATATTTACCTCTGTGCCCTCAATGGTGGGACCCCACTCCTTGACCAGATATTAAACGCTTCTTCTACTGTCAAGGGGGTAAACCTGTGTTTGTTAATTATGAGAGCGTATAGTGAGAGATTGTGAAGTGCAAATGATTTGAGCCTAAACTGGTTCCAAATGTTTACTGACGGTGCCACACCGACGGCTTGTTGCTAAAATAAGAGATGTGCTTTATAACTGGGAGTTTGGAACACAGCAACGCTGGTAAGGACCTGGGGCCCCCGGATGCCCTCTCTAAAATGAACCATTTAGGGGCCTCAGAATCGGCTGGGGGGACAGGAGTAACCTCTAAATGTAGGATTGCGGAATCGCCATATTACTAACATGCCCTATGTCTTCAGAAAAAGTGAAGTCGAATTTATTTCTAAAGCTCATTTAAAAACAACTTGGGTCGACCAAAGTGCAGTACAAAAAGATTGATTGCTGATTTTGACTTGGATGTCGCTATAGAGGAGTTATGGTTTAAATTTGAAGAAAGCACGCCGTTTGTGTCCCCACCTAAAATGAGGTGACGAGTATCCATGTTTAGAAATAGGGAGAAAATATGAATGAAAAATGCATTGTCGTCTACCAACTACAATAACATAATGCATATTCTGCGCTTGACATTACGCATGGTACATTATTACTGATTAAGAAAGCTGAACCTCTCGCCTTGGAGACAAAATTGGAATGATAAGCTTGACCTATCCAACCCCCTCTCTGTCTGCATTGGTTAGCTGTGCGTAGATGGGTCTCTTGGAGGAAGGCCATATCCATCTTGAGTTTTTGAAATGTAAGCACCATTTGGCGTTTCACAGGATGATTTAAAGACTTGACATTCCAGTTTACAAAGTTAACCAGGCAACCTTTTAAATGCTCCTAAATTAATTGCATCCCCCATTAGGGATTGTAATGGATAGTGTACTATAAGTAAAAAGTAAAACCATGAAATTGAAGACAATTGTAAAACAATTAACAAAACAAACTGGTACACACACAGGTCTAGTAGATCCCCTGTCACCTAACCGAACATGGTGGGTTCAGGATTCCTCTGCAATGCCCACGATTCGGATGTCACATCTCTGCACCCTCCCCTCTGTGCCCTCAAATTTACCGTCTCAGTTTTTAAGTTCAGCAACTAATCTGTAGTGCAGTGACTTCACCTCGGTCAAGGTGACCGACCTTCTCCCACGTCATTGACAGTGGTCCTCATAGCATCCAGCCTCATAGCAACCTCATAGCATCCAGCCTCATAGCAACCTCATTGCATCCAGCCTCATAGCAACCTCATAGCATCCAGCCTCATAGCATCCAGCCTCATAGCAACCTCATAGCATCCAGCCTCATAGCAACCTCATAGCATCCAGCCTCATAGCAACCTCTTTGCATCCAGCCTCATAGCAACCTCATAGCATCCAGCCTCATAGCAACCTCATAGCATCCAGCCTCATAGCAACCTCATAGCATCAAGCCTGATAGAAACCTCATAGCATCCAGCTCAGAGCGAATAGCTGCTGTGCTGTTTACAATTTCAGACCTAACCTCTTTTAGCCCGCTTTTAAGAGAATTTTAAGCTTCAGCGAGTGCATTGTTTTGCTCTGCCTCGATAACATCAGACATGTACGCTCTCAGTGAGGAGAGAATGTCAGCTTTCAAAGTGGCAGGTCACAGCGGCCCGGAGGCTTTGGGCCTACTGCTGGATGGAGCACTGTGTTTCTATTGACGGAGGTTGTCCGCCAGTAACGCAACGAATACAGATCCAGCATGCGGCAAAGTATTCTAAGACGTATCAGAGGGCAGATGTCACATCAAATGTGGAAACGGTGCGCAGTGAAACAACCGTGCCGAGAAAGTCAGGCAGGAGCTCCAGGTTAGGCGTGCCCTGCTCCTTTGCCGGCTCACCAGCGCCCCCCAAATATGAATGATTACACTTGGAGATCTGTATTCGGATAAAGTATTCAGCGGGCCTCAAAGAAATACTTAATCAAGGCTGAGGTTTGTGGCAGACAGGCCAGAAGACAGGCAGACGGAGAGACGGGCAGATTTATGGAAGGCCAGCGGACTGGCTGAGAGGGAGGCTAACAGATTGAGAGGAAGGCGACTGCGCGAGCGCCCTTTATCCGAGATGTGATAAAGGGAATAAATGAAGCTGGTTGGTTTGCAACCTCATAACTCATTCTGCTCACTGCCTCCACTCTCTCTCTCTCCCCCCTTAGCACCCCCCCCCCTCCTTCTCCTCCTCCTCCTCCTCCTCTTTCTATCATATTTATGAGAAGCTCGAGCCTTATCTCTTCACAGCTGCAGGCTGCCTCACTTGAAAGAATCGCAAAAGCCTTGAGAGCAGAGTAGGTGGCGACGATATGGAGAAAGGGATAAAGAAGAGAGAGGCGTCCTAGTGAAGGAAGAAGGGGGCAGAAAGGAGGGATCGGTGCGGGACAGAAAAGAAACGGCGAGAGGTTTCTAGACTTTTTTAGGGTTCTAACGTGAGGAAATGGGAAAGGAAATGACAAGAAAATATTTTGTTTAGAGCGACCATTTCTATTGCCAAGTCAACCGAAACAAATCTTGTACTTCTGACCAAAGGATGGTGTACTTTGTATGTAATTAGGGTGTTGTTTTTTTAAAAATAAAAGCTATAAGCTCTCCTAGACGGGTATTTAAGTAAAAAAAAAAAAAAAAGTGTATTCTACTGAGGCTCTTCAAAGGGTTCCCATCGGAGAGCACGAAGCCAATACCCCCCCCCCCCCCCACCCCCCTCCTCCCCACAGTCTCTGTTTCCATAGACATTTCCCCAGAGAGAGAGCAAGAGGGAAGGATAGAGGGAAGAGGAGAGCAAGAACCAGCAGAGATGTTTTTTTCCCCCCACCCCAGAGATTGGAGCGTGTGGCGTCTTGTCTCCTGTCTTCTCTTTCTTATCCGTGTGCGCGCACATCGCGTCAGCTCCCCCACTGGTTCCCGTCTTCATGTGCTTCTCTAAACGTTGTCTTTCTTGTCTTTACCTGTCAACCTCTCCCGTCGCGTCTCCCTTCCGGTACCCCCAGCAGCAAGGCTGGCTCGCTCTGTGGGACTCTAGGAGCTGCCTCTATGCCTCCCTCGCAGAACTCTGTGTGCGTGTGTGTGTTTGTGTGTGCGTGTGTGCGGTGTGTGTGGTGTGTGTGTGAAAGAGAAAGAGAGGTACTTTCCTCAAACTGTTGTGCACCTAGGCTCATTCGTGTGGGTTGGTTTGCTGTCTGTGTTTCAGTGTGTGAGCAAGCCTGTGCCTACTGGTCACCCGGCCTCCGTCCTGACCGTGCGTGTGGTTTTGTTTCTGTCCCACAGATGCAGTCCTGGTTTGGGACGTTCAACCCTGATAGAGAGAGACGAAAGGTAAATCTTCACCCCGTCTCCCCTGTGGTAGTGTGGCCCCAGACCTTCCCATAGACCCTGAGGAGGGGGACAGAAAGTTGTCTTACTATGTTTCTGATTTCCACTCCTCCCTTTGTACACACACACACACACACACACAGAGAGAGGATTAGAGTATGTCTCTGGGATTAGCTGTTGAGATCATGCTGAGTGGTTCTTTCACCTCACGGAGCAATTTGACCCTTGTAACCCCCACTCTCAGTCAGAAAGGTGTGTGTGTGTGTGTGTGTGTGTGTGTGTGTGGTGGTCATTGTCTCCCTCTCTTTACCTCATATAATTTAATAAGAAAGAGAAAGAGAAAGAATTAATTAATAATTAATTAATATGGGCCATCATTTCTCACAATAGAATTTGAGCAAAAATATAAACTATCTTTACATGTTTATATACATTGTGACCAAAAATAATATAAAGCGAGTTTTAAACTGAATGTAATCCGACAGATTACAGATCTGTTGTTTTGCCCCTCGGGCAAGCGAGTGTTGCCTAGCTTGTCTAGCTGTAGGGCCGAGGGTAGTTTGCCGGGGAAGGTTATGCAGATGCTGCCCCTAAGTGGCAGATGTAATTACTGCATGCTGAACCAGAGTAACCCTAATTGGTCTTGCTGCTTGTGTTCAGGCCAGGGTGGTCTCTACTCCGCTAATTGCCATGAACTCAGTTCCTAAAGGGATCACCAGTGTGTTTTGCCTTTTTTCTATTTCCCCCTGTTCTTCCGCTAACGTGTCTCCCTGTTTCCCCCGTTATCGTTACTATATTTGTCTTACTTTCTCTCCCTCTCCTTTAACTTACGCGCACACGGATGCCACACACACAAACAAACACACGCACAGCATGAATAAAGCAGCAGGCAAGGTTCATGGACATGAATATTTATGAGTGTGTTTATGCATGCACTGTGATGCTTTAAAACAACACATCTCCCTCGTGCTGTTAGCAAATCAGTATGGTGCGTGCGTGCGTGCGTGCGTGCGTGCGTGCGTGCGTGCGTGCCAGCAGGTGTAAACCAGAGAAAGCAATCCCTGCTGGGTGTTTGAGGACCGCTGCCTTTGGTGATATAACTCCATACACTGTAGGCCCCTCAGTCCCCCTGTCTCTCTCAACCACACACAGAAACACATTCACACACGCTCTTTCCTTGACACACAAACATTCCCCCGTGTGCGTGTGTCTATCCCTCCTGCTCCATTTTCCCACTCTGACTCATTCCTTCTCCATCCCTATTTCCCTCCCCTCTCATTTACTCCGCCTTCTCTTTCGTTCTTGTTCTCTCTCTCTCTCTCTCTCTCTCTGGCTGGAGCGCTGACTTATGCTGGCGGTGTTCACAGCCTGCCATAGTGGTTATCACAAACGTCAATCGCGGGGCAGGAACACACTGTGTATGTCTTGAGGGCCTTGTCTGTAAGCCCGTGTGCACGTTTACATTCGGACACACGCAAAACAAGGTCAGACAGGGGCTATAGCGGTCTACAGGCCACACGCTTGGTGCACACTGCGACAGATAGCCCAGTCCGTTTATTTTCATGGAGCTTCCTAAAACTTATAGCGTGAAGCGTTTTATATCTTTCCGTGGGGTTACTGGTTCCCTTGGTTTTAGAGTCATGTTGCCATACGTGCTGTGTGTATGTGTATAAGCGCGCGCCCCATTTCGGAAAAGATCATTTCAGTGAGTTGTACTCCGTTAAGATTAGCAGACCAACACTCTCCAATGAGGGTTCCAAATTGCCAACAGGGAGTTTGTTAGCGGTTATCTACTTCTAGTACGTATACCTGAATATTGCATTATACGGGTATAAACCCTGCCGATTGCTTTTCTGCAGTCTTACTATTTGCAATGTTGCACGTGCGAAGCTCTAGTCCTACCTTATTCATGGGCTACGTGAACGGAGGGGACCTGATAACTGTTGCTAATATGCGTCATTAACGAAAGGGCCGTCAAACCCGCCGCATAATTATGGTTTCATTACCCTTTGCTCCCGAGGAGCACGAGACCTTCTGACAGGGGAGAACTGTGATTAAGAACACGAGTCTTCACTGCTTGGTTTTTCTTTTCCCGTCTTTGGAGACCCGTGGTGCATTTTTTCCACTTCTCTTTGACCGACCGGAGACAACGGGGTTGTCTCGTGTGTGTCAAGAAAATTGCTGTCTGAATGCTTCACACCAAGAGGCACAGTTCCTCGAAAGAAAAGAAAATGTTTGTCGCATTTTTTGCAGATTTATTTTCTTCAAATCTTCAACCAAAATCTGATAACCTACAGGGAGCCTAAGTGAAATATAAATTAATAGATAACAAAAACATCTTTCTCAAATGTTTTTTAACGGCAATTTGGTCACAAATTCTACGCAATACTGGGGAATTGCTATAGTACCACAAAAGAGAATTTAATCGCATCCAAGGAGTACAATTTTTAGGCCTATACCTTGACAATCGCACATGCCATGACATCTTTCTGATGTGAAGCTTACTGTGGCCTTGGCGGGGTTTTTAACGATGGTGTATGATAGGATGTGTGGTATTACGTTGATATTCTGTCAAATGCAAATATATAGAGTTTCACAAGAAAAGGCAAAACGATTGTTTACATCGACGAAAGCGAATTATTAACAGATAAACGAAGTCCTTTCTAAGAACTTTTGCAAATGAGACCACTTGAAGCCTATTGAACCCGCCCGTACACAAACACACATAGGGGGTCTCGTGATTTTCATTTGAATTGGTTAAAACGCTGCGTCAGAGCTAAAAAGCCTAGGGGTCTTTCTGGGATGCCTGTAATTCATTTCCATCTCGTTGGGGTAGATTCTAACTCATTGGTCTGCTTCTTGGTGCGCGGTGAGAGGCACTGCATCTGTGTGAGGGTAAATTGAGAGGAAAAAAAGGTCTGTCTCGGCAACCCGCTTCCTATAGCCCCCAGGAAAAAAAAGGCAGCGATGAAAATCGATTCGGGCCCGCGCACTCCTCCCCTCTTCTCGCCACAAAAGTACCACACTAACGGGAAAAGATAACGGCTTGTAAAAGCTCTCCACCATGGCCGGCCACGCTCAATATGACGCGGTGTTGTTTGGTTCTCATAGCCCACTGACCGCTCAGTTTGTCCTCAAATATAAGCATCATGGCGTCTCAATGCCAACAAATATAACAACAACAAAAGTCATACGTTATCTCTCCTTAGCAAATTTTTTCCCAGCTTTTTATCAATCATAATCTAATTGACTTTCCTCTGTCTCTCCCAGCCCACAACCCCCCTTGTGTGTTTAATCACTAACCCCTCCACTCCCATCTGTTATCCCAAAAGCAATGTGTAGTGTTAATTGATACTGATACAAGAGCCAAACTATTGTTTTTCTCTCTTGTGTGGCACTTCCTTATTACATTTTATTGTGGCTGGTGCATCTCATTTTGTCAGCGTGATTGAGCAGGGAGGCTGTAAAATACTATTTTGGGGTTCTGCGTTTATCCAACCGTAGGTCAGTATTTCCCTTTGTTCTTCCCAGGTGTCCTTAGCTGAGGAGATCAAGCCATTGAAGTGGTACCCCTCTGTCTACCTCCTGGTGTCCCTTTTTCCCCTCATCAACCGGTAACACGCACGCACACACACACACACACACACACACAAACACACCACAAGCAATGTTGTTATTGTCATGGAGCTGTCCTTTTATGCGTTTTATTCAGTACAACTGCTCCTTGCTGTCCATTTCTACGCGTCCTACACGCCAAAGCCTTTTCCTCGTCTCTTCTCTGCCCTCTCGGCGACTCCCCTCCGCGCACCGTCACCCTCAGACCTCAGGGGGTCGGTTTGTTTATGTATGGGCCCGCCAGGCGAGCGGGGTTATCCGCCGCGTGGGTGGTAGGGGGAGGATGTAGCGCTCTGTGGGGGGGCGGAGAGGGGAGGGCGGCGCGCGGCTGCCTTGGTAAATGATAACCCTGCAGGGGTGATTACTCCCGGGTTCCCCCTCTCTATCTCTCCCTCTGTCCCGCCGTCGGTCGTCTTGACTTATCCTCCTCTCCCCCCTCCTCCTCAAACCCCCCCTACCCGCCACCCCTCTGTTCGTCCCCGGGGACGGTGTGATTGACAGGTCAGGGTTACTAAGTGATTAGCTGCGGCGGCTCTGCTTGTCGCCACAGCGATGTAGGCGGAGACGCAGGTCAATTACAGGGTCAACGTCCCTCAAAGGCTCCGCCGAGCTGCGCCCATCCCCCTCTCCCCTCCTCCCTCCCTCCGTTCCACCCTCCCTCTCTTGCTCTCGGCACCTTGGCTGTCGGCTGATGAAGATGACAAACTGCGTCCCGCGCTAACCCCGTTCTTTCCTCCCCCCCTCCGTCCCGCGATGGGCTTTTCCTCCGTATTTCTCCCTCCCTCTCATTGTCTTTGGTGCCCTTCTCTATTCATGCTCTCTTTCTCTTCTTTTCCTCCCCCTCCTCCACTGCCCTGCCACACAAAGCCTCTCTCTTGTTCGAAGAGCTCTCTCTCTCTCTCTCTCTCTCTCTCTCTCTCTCTCTCTCTCTCTCTCTCTCTCTCTCTCTCTCTCTCCATTCCTCTCTCTCTCTCTTTCTCCATTCCTCTGTCTCTCTCTTTCTCCATTCCTCTCGCTCTCTCCCTCTCTTTCTCTATCTCTCTCTCTCTCCCTCTCCCTACCTCTCTCTCTCTACCTTGTCTCTCTCTCGCTTGTGCTCTGCCTTCCCGGGGAAAACACGGCGATGAATTGCTCCCTCGTCCTCCCCCTCCCTCGTTCAGCACGCTGGCTGTATATTTCTCTGCCTCCTATTAATTTGTTAGCTAGCGCCTTGGCTCTGCCCTCCCCTCCGCTCCCCCTCCCCCGTCATTCCCACTGGCTCCGATCCCCCCCCCCCCCACCCCCCCCACCTCCGCTGCTGAGTGGTGGAGTGTGTAAAGTGTTTGTCACGGTGCCGTGGCGATGTCGCTCTCGCTCCGCCGTGCGAGAGCCGCGAGGAGCAGACAGGCTGCGCACGCGATTGCGTGTGTAAAGTGTCAAGCCGGGGCGCGCGCGCGTGTGTGTGTCCGGGCGTGCACGCCCACTTGTCTTGGCTTCGTGTGTGCCGTGTGACTGCCGAGTGTGTATGTGGGTGGGAGCGTGTGTGTGTGTGTGTGTGTGTGTGTGTGTGTGTGTGTGTGTGTGTGTGTCTGAGTGGGGGATTATTTCTCTGTGAGCTCCAAAGCCTCCTAAACAGGGCTTAGAGAGACGGCCCAGGGCAGCAGCTAAAGCCGGCGGCTAGAGCTCCCGCGCTCTCTCCCGCTCCCTCCCTCCCTCCCTCCGCTCTCTCACTCTCACTCTGTTTCTCTCTCTCCTTCCCCCCTCTCTCAACCCCAGCCCACACACACACACACACACACACACACACACACACAAACACACCCGTACAAGGACTGCCACACATTAACCCTCACTTGTTTTGGCCCTCATCCTTCGACACAAACAAACACACTATACCACGCCTGTATACACACACACGCACCCCACCGGTTTAATCTGTTCTAAACACACACTCCTAAATGTGTTAATTCGCCACCAGCTGTTGCAAATCGAAGCGCGGAGGCATTTCAAGTTTCTACGCCTGCACGCACACAAACACACTCACACACACACATACACACACACACACACACACACACACACACGCAAACACGGCGTGTACACAAAGCTCTTGTCCCCTTTGGTTCTACATGACAAGACCGCGTGGTCTCATTGCACAGCGTCACAGATCGCTGTTTCAACGTGTCTCGTGTCCCAACTTTCTAACCACCTCCCTCCTCCTCTTCCTCCCTCCTCCTCTACCTCCCTCCTCCCCAGTCCTCTTCCTCCCTCCTCCTCTACCTCCCTCCTCCCCAGTCCTATTCCTCCCTCCTCCTCTACCTCCCTCCTCCCCAGTCCTATTCCTCCCTCCTCCTCTTCCTCCCTCCTCCCCAGTCCTCTTCCTCCCTCCTCCTCTACCTCCCTCCTCCCCAGTCCTCTTCCTCCCTACCTCCTCTACCTCCCTCCTCCCCAGTCCTCTTCCTCCCTCCTCCTCTACCTCCCTCCTCCCCAGTCCTCAGGGTGCCTCACCACAGAGTGCTTCCCCCATGTTCTCCCCTGTGTCGTTCCGCTGTGCCTGTTTGCTTAGGAGACTTTTAGCATATTCATAGAATGTTTGTTTGTGGAAGTTTTGACGCTTCAGTTTATTGTTGGTTTTTTGGCTGTTGTTGTTGTTTTTTTGCCTTGTGTGAGAGTCATCAACCTCCGACTACAAATGCAGGTTCAGTTTTGTATGCGTTTCTCTCTGTGCATACTGTGTTTGTGTGTGTGTGTCTGTTTCCATGTCTGAATGTGTGCAGTGCGTGTGTCTACCTATGCATGTCCCATCCCCACCCTTTCTCCACGGAGGTCTGGTTCACCTGCTTCAGGCCAGCAGACATCTGCGTGGGCGTGTGAGTGTGTGTGTGTGTGTGTGTGTGGGAAAGAGAGAACGTTCGTTAGCATGCGTCGGTGCCTGCGTGCGAGGGCGGCCTCGGGCGGGCAGACCTTCCCTGTCTCCTTTCTTCGCTTCGAGAAACGAGGGAGGAAATCTCAGAGCAGCACTTATTATTCATCCCTCAAAGAGAGCGAAGAGGAGGGTGGAGGAGGGGGCTCGTACGGCGCAGGAGAGAGAGAGAGGGGGAAAGGGGGATACATTAACTCCTATCTCACTGTACTCTGCATACTGCATCTCTCTTTCTCTCTCTCTCTCTCTCTCTCTCTCTCTCTCTCTCTCGCTGGCTGGCTGGCCTTCAGCTCTCTGAGAACAGGCAGCCCTGCGTTTCTCTGTGGTTTGGGCTCGCCTTGTTTGATAGGCCTGTCTCGTGGCGCGTAACAGGTGAGACACTGACAAGGAGTGCTTCCCTCGGGTGTTGGTCCGGGCTCACCCCTGCGTGTGTGTGCGTGCGTGCGTGCGGGCGTGCGTGCGTGCGTGCGGGCGGGCGGGCGGGCGGGCGGGCGGGCGCGCGCATGTTTGTGTGTGTGTCTCTTGCCCGTTGTTTTAAAAATAAATCTGTAGGTTCCCTCCGATGCCTGAGGTCCTGGGAATGCGGTTTGTATTTTTGGATTAGTGGTACCCGCTCAGTGTCATGGAACAGCCCCGGCTCAGCGGGGCAGGACAATGGTGCAAATGTCCTAAAGAGTACACGCTAAAAATATCACTAAATCTGGCAATGGCAAGTTCAGATTTATTGTAATGTAATAAGTGCGTGTGTGTTTCAGAGTGCTTTTGTCCCGGTTTGGACAGAGCGTGTCCTACTTAAAGTGTGTGGTGTCAGGCGGGGTTGGGGGCGTAGAGGTGTTTGTGTGTGTGTGTGTGTGTGTGTGTGTGTGTGTGTGTGTGTGTGTGTGTGTGTGTGTGTGTGTGTGTGTGTGTGTGTGTGTGTGTGTGTGTGTGTGTGTGTGTGTGTGTGTGTGTGCTCAGCTAATGCCTCTCCCATTTTAGACACAAACACCCTTTACACACAGAAGCTAGAGACGGACTCCCCTTCTATTGGAAAGATTCTGCCCCACACAATGACACACTCAAACACACACACACCCTCCCACACACGCGCGCGCACACACACCCTTCCGCCTTCACACACCGCCCCCCCCCCCCTCTTTCCCTCTCGGCTCTCCCCGGCGCATCTTTAAATATTCATCACTCTGGCTGTGCTGAGAGTGCCGTAAACGCTGCCTCACACTCCGGGGAATCACTAAAGCCTACTCTATCATCTGCTCTCTCTCTCTCTCTCTCTCTCTCTCTCTCTCTCTCTCTCTCTCTCTCTCTCTCTCTCTCTCTCTCTCTCTCTCTCTCTCTCTTTCGCTCTCTCTGACATACACACACACACACACACATCGCAGAGCAGAACACCGAGCGCCACGGCCAAGGACGGCGCTGGACTCAGGGTCCCTCCAATCGGGCACGGGCCAGCACAATGAGTCAACGTCCCGCACAGATCCTATTGCCTTTTCTCTGTGCCGTGTGTGTGTGTGTGTGTGTGTGTGTGTGTGTGTGTGTGTGTGTGTGTGTGTGTGTGTGTGTGTGTGTGTGTGTGTGTGTGTGTGTGTGTGTGTGTGTGTGTGTGTGTGTGTGTGTGTGTGTGTGTGTGTGTGTGTGTGGCCGGCTCCTTGCACACAGGACCGCGTGGTGTTGTGTTCCAGGAAACAGGATGTCTCTTTGTTTGGGTTGTGCTCGGCTCGCGAACGCTGGCTGCTCTAATCCCCTTGGCCCCGTGCGCGTTTGTGTGTGTGCGTGCGTGCGTGGTGATTGCTCACCATGTGACGTGCGCGTTTTTTTTTTCTCTGCACATTTGTGTTCGAAGAGGAGGAGGAGGAGGAGGAGGGGGGGAATGAACAGACTTGTATGAGAGGACCACTCTCCCCAACTCGGGCCCAGCCCCACTCACACACACACACACACACACACACACACACACACACACACACACACACACACACGTGTCCACGGAGGGGGCCGTCTCTCCGCGGGGGCCCCTGTAGAGCGGGGGAAATAGAAAACACGGGCAGCCCCTTTGTTCTCCGGGGGCTGTGGAGAAATCTGAGACGGGTCCCGCGCCAGCGCCACGGCGCGATAGGAGGCCCCTTTGTCTTGGCAGGGCACGGCCGCTGCAGGAAACAAGCCGACCGAGACAGGAAGTGCGCCCGGGGGTCAGAGTGACTCCGCCGGCGGTGTGCGTGCCGTGCCGTGCCGTGTGTGTGTGTGTGTGTGTGTGTGTGTGTGTGTGTGTGTGTGTGTGTGTGTGTGTGTGTGTGTGTGTGTGTGTGTGTGTGTGCGCGCGCCCCCCCTCGCCCTCCACCGGCCTCTGTGCGGGGCGTTCCCCTGTCTGTCGGCGTCCTCGCCGAGGCCACTGGAAAACATCCCCGAATGAAAGGTTTCAGCTCCGCCGTCGCCGCGAAGGAGGAAGAGGACGAGGAGGAGGAGGAGGGGGGGAGGACGTCTGTTTGATGGAGAGGAACGTGGGAAGGAGACGGGGCGCTATCAACAGACTGATAGAGAGTGAAGGCCCATGAGATTGGCCGTCAGAGATGGAGAGGAAGGGACAGGAAAGCTCGGGAGGAGAGAGAGAGAGAGAGAGAGAGAGAGAGAGAGGGAGCGAGCGAGCGAGCGAGCGAGAGAGAGAGAGAGAGAGAGAGAGAGGGAGCGAGAGAGAGGCGAGCGAGAGAGAGCGACAGAGAGAGAGAGAGCGAGAGAGAGAGAGAGAGAGATAGGGGTTGGGCGGCCCCTGATAGTGATAGAGGGAGGGAGGGGAAGAGATAGAGGGAGAGAGAGAGAGATGGGTCACGCTGTGTGAGGGCTGCTAGTCCACGGGCTGAGAGAGTTTAACCGGCTTTCACACGCGTGTCTGTGCATGTTTCCATGTGTGTTTCCATGCGTGTGCGTACATGTCCCTGTGCCGTTGGTTTCTTTGCATACGTATGCGGTTGTGTATTAGTGTGTGTTGTGTATAGTGTATTTGTGTGTGTGTGTTGTGTATAGTGTGTGCGTGTGTGTGTGTTGTGTATAGTGTGTGCGTATGTGTGTCCAGGTTATTTGTGAATCCTACGTGTGCTCGCGCTCGTAAGCCAACCGAGCCACGTATTTAATATCACCCCTGCTGTCCGACACCAGTTGGCCGAGTGTTTAAGGAGGCTTAACTCTGCTGCTCTCACACACCCTCACACACCCTCACACACATACACACACACACACACACTACATGCGCACACACGCGCACTCACTTCCCAGCCCAGCCAGGCGTCGCCCGCAGCCACGCTCTCCGACCACTGCCTCATTCATCTTTCATTAGCAGCGCTCACCCAGGAGCTACCGTCTGCCTCTCGCCCTCCCTCCCTCTCTCCCTCCCCTCCCCCTCCCCCTCTCTTTTACATTCCCCCTGTCCTTGTCTGTCCCGCACTCCTCTCCTGACAGCCCCTGCACTCGCTCGCCCCTCCCTCACAAATTCTCACCTCTTTATCATGTTCCCTCTCCCACTCCCTCTGCCTCGCTGTCGCTCTGTTTTTCTGACATTCACTCCCCTCCCCCTCCGCGCCTCTCTCGCGCTCGCTCTCTCGCTCTCTCTCGCGCTCTCTCTCCTCATTATGCTCTCCTCTCTCTTTTTTCCGCTCACCCACCCTCTCGCTCTTTCTCTCCTTCCTCCATTTCTCTCTCCGTCGCTCGCTCTCTCTCTCTCTCTCTCTCTCCGCTGAGGGGAAAGGCTCTCCGCCTCTAATTGCGGCTGTTCCGTTGCCATGGCGCGTGTTGCTCAGTAGTGCAAGGCTGCGTGTCAGTGTGTGTGTGTGTGTGTGTGTGTGTGTGTGTGTGTGTGTGTGTGTGTGTGTGTGTGTGTGTGTGTGTGTGTGTGTGTGTGTGTGCGTGGCAGGCAGATGATTGCTGGCTGCCAGCTCTCGTTTCCCGGACGCCGATTGCGTTTCTGTGTGGCGGCAGAAAAAAATGGAGACACCAGAAATAGCCCCTGCACTACACACACACACACGCGCACGACACAAACACACACACACACACACACACACACACACACACATGCACACACACACACACACAGAAACACACACACACACACACACACACACACACACCGTGTCACTCTATATCCCCTCTACATCACGTCCCCGAGCGAGGACCTCAGACACACACACACACACACACACGCCTACACACATCTTCTCTTGCTTTTCCGTCCCCTTATGCTGTGTGCCCTATCAAGCACTAGCGCTGGTGGTTTGTTTGTTTGTTTGTTTATTTGTTTATGTGTGTGGTGTGGAATAGTTTACACAGGTCTCTTCCATGTGTGTGTACTGTTGTTACGTGCGTGCGTGCGTGTGCGCGCGCGTGTGTGTGCGTGTCCGTCCTGTAGCTCCAGGGGGCCGGGGGGGGGGGACTCCTGATTTATTTCACCTCTAATGGGAAGTGAAGTGAATGTGAGCAGCAGCTGGTCTGCTCCTTGGAGATACCGAGGACGACTAACCCAGAAAACAGGCGGGCCAGCCAGCCACGCTGCCGCAGCGCCAGCCAGCCAGCCAGCCAGCCAGCCCTAACGGAAACCACGCCATGCTTTAACAGACGCGTCCAACTCCCCCGCCTCCCTCCTCCCGTCTCCCTGGAACCACAAGTCTCCCACGTGGAAACGGCGCCGACATGGTTTCAAAGGCACCAGTAAAATGGCTTCTTAGGAAGTGGAGGGGGGAAGGGGGCGGCGTCGTATAAAGGGTCGGGGGGGCTGCGTGGGCCCCCTCGTTACGGGCTCGTCTCGTCGTCCACTCTGAAGTGCGGTGTCGATAAAGCCGGACGGCTTTGTCGTAACCGGCCCACCCGGTCTGTCGGAATTCTCCCCACAGGCGCTCCTCACGTTCCCCTTGCCCCGAGCGGTCGGTGTAACCCGACCCGCCTGCCTGTCCTCCTCCCCGCTTCCCCCCTCCTCAGCCCCGGGGCCCACTGAACCGTTCCCTCTCCGGGGGGCCCCGCGAGCGTGTCGGAGAGATCGACAACTTCCCGGCGCTCCCCGTCTCCCGTGGCACCCCTCCCCCGCTCCCCCCTGCCCCCACCCCCCTCCCTGGTTACAGTGGCGCGTCCCAAGTCGGCCCTCCCCGGTTGCAGGGGGGCCCTGGCGCGGGAGCTCACCAGCCGATCAATAAAACACATTAGCGGCCGGCTAACCCCGAGCAGCGCTAATACAGGGTTAATACGGGGTTAATGCGTTGAGCTGCATAATACCCTGGGGCTAGCCATTAGCTCGGGGCTTGCCCAGAAAACCTAATGACCCGGGGGCTGACTCCCCCAGCCAGGCCCCAGGCCCTGCACTGCTGCTGCTGGCGGTGTGAACAGGCAAATAACGGGGGAAGGGGTGGGGGGGGGGCAGGCAGGGCGTCCTCCCGTCAAGGCCAGAAAAGAATAGACAGGCAGATGAAATGTGGGACAGAGAAAATGTTTTCCACATCACACAGGAGAAGTGACGCGCCGGAGAGAGAGATCAAAGGAAGGCGGCGCGCGGCGAGAGCAACGGGGGGAAAAGAAATAACGACGGAAGGAGCAAGAGACCGCGATGCGGAAAACGAGAGAACGAGAGAACGAGAGAGAGAGAGAGCGAGCGTCCAGCAGAGAGAGGGAGGATGAGAGAGAGAGAGAGAGGGAGGGAGAGAGGGAGGGAGGGAGGGAGTTGTGCGCTACACTTCCCCCTGTCCTTGTAAAGTGCTGCGCGCTGTCGGGAGTGCCAGCCAAGAATGTGTCAGGCCAGCCGTCTCCAGCAGTCTAATGGGCTCTTAAACGCTGATATAAGGCACCCTCTCTCTCCTCCTCGCTCTCCTCATCTCTCTCTCTCTCTCTCTCTCTCTCTCTCTCTCTCTCTCTTTCTCCGTCAGACTGTCTGTCTGCCTGCCTGCCACTCGGCCGCCCTCTCCCTCCGTGCCTCTCGTTACCTCTCCCTCCCTCCGTCTCCGTCTCTCTCTCGGGCGTCTTGTCGCTTGCTCTTTCTCCTCCCGTCGCTCAGCCTCTCTCTCGCTGTCCGTCAGCCTCGTCTCGTCTCGTCCCCCCCCCCCCCCCCGTCTCTCCCTGTTTGTCTCCACGGCGACGTCCTCTCCCCACCCCGTGTGTGTTCCGCCGTCGGTGAAACGACGTGCCGCCCCCAAACTAAAGCCTCTCTCTCCCCCACTCCCACCTCTCTCCATGCAGGCTCCATAACGCCTTCTACCCCCGGGAGCCCTCCTTCAGCCTCACCCTGCTGCACGTTCTCTCGGCGCCGCTCCACGGCCTGGCCAACGCCTTCGTGTTTGGCCTGGACAAAGACACCTGGAGCCAGCTCAGCCCCACCGGCATACAGGTACCACACACACAGACACACGCACACACGTACACACACACAGCGCGCATACCTGGGATGTTTTGGAGTTTTTTTGTCTGATGTCTTTTCCTGCCTGCGCCGTATCTAGTATCTGACCCAAGGGCAAAGCAGCCAGCGCTAGTCTGGGTGGGGCTGAATAGCTTCAGTCCGTCACAATGTTATAGGGGAAACTTCAGAGGTGCTGTGACTGCACATGCACACACACACACACACACCCTCCAACCCAGAGTAATGTCGCTGGACGTGAGGGAGGGAGTATGTGGTGCGACCTTCAACCCAGCTGTCAACGAAGGAGGGCGTGTTTGTGTGTGCGTGTGTGTACGTGTGTGCGTGCGTGTGTGCGTGCGCGTGTGCGCGTGTGTTTGAGCACGCGTCCCGGGTTCCTGCGCGAGCCTGTCTGTGCGTGTGTGTGTTTGTAGAGGCAGACGACAATTCTCCGCGCTCCTTCCCCTGGGATTCACAGGGGAAGCTGTTTGGGTGCGTGAGTAATAGAGGTGTTTGTGTGAGCGTGAGGGAGAGAGCAACGGAACGGGCGAGCGAGGAGCGGTAACAGATAGGCTGTGCGTGCGTGCGTGCGTGCGTGCGTGTGTGTGTGTGCGCTCGCCTGCTCTATCGTGACTAACAGGCGGTTGTTATTCATCATGGCATGCGACTCCCAGCAGCCCACACACATCAGGTGCGAGATTGGCAGGGGGAGGCGAGAGCGGAGGGGTGAGGATGTAACGGCGTCAAAACAGACACACACACACACACACTGACACGCACACGCACACGTACATAGACAAACAGCCGCACACACACACACCCCCCCCCCCCCTCTCTCTCTCCTTCCAGCCTCTCTCTTGGTTTAATTTGAATCTCCCTCTGTTGTGCTATCTTCCCCCTCTCTCTCTCTCCGCTGTTCCTATCTCGTGCCTCATCTCGTCCTCCTTTCAGCCTCCTCTACGTGGATCCCTCTCGCCCTCCCCTCCTCCTCCTCTCCTCCCCTCCTCCTCCCTCTGTTCTCCAGGCTCCTCTCAGCTCTCTCCGGCGTTTATCTCTCGTACAGACGTTCTCTTCCGTTTTCCCTTGTCACCTTTCGTTTTTTTTTTATCCTCCTCTCTCTCCCTCCTTCTCTCATTTACCGTCTCTCTGTCTGCTCTCTCTCGCTCTCTCTCTCTCTCCCCTCTCCGCTCCGTTCTGTCCGCGTTCTCTCTGTCCTCCCACTGCGATATTGATCAGCATTCTAGCCGTACAGCTCAGATGCCTGCGGCTCTGCAATCAGCGCACAGCTCTCTGCTTGATCCATTGTGTGTGCGTGTGTGTGGGTGTGTGTGTGTCTCGTTTTTGTGTGTGTGTGTGTGTGTGTGTGTGTGCGCGCACCAGATATGTATGCTAGGTTTTACAATATGGTTTTGGGACAGTATTCCACTCCTCAGTGACCGTTAGCTGAACCCCTGAGCACTGACCTCGCATGTTTTTTCTCTTCCGTGTGTGTGTGTGTGTGTGTGTGTGCACGTGTGTTCGTGTGAGAGCACCATGCATGTACGCTAGGTTTTACAATATGGTTCTCGGACAACATTCCACTCCTTGGTGACCATTAGCTGAACCCCTGAGCACTGACCTCCCATGTTTTCTCTGAGTGTGTGTGTGTGTGTGTGTGTGTGTGTGCGTGCGTGCGCGCCTCTAGTCCATATTTCAAATGGCTCCGTAACACGTGTGCCGCTGTCCAGAGAACCTGTGCGCGTCTTTTCTCTTTTTAAGGAAACTGTGTGTTTGTGTGTGTGTGTGTGTGTGTGTGTGTGTGTGTGTGTGTGTGTGTGTGTGTGTGTGTGTGTGTGTGTGTGTGTGTGTGTGTGTGTGTGTGTGTGTGCGTGCGTGTGCGCGCGCGTGCGTGTGTGTGTGCGTGCGTGTGTTCCCAGCTGGCCCTGCAGTCCCGGCTGTGCGACAGGACGCGGATCGGGGAGTACCACCCGGGGGCGGTGCGCTACACCCAGGCCGGCCTGGGAGACCTCAGCCAGGACGACGAGGAGGACGACGATGCCAACGTCCTGTTCTACTCCCCGGACATGGCCCTGAAAGACCGAGGACCCTGAGGGGAAGAAGACTGAACGAGAGAACAAGGAACCGCAACTCGGGGAGGAACGAACGAGACGAGAAGCACGAAAGAAGGGAAGGGGGAGGGGGAGGGGGGCGGGGGGGGGGGGGGGGGGGGCTTTATAAGGCAGTTGAGGGGACAGGAGCCGGAGATGAGCTGTCACCCTCCATTATTAATCCTCATCCTTTACTATTTAATATCCTTAACGCGCACACACACTCACGCACGCACACGCGCACACACATCTTGAACTGCGGCTCCCTGCAAAACAGCTCCGATGCCTGGGAGAGAATTGAACAGTGGCCATGCAGCAGCACGGCTTTGTGGGGGGGGGGGGGGGGGGGTTAGGTGGAGGTAGAGGGTGGAATGAGGGAACGAAGAAGAAGAAAGAGAAAGGAGAGAGACATATCCTGGGAGCCGAGGCTGTGGACGCTGCCCCTGTCCTTTTCGAGACCTAACAGTATTACTGCTTTTTGTATTCTTGTACCGAAGTATTCCTTTGTTTTGTATTGCAACGATCCCATGTGTTTTCCATGGCGTTCTATGGGTCTGTCAAAGAGGTTTGTTTACCCTGTTTATAAGAGAGCGTACGTGCAGGCGATACGTTTTATGCTATATTTTTTTATGTGTCTTGCCTTTTGATTGTGAAATGTTTGTGACCTTAACATGGTCCACTCCTTGCTCTCTGGGAATTTAGAAGATTTGATTGCACTTTGATTGCACGGTTGGCCTCACGAAGGAGTGCAAAATCTCCATTCGTACAGACAGCGCGGCACGTTTGAAAAAAAGAGAAGAAAAAGAAAAGAAAAGAAAAAAACGGAACCCTGTCACAGTTCTCACTCGCTGGTGTGCAAAAAAACAACAGACGCGGGGTTTCCGAGTGTCTGGCAGTCAGACTGAACTTTCCCCCCTGACCCTTAACCTCCAGCTGAACTGTGTGAGCGTCGCCGACGGGAGTGTGAGACTTGGCTCCCTGACCCCTCATTAATACCAGCTCCTCTGGCACTGAATGTTGGTTTTAGCTCTCGTGTGCACTCCTTCAAAATAAATGATCAACAAACAGATTTCACCGAGCCAGGGCTTTGCCTTGTTCATTGCCTATTTCACGGTGACGCTAACCCACATGCCTTCCGCGGGGCTGCCATCTGAAGTAAGTGTGCGTGTGTTTGTGTAGACGGTCTGCTCGTGTCAGAGCTGGAATGGAGATTCATCATTGGCTGAACTCTGATGTCCTCCAGTGTCTCGTGATGTGATTAGGCTAAATGGATTTGGATTTATGAAACAAACCGATCGGTCCTCCGGAAACCCGCCTTCCCCAAAAGGAGATGGCTAAGCACTGTGGTTCTTCCAGAGACCAGCCAAGCACACAGAGAAAAGCCCATCTAATGCCAAACAATAAGACCTATTCATCCCTCCTATGGCCACATGTCATAGGATATAATGTAACACTCCTAGCCCAGCCTAGGGCATGTCCACACACGCACACTACTATTAGCTGGTCTTGCCCGGCTACCAAATAAGTTTGTAGATCTGGTGTAGGTAGTGATCGTGTAAGAGAGAGGCTGTGAGTGCGTGTGTGTGTGTGTGTGTGTGTGTGTGTGTGTGTGTTCACACTAAAGACTAGATCTTTGCGTGTGAATTGTGCAAGAGAGTGGGGGTGGGGGGGTGGGGCCAACAAGCGGTGACACTGAATCGAGAGGGAACCAGAGCCGTTGTTGGACCCTGGCCATGACCTAGCGGTGACGCACAGGGAGGGAGGAGAGGAGCGAGAGAGAGGAACGGCAGGGCATGGAGAGGCAGCGCTGTCATGATTCTCCTGAGGATTGATACTGACCTGGCCAGCTGATAGATAAGCCTAAGAGATAAAGCCTTCAGACACGTGCTAATGTGGCCCCATGTCCTATATTAATAAATGAATGAGCCACACCTTTTGTTGGAAAGTTGGAAGTGTAATAACATGCACCACATCACATGGTGACAGGCAGTTTTTTTTTCCAGGCAATACTAGGCTGTCCCAAGAAATCTATTTGTTTTCAGCAAACCACACTGGAGTTTGGCAGTTTTGTATCAGGACTATCACAGTTGTTCCTTCAAGAACGATCTATCCGCGGCAGTAATTTCGCGCTCTCTTTTGCTCCGCCTCCCTAGCCATCGCCGCCCAAGATAACAGGGGGTGCCTCTCCCCAGCCAGCCTCCGCTAATCGCAGTGGCATGGGGGAGCGCGGGGAAGTGCCGTGCCGGCAGCCTCGGAGCTCCGAGGTTATTATTGGCTGTGTGTGTGTTTGTGTGGGTGGGTGCGCACGCGTGTGTGCTTGTCGGGCATGCTGCGTAAATCGGGGTAACGGCGGGGAACTGGGAGGGCGGGTGTTGTCCTTGGAGAGGTTGTAGACTGAACGGAACTCGGCGGAGCGCCGGAGAGGGAGGGGAGAACAGAGAGAGGAAAAAGCAGAGGGGGGGTGAAGGGAGAGCTGTCAGAGGGCTTTATAATGGTTCTCACACTTCTTTTCCCATCCAAAGGTCCGCCTTTAAGTTGATTTGATAAGTTGCACTGAAATGTTGAGGCAGACTGTTGGCTTAGCTGGTCCCCTCTCTGGTTAGGACGGCCGGAGTTTAGAAACAGGCTACACTTGACGATTCCGTCTTGCACACTTTTTTCTACTCCACATCTCTGGCGTTATTCTGTGTGACGTTAGAATTCCCGTAAATTCTCTCTAGCTGTCTATCCTCCCGTAACGCTTAGCTGTCTTGGCACTTAGCCAAGCCTGTCCTGCCGCGCCGGTCTGTAATTATCCCCGGTGAGGCTGCGCTAACGCAGCGTGGCGCGCCTGTGGGGAACCAGTTAGCCCTACACTGTGTGTGTGTGTGTGTGTGTGTGTGTGTGTGTGTGTGTGCGTGTGTGTGTGCGTGCGTGCGTGCGTGCGCGCCCGGGAGAGAGCAAGAACTGTGCAAGCAGGTGGAAGGGACGTGTTTACGCAAATGCAATGTACGGCGTACAGTGTAGGCCCTACGCAATATATAGTTGCGCAAATGAATGTAAAAGAGACGATAATGTGTTTGGGCTATATTTGGTTTTGCACTTAGAAACAATATGGGGCCAGGGTCTACTTTTGTGGTGGCGCTTTGTGTGTATTCGTGTGCAAACGTGTGTGTGTGTGTGTTCTGCGGTAAGCGATCCATAACGATCTGCAGGTGGATTGTGCTGATTAGTAGCGGCTGCTGCAGACTGAGCTGCGTGCAAAGAGCTTCCTGCAATCTGAGCCGCCGGATTGTCGCGCGCGCGCGGGCGTGTGGGTTAGATATTGCGATTGTCTGTGTTGGCAGCACGCCCTGCCAGAATATGTATCAGGAGTGTGCGTGTAGGTGTGTTTGTTTGAGAACTATAGACCATGTGTGTTTGCTTGAGTGTTTTCCAGCCGTTTTTATGTGTGCCAGTCTTCACTCCAGTGTCTGATTGCAAGAGCAGATGGCTGGATCACTATGACCTCCCAGTACGCAGCTCCTATTCACGATGGTGTGTGTGCTCCTGCTGTTTTGGATTTCTTACAGAGACACACAGATACACAGACCTTACAAAACATTTACAGAACATGCACCAATGTGTTCTTGAATCCACACAGTCAAACAGAATTCGCTCAAATGTACATTGCACTGGCTGGTTTCAAGCCACAAAGTTCACAAACAGTCGTAAAAGTGTGGTCATAAAAGCTGGCTTGTGCTCACCAGACCTCACGCCGTTTGCGTACGCGTGTGCACGTGCGCATGCACACATGAGTGCGCTTTCGCACATCATCGGATCAATTTTCCAGCAGAGAAGTGTTGCCTTTCCTGACACACAACGGGCTGCATCAGACTTTTAACAACGACTGCCTTTGTCTTGTTCTATTTGCCAATGAATTTAAACTTGTATAGGTTCATAGGTTTACATAATACAAACCTGTTTCATTAACCTTTTTATGTCGATACTATTAACTTTTTTAGGGCGGGCTGTGAGCAAAACAAATTAAATACCGTTTTCCCCCTGCACACCGTAAGGATCTTGAAGTCCGCCAGCGGAAAGGTTGCGTAAAGAAGTCAATCGTCATTATCGGACAGAACGTACTCTCCTGTGCCTTTACCAATTCCGTCCTGTCTTACCTTTTGGCTTTTGATTTCTATTTTGTTTGAAATGAACCCATGTAAAGTGGACAAGTGACAATGTTTTAATTGAATTAAAGAAAGTTAAAGAATCCTTCCAAATGTTGTCTACTATTAATAAAGAGAGTCCATGTCTTGCAAAACCATTCCGATTCATAAAACAGATGAATAAACTACACTCAGATAAACCCGCGGCCCATGTGTCAACAAAGACAGACCGAGAGACAGACAGGCGGAAGGACTAACACGCACACATACCTCTGGCGCAGTCATCTTGCCTCCCACACTTAACGGGGCTCTACCAGATGTGTCCCATGACTTGCGCTACCAAGACGTCTCCCTTCCTCTTACTTCGTCTTCATTGCAGTAAGTTCCTCTCTTCTTACCAGAGAGGTGCCTCTCCGTTTTACACCAGCTATTCGGTTGGAACTATAAGCTACAAAAAGACAAGAAGCAATATTTATATACATTTTGATTTGAAGAATTAAAGCTCCTGTTGCTTTAAAATGTATTCCCTATATCTTAAGACCTTTGTTTCTTGGGACCAACATTTTAATACCTGTATGTTTTAGACAACTGCTATTGCGGAAAATTTTGTGAAATAATAAATCCATAGTTATTTAAAAGAAAATACACTCATCAGCCTCTGAGATAGATCACATGCGTAAGATATTTGAAACTGGTCCCAATTCGAACTGGACAGTCTGAATTGTGTATCATAGGGCAGGATAGGCCTACCTTTATTACAGTTTATGAGACAGTGGGCCAGGAACTTTTCCGTTGAACGGGTTTTAACCGCAACTAGGCCTACACACTTATTTATGAACAGGAATGTGGGCGCATGTTGGCTCTTTGCGCCAAGGCCCTGGCCTATCAAATACTGGAAACCATTTCTGACCCCTTTTTATTTGCTCGCGCTACCTATCCGACCTCCTTGAGCTGCCTATCGTGCTCTTCAAAACTTTATGCGCTGTGTGTGTGTGTGTGTGTGTGTGTGTGGGGTGGGGTGGGGGGGGGGGGATGTGTGTGCGTGCGTGCCCGTGTCGAGCGCTGGAGGCTTATGGTAATTGCGGTCTCCCGACTGGCCTTCTGGGTAGAGTCTGCGCGAGTGGGAGTAGAGCGAGCGAGTCATCCGACTCGCGGCATTCATTCCTTCTGTGCGGCAATCCCGTGAGCTCCGGGGCGTCCTCGATAGATCGGGACTACAGTGAGTTTTTCAGAAGAATAACAGAAGACTAAATGTTCCGGAAAAATCGTTCAATACAATGTGTGACAAATATTTTAATTTAACATCGGATACTGAATGACGAGTGTGGGAGTAAAGCGTTTTGAAACGGCGTGCATAGATGAAACCCAACATGGCGCTGCTGCGAGGTACGGCCGAGTTGAATTAATTTTTGAGTCGGCGGACCTCGCCACCTGTATCCTTGGGCTCTGCCACACGACACATAGCCTTTTGCAAATTAACCCACTGGATCAGACGCTAATGGACACTTTGGTTTTAATCGGCTGCTTCAAGATTTGTCACGCTGTCAATTTTATGTTGTTTGGAACTCTCACATTTGCGGGGAAAACTCCTCTTAACCATTTTTGCGATAATCCCTAAATATAAATAAACATTGCATTGTATTTCATTGCTTTAAACTAAGTTCCGACAGGATAAACTCTTAGTTAAAGGCTTTAAGTGGTTGGTTTAGGATCCCGTTCGTTTTATCATACGGACCGCTGTCGCACGAACGGATCATTTCTCTCAGCAGTTTACAACTTGGCAAAACAGGAAAAAGACGCGGTGGTATTTGTCTCTAGACAGCGATTGGAAATAGCACCAATTAATCAGGTAAGAGACTATAATTATTAAGTGTTTTAACTCTTTAATGTCATCAATTATCTTTCAATGGCTAAACCTAAATAGGCTACATATTTTTGTACTAAACGTGAGCAGTCCATTTAACAATGAGACTAACCCTTTTTCCTCGAAATTCTTTATATCACTTTGGTTCCAAAATACATAATGTCGCCTTTTAAATCCGTCTGCACCATATCTTCGTAAGTGCGTGCCTGTGTGTGCTATAGAGAAGGGAAGAAACGGCCACTTCTAAGAATAGCGCATAGGGTGGTCTTTGTGTGTTTCGGCGGAGCAGTGGCGTGTGGTTGATTAATAACAGTTTTAATTATTCAGCCCTGAGTTTGGCCATGGGGACTGTCCTGTCAACAGAGCAATCTTTAAGTTGTAGGTGAGGGCAAGGCTACTGGTCGCCTTGTCAGTGGCTGGACTGAACACTTGAAAGAGGCTAACAAAATATGAAGTGGGATGGTCTGATATTGCCTGTTCATTTCTTAATGCTTGATAAGTGGTTCACCTGTTTGTGTGTGCCCTATGGTTAATTTTGTTTCTGTGTACGTGCGTTTTTTGTGGGTTTGCGCGTGCTCGTGTGCGTGCGCATCTGCACTAAACAAGGTTACGGAATTCAGCCTCGCCCTGCCAAGAGGAGCGAAGTGCTCCGTTTACACGGTTCAACTCTGTTGGAGGGCATCCCCGTAGGCTAGTGGGTTTTCTGTGTGTTTATCATCAAAGCTTTTACTATAGGGATTTCGAGCTTGTTGAGATATTATGGTCCCAATGAGTGAAGTGAGACACAGGGGATAACATGAAATGCCGCATTGAACGACTATTCATACTTGGATCAATTCCTTAAAATGTATCAAAAAACAGACCGCTCCTTACATCAGCTTCCGTCTAGTTATGCAGGTATTATTCTCTCTGGGCTGCATTGCGCTTGCCTGCCTGTCTGCCACATTCTAACACCAGTTGATAGATATAATGTCCATGGTTTCGTGTAGCATTTCTTTTGTCGAACCATAAGCCACGAACCGTTCACAGTGGACGCACGTCTTGGCCATGGCTTTTGTCCTGGCCATTGACAATAGACAAGGGATGAACAACTACTTTCTGAACGTTCTTGAGATGATTCTTGGCTAAGCAAGGCATAGCTATTGGTCCCATTGATTAGAAACCACTGATTGCCAATCCGTTGTAGTGCAGCAAAATGTCCTCACCGAACGAGCAGATGAAGTTATTGAATATTATGACATGTATTTTTTTTAAATAATTTTATCCTAAATGTTAAACCATGTAAACCAGCCAGAATTCAGCCGATATGTGACGCTTTGTTCTGACTTTAAGGTGCTCCATGAAGAATGATTATTAAATCGTTTTGGTAGGTTTCCCTGGCCGCTCATATTGGAGGATAATTTCAAAGATAACTCGAGTAGGCCTATATCAGGCTTTTTTTGGAGGTCGATGTGTGAATTTATTAAGTTTTGGGGGGGTTATTCTGGATATAACATGTTCTGGCACAGTAGTCTACCCTCTTGTTTAGGCCAATAGTAATACACCATGGTTTTGAGCGCAAACTTTACAACACGGATATTTACCTCCAAAAAAGTGATGGCACAAATCATCTTTATCTAAGTTAGTAGTCTTTACATTTTACACCTTTTTCTCAAAGTAAAGAAGTCGATTCACAATATAGCCTACTGGTTATCTCATATTGTTGATGTTTTGCGCCTCATGTTCCTTTGTGCGCGATGTGTTCAGGCTAATGTCCTGCTCTTTTTTCCGAGCGCAGTGTTCAAAATTATGTACCAACAATAGAAGCATTAAAAGCCTTGTGGAAATGTTGGCTAATCGTTTCAAAGTTTAGAGTTTACCATCTCAAATCAGAAATAAAAAAGGAGCTGTAAATTTTCGATGATTAACGCTTAATTTGGGTGTGTGGCCTCACAGCAACTATATAGGGCAAGAGAGTATCATGCCCTTTGATGGTCCAACATTCGTGACAGTCACTGTGGTTCTCTCCATGGGGTGATTACGAGATTAAAATCTGCGTCGCTGTAAAGGGACAACCCCTCTCTCCTTAACCCTCTCCTCCATTTTAAACCCATTAACTGTTGTTACCCGCTTTGTAAGATTCTTAAATAATCCTGACTTCCGAGTCTTTCGCGCAAGTGTTGATTATATTCGCTGTTATCACAATACATTTTGCCCAGTCATGCGTCTAATGTAAAATATACTCAAATGCACTTCCCAGACATACGTGATAGAAACATGCACCATGGGTATCCCTCAATTATCTCTCCCTCACGAAGACAATCCTTGCGCAATTTCAGCTATTTTCAGTTTGAGTTGTTTGCTTCAATATAAAAAAAAGAAAGCTATGCCGCCGCGCTCTTGGTTGAATATGCGAAGTGCATGTGAACAAAAGCAAACGCAAGGCAGAGAGCCCGTGGGAGATCGGGTTTCCGCGCCATGCATGGCCCCCGGAGGAGACGTCACGGTTTGATTGAAGCTGCGCTCGGTCCAGGCCTCTCGAGACCTCGCATTGAAACGGGAGCGCCCTTTTTTCTCTTTGCTTCACAAGCTTTTTTGTTCCGCTGAGGTATGAGACCGCACGGATCACCTCCCCACAGAGAAACGTGTCACTGCCCCAGCCGGTAGGCATGTTGCACCCTCAGCGCTGAGGAAACAGTTAATGGCATTATACGGCTTATGCTCATGTGGAGGCAAATTCCGTGCAGACAATTAGTTATGAGTCCAACTCATCCTGATAGTGGCCTATCCCAGTTTTTAATATGAACCTTTACTGGGACATTGGAAAAGTGCGTTGTAGTTCTTGTCCGATCGGAAGGGAGGGGAGGTCGTTTTATACACTAGTCTGTCATATGTGAATATGTTTGGGTCTGTTGCTCTATTAGTTAACATATAAATTAAAATAGGCGTTATAGAGTAATTGCCATGGACTTGACTGAGAGGTTCATGCTAGACCTGGCAAAAGGCTCAGTCTTAGTCCTTACTTGAACTACCAATTTCCTTCTTTTTTCAAAATTATGACTAAGAGGGAATGACCTCGCCTTGTAAAGTGATTTCAATAGCATGCTCTCGGAGGACCCTCCACCGAGGAACTTTTTACTGCGAGGAACGTTTAACTGCATATACTAACTCGTTGACAATTCATTATGAATTATTTTTGTGCTTCGAGTTCCCATAGTTGGATCCGAATCTGCTATAGGTCTTGACCACAGCCATGTCGTTCTTAAAATTAAACTTACTCATATATCATTGACCATTTTAAATGAGAAATATATCACCCCAAACCTGTCGATGATTCAATTACCTTCTGTCCAAAAGAAACGTCAAGAGAGCGGTGATGAACGAAAGGCGATTTGCGTGCGCATCCAATTTAAACTACAATTGGGCCTTTTGATACCTAAAAGGCCATTCACTCCTTATTTGGCCAGGGATGAATAGGGCCAGTTCAGCAGCCGTAGGGACAGCACGGGCCACACAATATCGCCGTTGTTGGTGGCATTGCTGTCAGGGGGATTGTCCCTTGCACACTACTTGTATACGGCTGTGTGGCAGCATGGGTGGATGCGAGGACTTTTTTTTGCAGCTCCCTCGCGAATTTACTTTTCCGTCAATGTCGTTCCCTTTTCATGCTCTGGAGTGTGTTGACGTCTCTCTCGTATCCATCTCATATGGCTATTTATACCTGTGAAAAAAGGGTGAGATTGTAATTTTTTTTGGCTTATACATACATTGCCTATTGGCCCATAAAACTACTCTACCAGTTTATGCACACACACACACACACACACACACACACACACACACACACACACACACACACACACACACACACACACACACACACACACACACACACACACACACACACACACACACACTACAGTGTGTTCATAATCCGTGTTTATCCCCACCCCCACCCCCGTCGTTGAGGAGATTATCCTGCGTCACACTGCATTTTTTAGACTAGGAGATCGAGTCTCCGTGTTTCAGAGAGAGATGGCTGAGGGCCAGGCTGTGCACCGTATGCGGAGCCCGTACCCTTCAATTTCACCTAACCATGCAATTTCACCTAACTTAACAGGATGATGCCTTTAAACAAAGTGCCCTATATTACTTTGTCTGAATTAGGTAGTTCCTGCCTGTTTTGTGCCGCTATAAGGAATCAAACCCCTCATTGCTGCGTGGGCCAAATAACATTTATTTAGGAAGGGTGCAAATATAATACACATTCTGCCAAAGGTGCTATATAGGACACTCTGAATTATATTTTTGTTTACTATTATTTTCCCAAATTACATATTTATTATTTTCTAGGAAAGATTTTTAGTGTACACAGTTTATTATCTTCCCAAATTACATCTTTATAATTTTCTAGGAAAGTTTTTTAGTGTACACAGTTTGTTGCACGCACACACCAAATCCCGACATAGCTTAACACCTGACTAAAGCTGTAGTCGCAAGTAAATTGTCTGTGGCGCCGGTGTTTGTTCTGCCACATTTTACAGGTCAGGCAGAGTTCAAAGTCTCAGTAGGCCAACAGGAACGACAGGATTTTTTTAACGTTTTTTCAGTGTTCTGTGTCGTCTTGTCATTTGTCCGTCTCCCTTCCTGCAGCCGCAAACAATAGCGACTGGACATCAAGTTACGTGAGCTGCTTAAAAACGTGGTGGTTTTAGGGTTTAATAATGCTAATCAGGCTCTGCTCCAGTGGTCTGTTCTAGAAACTCAGCCTACCCACATAACCACGACAGTTTGATGGATTGGGTCGTTGGGCGTTGTTTGTTGCGCAAACTATTCTTAGTAGTAATGGGCGTTAAGACGCAGCTCTGTGCGTGGCACTCACACGCGCGTTTTTCGTCTTTAAACGCTTTAGTTCGGTGCTGATACACTTGAGAAGGGCACGTGCTCATGTTTTAGTCAACACTGACAGCCCTGTAGACCTTCAGTCGAAAGTAGGCAAATTCTTGGATTATACTTTATCTTGTCTACTTTAATGCCAAATAACAGATTTTCCATGTCTGTCCCTCTCCCTACTCTATTCTGGATTACACAGAAATAACTTGACTCATAAGGGTGTAGCATGTTAAGTAGGTTTTCAGGTTACTGGCGCAGCAAGATCAGAAGTCTGGATAAGTTAGATTTTGATGTAAAAAGAGATCATTATTCACGGTAACAGGTTGCATGGCTTGAATTGAAAAGATTCAGTGGGAGTGTTTCCGCAACTCATGATTGGCCTCGTGTCAAGTAAGGGGATATTCCGTTCTCTGCAGGGACTCTTTGTCTACTTCCACTGCGAGAGGTTTCTCCCCCTTACGTGCGAAGCTGGTTTCCATGAGAGCATGGAAGAAACGCTGTGCATAGTAAAGTACGGCCCCGCACACACATGCATTGATGCACACACACGGATACAGTTGCGGATGTTGTTCAGGCAAGCCAGGCCTAGGGCGAGAGAGAGAGAGAGAGAGAGAAGAGAGGAGGGGAGGGGAGGGGGAGTTGGCAGTGGGAGCTGTGCAAGAGAGCGAGAGGGTGATTAATGGGCTCCAGGTCATGGTAATAAAAGCCTCGTGTCAGTGGAGGCGGCAGCGCACGGCACAGACGCGTTTCTTTCCGACCATATATCCCCCCGCCCCCTGCCCCCCAACACCACCCTCCAATTTGAATTTCCCTATTTTTGTCTTTTATCAAGTCACCATTAAAACGTTTTATAGCCTTGTTAGGAGTTTGTTTCCATCATTTGGCCTAGTAAGCTCATGACTTGGGGTAAATGTGCTTCCTTGTTTTTGTGTTGGGACAATCCATGTAGGCTACAATTTGCCAGGAGAGAGTAGATCATTTCCTGAAAGTATTAATTAAAACTTTGGATTACATGGGGTATGAATGTTTAAGTCCACTACTACAAGAACCCCACTGAATCCATTATTGGATGTTTTCAGTGGAACGGCTGGTTTAAGATTGGCACGAGCCTCTACTAAATTTGGAAAAAGCTACTTCCTCTTTCACCGTTTTGACTAGAACTGGTGCGGATTCATTGTGCCTGCGCGTGTGTGTGTGTGTGTGTGTGTGTGTGTGTGTGTGTGTGTGTGTGTGTGTGTGTGTGTGTGTGTGTGTGTGTGTGTGTGTGTGCGTGTGTGTGTGTTTGCATCCAATAAACTCCGACTAAAGACTAATACAGACAAAGTAAAAGGATCATATGTTGCACACAGGAGCAAGCCAAAGGTATGTTCGAATCAATGTGGCTTTAGGAATTTATTGACCATTCAAAGTTTTCTTTTTGCTGCCGAACATTTTGCTGGAGGGTTGTTAGTTTTTAAATCCAAAATGTGTCCAAGAGTTCTCGCTTTTCTTTTTGCTACTCATCGTAAAGGTTATAGGAAAATAATTTATGGCACTGATTAGATTGGAAGTTGCCAGGCACGATACATCTACTTTGCTTATGGTGAAAAACACATGAAGTGGTGCTTCTATGCCAAACTTAGTTTCCTTTCTTCCGCAGGCCGTTATCGGTTCGTCATGCTGGTGCAGAGACAAAGACCAACCTGGAGCTAAGACAAGGGAACCACATCACACAAAGCATGGTGCGTCCTTTCTTCTCTCTCTGAATCTCCCCACCCTACCCTTCATTTGAAACATAGTTTTTTTATGTCTGGATAGAGCATGTGGTTTTCGACGGTGAGATGACGCTGTGCTTGTCCCCCGTGTAGGTGGATGCGAGGTTGACGCCCCTGGCAGCCATGGGGCTGGACCACGGCGCTCTGATGCGCGAGGGCCTTCGGCTCCACGGCGGAGTGGTCTACCCGGGGATTCGAGCGTTGTCGGCCGAGAAGAACCGCGAGGGAGCGGCCCTGCCTCTGGGCTACAGCAGGGACGGCCTCCCCGAGCTCCTCTACAAGCCCGACATGACGATGGACGGCCGCAAGCCTGCCAACGGATACATGGGCCTCTACAAAGGGCCCCCTCCGGGCTTCCACAAGCCCATGCTGCTGCCGGGAGCCGAGAGCCTGGGGCTGGAGCGCCGCCTGGCGCCCGGGGAGAAGCCGTCGGAGCTGGGGCTGGTGGGCGCCGGCGGCTACCTCCGCCTGCCCTGGCTGAGCCCCTACCCAGACGCAGGCATGTACCCCTTTGTGGACTCCTCAAAGTACGCGGCCCTCAGCATGTACAAGGCCTCCCTCTTCAGCCAGCCCAATCCTTATCTGCCCCAGCACCTGGCCTACCAGTCTCTGTGTGCGGCGCAGGGGGGGAACCCGGCCGCCGCGGAGCGCCTCTACTACATGCCCCACTACCCGCCGTCCCCCATCTCCTCCCCCCTGGTGGCCCCTCCCATGAGGATCCCCGCCGTGACGGTGGCCCCCACCACCTTAGTGCACTGCCAGGACAAGGGGCTGAGCGTGGGGCCGCGGGTCCACCACGACGGCTCGCCGTTTGGGCAGCAGCTCCACCAGCTGTCCCCTCACCCGCCACACCTCCAGTGTCACACGGACAGGGAGCGCCCCCCCAGCCGGAGTAGCAAGCCAAGCCGCGCTCCCCCTAGCAAGGGCCCTGGGAACGGCAGCAACAGCAGCACTACCGGTGGGAGTAGCAATAGCAGCCTTCCCATCGACTCCTCTCCACGGGCCTCCTCTCGCCTCCCCCAGCCTCCCCCTCCTCCCCCCGCTCTCGTCGACAGTTCCCCGGACGGACAGAGGCCGCACCCGAGGGCAGGGCCGCCGCCGACATCTTCCACCTGCTCTTCCGCTTCCTCGTTCTCAACCTCCTCTACCTCCTCCCAGTCCGCGCCTCACCCCTTCTACGCGAGTAACGTTGCCCCAGAGCACCCCTCCCCCGCGCGGCCCAGCCCCCACAAGCCCCGGTCCCGTGACGGGGCGGCCGAGCCCAGGGCCGCGGGCTGTGATAGGAGGGCCAGCCGCTCCCCGTCCAGGAGCTCCTCTGAGCGACCGGCCCACCAGCTCCCGGGCACCAAGGATCCCGCTGAGAAGCCCCTGGACCTGTCCGGGAGGCTGCTGGAGCTGGGCCTGTCTCCCAACGGCTTCCCCGCCAAACTTGAGGCTTTGCCCCCAGGGGCCCGCTACGGCCTGCCCCCCAGCCGAGAGCTGTTGAAGGAGACCCTGTCCCTGTCCCCGTCGTCCCACCCCCACCAGGGGGTCAGCAGCACTTCCTCCAAGGGCCCGGAGAGGCCGGAGATGATCAGCACTTTGCACTCCTCCTGGGTGGTGCCTACTCCCGTAGCCGGCCACGCACACCCCTCTGGCCGGCCGCCCTCCCCCAGGCCAAGCCCGGACCTGGCCCCCCCGCGGGAGAAAAGCTCCCCCTCCGTCATCAAACACAAAGCCCTGGAGAGGGTGCTCCCCCAGCACCACAGCTCCCCCGCTCCCAGGGCGGGCGAGGCCAACCCGGTCACGCCCTCCGGCCACAATGTCGGCTGCTCTGGGTCGGCGTCCAGGCCCCACTCCCCGAAGCCCAATGGGGACTGGCCTAAACACAGTCCCGGGAGGTCCGAGACGTCCCCCGCCCTGGTGCACCTCAGGGAGGCAGCAGACAAAGCGCCCAAGGCCCCCAAGAGAGCAGCGGCTGCGCCGGAGGCGTCCCCGTACAAGCGGCCGTGCGTGGAGAACGGCCACCCGCCCAGCCACCTCTACCTGCCTCAGAGCGAGGCCTACCTGAACCACAGCCTGGCGTACGCCAGCCGCTACCTGCCCTACGCTGTCCCCGACAGCATGGCCCTCCACTCCCTCCCCATGGCCGGGAAGGGCCCCGTCTACCCCCACCCCGTCCTGCTGGGCAGCAACAGCCTGTACCCCGCCCACCTGGCCCCCAAGCACCCCATGCCCTACCACGGAGGGGAGTACCTCGCCTACAATGCCCAGGAGATGGCCCACCCCCTCATGCACCCTCGCCCAGACGCCAAGCCCCACGAAAGGGGAGACGCGGGCCCCAAGCCCCGGAGCCAGGACGGCGGAGCTGCCAGAGGCCGGAGCGGCGGGCTGGAGATGAGGCCAGGGGCCCAGGGGACGTCGGAGAGAGAGGCGGGGGAGCTGGCTGGAAGTCAGACCCAACCCACCCCCTCCTCCTCTGCTGCCTCCAGTGAGAGGATTGTGTGCATCGACCTGGTCCTCTCAGACACAGACGGCGAGGCCACCCCGGGTGCCAGCAAACAAGCGGCTCTCTTCCCCGGCGCTAGGATCAACCAAAACGAGTGTCGCCACGGCAACCAGAGTCAGACGAAGGCCGAGTACGAGCCAAAGCACTCGCCCCACTACCGCCAGCTGCCTCCTCCCTCTTATCCCCCACATCATGTCCAGAGCCCAGCTCAGAGGCCCAGCCAAACAGACCGACAGCCAGAGGTGCTCTGTCGGAGACCCAGGGGGGCCCAGGACACCGGGAGGTCCAGCCCCGCACCCAGCTCCCCTGGACGGGCTGGCCGGCAGGACGGGAGCCCCGAGGAGCAGAGCCCTCCATCAGACCTGGGGGACAACGACCAAAGCACACTGAGCTGTGCCCGCACGTCTGGCGAGTGGAAAGAGGACCGGGGCCGGCGAGCGCACCCCTTGCCGGGCCGCCCGCACAGCCTGGGGAAGGAGGCCGAGGGCCTCAGGGAGAGGAGGGAGGACCGCCACGTTGACATGGAGGAGTCTTTCGAGGAGGAGGAGGAGGAGGACGGCGAGGACGAGGACGGCGAGGGCGGTCACGGCTCCAGAGGCTTGCGGCGGTCCAGCCTGGCCAAAAGAATCGCCAACTCCTCGGGCTTCGTGGGTGACCGCATCAAGTGTGTCACTACGGAGCTCTACGCCGACTCCAGCAAGCTGAGCCGCGAGCAGAGAGCCCTGCAGGTGAGGCCTTGGCGCCGGCAACAGAGAGGGCTCTGGGTGGGTGAGGGTGGATGGTGTGGGCGGGTTCTTTAAAATATATGATCCACACACTCTTGAGATAGGATGCATTCAATTGTAGCGGTACGAGGCCGCCCCCCCCCCCCCCCCCCCCCCCACCACCACCACCCGCACGCAGGATTCAAACTCACATCCACCATCCTCCTCTCCGAGCAAACTGAACACTAAGAATAAAGCCAGCGGAGCACAGGCAGCTTGCGTGTCTGCCGAGAGCCGGTGTCAGGGCTGCGGGCTTCTCCCAGTCGTCCGTCGCGTTGCCCCACCCCCCCGCCTCAGCAATCTTTTGAAAGGCGAGAGCCCTTTGCCATGCCGCCTAGTTAGTTGGAGGGCAGTTCAAAGGTTAACCTAGGCTGCTGTCTCTGCGCCTTGATGAGGGAGCAGTCAGTGTAAAGGTCATCTTCGTGCTTAGTCTGTGTGTGTGTGTGTGTGTGTGTGTGTGTGTGTGTTTGTGTGTGTGTGTGTGAGTGAGAGAGTGTGTATAAGCGTGTGGGCTGAAGCACGTGTTGCCACCGCCCGTGCGTCAGAGATGTGGAGCCGGAGGAGAGCGTGACTGTGGTAGCGGCACGGTTCACACTGCCTCTGGCTGTGCTTAACCCCAAGGTGAGCCGCGGAGGAGGGGGCCCTCTGCTCTTTAAACCCAGCCCCCTGCAGCCCCTCCTCTCTGTCCCTCTCGGCTCCCCCGACCGTCCGCCCCACCCCCACCCCCCTCCTCCACTCGACCTGGTTCCTATTCAAGGTCAGAACCCCCTCCTGGCTGCCAGAGCTTGCCGCTCATGCACGCTCCAAAACACACACACACACACGCACACACACACGCACATAGACCAACACACACACATGCACAATTACGACCAGGCTCCCCAGGGAAAGCCTTCGACCTTTCAGCGCACCTCACACACACAGCTGGTCCCGTGTAGCAAGCCGTGCGGCCTGTTTATTTGAGGCCCGCAACTTTCCTTCAGTGATGTGCAGAAACGGAAAACAAACACGCCATATGTTCAATGAATGGGAGGCAAATGTATCTCAATAGGTTACACATGTCTGTCTATGTTGCGACGCGCCCCTGAAAATGGGTTTGTCTGTCCCAAGCTTGCTGATATTCAACTGGAACACAAAACTATCAAATTCATCTATTCCTGCGTGGCACACGCATGCAATCTGGACGCCTAATTAAAAAAGGATTTCCTGGTAGCAAACAGTTCCCCCTTTTTTTTCCTCTTCGAGCGCGAATTAAGTACATGTGAAACGAATTGGGTCAAAAAGTCAACCGTTTTGGTGGTTTTGTTGTTCTAGTCGACGTAGACTGTTAACTCGTTTTATTTGACCATGTGTGTTGCTTAGTGGGATTGTGGCTGCCTTTTGTTGAATGTTTAAACATACGTGTGGAGACATCCGTGTAACATACATTACATACAAACAATGAAATGATGGACAGATATATTGAGCCCCCCCATTCTAATTGCTTAGATGGAAGTCAGATCACGAGAGGAGAGTAATATAAGTCAACCTGCTGCTAACTGGGAGGTCAGTTTTTTACATTTCTTATCACATCTACCCCTCAGACAGGCTTTCTCTGCCCTCCCTTTCTGCTCCGTTTCTCCCCCTCTCTCTCTGTTTCACTAATTTCTCTATCTCCTTTTTACCCTACTTTCTCTCTCTCTCTCTCTCTCTCTCGCTCTTTCTTTCTTTCTCTCTTTCACTTTCTCTTTCTCTTTCTCTCTCTCTCTCTCTCTCTCTCTCTCTCTCTCTCTGCCTCAGGGCTAGCTGTATGTGTATCCTAGCTGTTTTCATGTTTCAGGAAGGGAGATGCCAGGCCTAGGCCCCAGAGCGCATGGACTCACAGTGGCTGCAGTAGTCTAACCCGTGTCTGGATGCCGTGCTTGTCCATTTACCTGTCTGTCTCTTTGTCCTGTGTCGTTGTTTTTTTTTGTTTTTGTTTTACGTTGGCATTTGTTCATAACCCTGTGATTTTTCTGATGCAATGTTGGCTTTGGTAGACGTTCAGACCAGATTGAGGCTTAGCGAGGTGTGTGTGTGTGTGTGTGTGTGTGTGTGTGTGGCAGGGGAGCCAACGGTGAGTGGTTTTCATGGTTGTTTTTCTGTGTGTCTGTGTGTCTGCGTCTCTGTGTGTGCTTGCACAGCGGGCCATGATGCGGTTCTCGGAGCTGGAGCTGAAGGAGAAGGAGGGAGGCGGCGGGGTGTGCGTGTCTGCCTCGGCAGCAGGACGGGACCTGGCAGGCGGCCAGCACAGAGCGAGGGAGCTGGAGCGCTGCCAACACACCGCCAGGCTGGGCGAGAGGGAGGGTGAGTAATCCAGCACACACACACACGCACACACTCGCACACACATCTAAACACCCTCGCCGCATGAGCTCAAAACACACACGCAGACTTTCCTCTCGCCCCGGCGTTCCCGAGCGAGCAGGCGAGTCACGCTGGCGCACGCTTTTCGCCGAGGCGGGAGCGGGTCACCGTGGAAATGCAGATGCTCACTCACATACACACACGCATACACACACACACACGAGCGGAGACAGCCAAGGGAGACCACGGGAGGCTCCTTTTCCGCTCGGAGAGACGTGCGAGAGCGAGGGAGGGAGGGAGGGAGGGAAAGGAGAGGAAGAGACGGAGCGACCGCAGGGGAGAGCGGCGAGGGGAAGCAGCAGCGAGTCTGTGGCGGGGGGGTGGACAGTTGAGTTAGCGGGGGGGAAAGCGGATGGGAGCGAGAGCGCAACGGAAAGAGAGGGGGAGGAGGAAGGAGGGCGGGGGCGGGGGGGGTTACTTACGTTGGCTGGGAGCCCAGCTGTGTGCTGGAGCGAGGCCGGGGCTGACGTGTGAGCCTAATTATGGCACAGAGAGGGAGAGAGAGAGAGAGAGAGAGAGAGAGAGAGAGAGAGACAGAGAGAGGGAGGGGGAGAGCAAAAGGAGGAGGAGGGAAAGAGTCATTCCCTGTGTGGGAAGGGCGTGGCTGGGTCATGCTGTGGGGGAGGACAGGGGGGAGAAGGAGAGGAGGGCGGGGGGGGGGGGAGTGACGGGGAGGAAGGAAGGGATAGAGAGAGAGGCCGGGGGCGGGGTGGGGAGAGGGCAAGGGATTTTCTCGAAGCAGTATTTTCCGCTGCCCCCCACCCCCACCCCCCACCCCCTGAGTCGTGCAAGCGGAGCGCCTTTCTGAACTGTGGGACTGTTGGCTCCGCTTACGTCGGATTAAAAACTCTTTACCCCATCAAACTTTTACTGCCCGCTCTTTAAAGGAGAATAAAAGTGGGCCGGTGTTTAACGGGGCCTTTCCCCTCTCTCTCTCTCTCTCTCTCTCTCTCTCTCTCTCTCTCTCCCTCGTTCTCCTCACGTGCTTCCTAACGCTCTCCTCCGTCTCCTTCGTTCCCTTTCTTTCTCTCAGGCGCACGGCCGCTCTACGGCAGCAACAGGGTCCCCGTGCTCCAGCGCTGCGGGGGCCAGAGGGAGACCGCGGCCTACAGGGGAGGCTCCGGGGACGGGGCCAGCAGGAGGGACGCGGGGCCGGCCGCCGAGGGCCGCTGTACCCCGCCCACCCTGTCGCCCGCGGAGGGCTGCCTCCAGGACAGGGCCAAGAAGCGCCCCTACGAGCCCCAGCACGGGGAACAGGGGGAGGCCGGAGAGCCAGACTCCCACGGAGACAAAAGGCCCGCCGCGCTCTGTGCAGGTGAGCGAGCACGCGTCCCCTGATGGACTTTTCCGTCCGGCAGGCGCTGCCAGCCTTGATAGCCCTCAGCCTCTACGGCTCTTATCCCTTCCTCTTTGTCCTCGATCTGTCTGTAAGCTCCGCTCTCATCCCCTCCCCTCCCCCGCTCCCTCCCCTCCCCCGCTCCCTCCCCCCAGCGCTCCCATGTCCGTTCCCCACTTTTCTTTTCTCCTTTTTTTTTTTTTTCTTTTTGACTCGTTCTCCTCCTTTCAACCCTCTCTCTCTCTCTCTCGCTCTCGCTCGTTCTCTCTCTCCGCACGCTCTCATCCGTCTGTCTGTGCGGCAGCCAGCGCTGCGGAGAGAGGGAGAGAGAGAGGGAGGGAGGGGGCAGAGAGAGGTGGAAGCGGAGTGTTTAATCCTGTCTTTGAGCGGGGCGCGGAGCGAGGGAGAGAGACGCAGTCATTCTCTCTCTTCTTTCGGCGCCGCCGCCGCCGTCCCTCCGCCGTGCTTACCCACCCTCTTCAAAGCTGCTCTTTTCATCTCCCCTTCTTTCTTCCCTCATCTGTTTGGGGTTTCTTTTTTTGGCACGAGGTATGCCACCCCCACCCCCCCCCCGCCCTCCCCTCTCTCCTCCCACTCTCCCCGAGCTGACAGGAGAGGGGGGAACAGCCCTGCCTGATGAAAGAGAGGGGGGGGGGATGCATCCCTCTTTCTTTTTCCCTTCCCTCTTTCTTTCTTTTCCCCCTCCCTCGCTCCTCTAGCTGTCTCCGTCTCTGCCGCGTGCTCTTAACCAGCACAGATCAACTACCACTAGCCATGGAGCCGGAGGAGGAAGGGGGGTGTCCTCCTGTTCTCCAATCCCGTTTTCCCAGTGAGCGCGTCTAACCTGCTCCTCTCCCCTCCAGATAAGAGCGGTGAGCCGCTTCGGGCCGACCCCGCCGCGCAGCACGAGGAGGATGAGGAGGTGGGCAAGCTGAAGGTCTGCATCGAACTGAAGGGCCTTCGCCTCAGCAAGCCTGCCGCCGCCGCCGCCGCCGCCTCACCCGACCGGCCGCAGGTCAAACAGGAACGGGCGTGGCCCCCCGCCCTGACCCCCGGGCACCTCCCGGCGGCGGCGCCGCGCGAGTGGAGGGCCAGGGCCGACGAGCCGGAAGAGAAAGCGCTGAGCCAGCACGGCGAGGTCACCAGGAAGTGGTGTGGCGAGGCGCTAGTCAACGGTGAGTCAACTAGACGCTAGTCAAAGGTCAACCCCCCCCCCTTCTTCCGCAGGCTGTGTCTGTTCCGTCTCCGACCCCGGCCGCGCGGCAGTGAGTCGTGCCATGTGCACTCGACACGCAAGGGGGGGCTTTCCCAGCGGGGGAGGAAGTGAGGTAGGGCAGACTTCCTCCTGGGTAAACCTCTTGAGTGAAGCCAGAGAAGCCACACAGCGCGAAATGGGAACGCGATTACGACAGCGCCGGCCCCTTCTGGTTTCCATCGAGGTCAGCTGTGCTGAGGAAGCGAGAGAGAGCGAGAGAGAGAGAGAGCGAGAGAGAGAGAGAGAGAGAGAGAGAGAGAGAGAGAGAGAAAGCGAGAGAGAGAGAGAGAAAGCGAGAGAGGAAAGAAAGCGAGAGAGAGAGAGAGAGAGGGGAAAGAAAGCGAGAGCGAGAGAGAGAGGGAGGGAGAAAAAAAGCGTGTGGCTGTCGGCGCCGTGTGGGCAGGTGTAGTGTGAGTAATGCCGGTGATCAATGACTGTTTCCCCTCAAGGCCAGAGAACGAGAGGGAGGGCGAGGGTGAGGGTGAGGGGGGGTGGGGGGGGTGGGGGGGGGGCTGATAAAAACCTTTTATGTGTCGTGTCCAAACCCGGGCCGAGGAGCGGTGCTGAATAGAGAAGCAGAGGACGGGGGACGGGGGGGGAGACGGGGGACGGGGTTGTAGATCAATAAACCGGAACAAAGTGGGGGGCTAGCGGTTTTGTGTTCCGCGTTTGAGCGGCTGTCAGTCCCCTCGCTGTCCTGCGTTCAAAGGCAGCAGCAGATTGCTAAGACACAGCCAAGGACGTCGGCTTCAAGGTCAACGCTCTAGTCCCACGTTAGGTGTAAAATGTTTTTATGACGGGAGGGGGGGAGGGGGGGAGAGGGGGGAGTGGGGGGGGGGACACACAGTGCCGAAGCCGTCACTATCATAGCACGCCTGCTCAGAAAGAATACCCGTAAGACGAGTGCCCTTGCCGGTGTGTGTGTGTGTGTGTGTGTGTGTGTGTGTGTGTGTGTGTGTGTGTGTGTGTGTGTGTGTGTGTGTGTGTGTGTGTGTGTGTGTGTGTGTGTGTGTGTGTGTGTGTGTGTGCATGTTTCTTTCATGCACGCTTCGTCTGTGCGCAGGCTGCGCTCCCAGACGGGGATGCAAGCTCATTAATAAACCAACAGAGGCTGAGGGATGACCTTGCAATACCTAGCTATCCTCCCATTCCCCACTCCCTCCATCTGCTTCCTCCGTCGCTCACTCTCTCTCCCCCTTTCTTTTTCTCTCTCTCTCTCCCTCCCCTGCCGCAGGAGCCCCCGCAGCCCCCCTCACTCCCAGCCAGCTAAAGGACAGAGCGCCCCCCACGCTGGGCCCCATCTCGGGTGACCGGGGCCCCAAGGAGGCCCGCAGAGGGGGAGGAGGGACCGGGGGCCAGTGCCCCCCCTCGCCCGTCCCCGAGCCCCCGGCAGGGGACACCCCTCCCCTCAAGCCCCGTCGCCACGGCGATCCGGATAAGCCCAAGGGCAAGCGGCCGTGCAAGACCAAGCACACCGGCCAGAAGGAGAGAGAGAGGAGGAGAGAGCTGGCGCCGGCCAGCGCTGCACTCCGCTCGCCTCAGGAGGACAAGGTGAGTTGGCCCAGGCGGCCTGGCAGCGTGTGTCTGCTGGACTCCAGTCAGCCAGCCAGTCCGGGGCTGAGGGGGAGTGAAGGGAAGGATAGAATGGGAGAAAAAAAAAAAGAGAGCGAGAGGGGAAGGAACTCCTGGTCAGAATGTTTAGAGTTGGGCTGTAGCTTCGACCTCCGTCTGCCCCGGGTGGCTCACTGTGGATCCCACACACACACACACACACACACACACACACATGCTGGCTCCAACCGCCATGGTTGGGTGTGTGTGTTTTTTTGTAGGTCAATGCCGGGGCTGTTTGTGTATGTGTGTGCGTCGTGAGCATTCTTTACATAACGAGAAAACCCCGGAGCATTCAAGCAGTAGACGCTGAACACTCAATTACACACACTCAGGCGTCCCCCCCCCCCCCCCCCCCCCCACACACACACACCCACACACACACTCACTCACTCACTCACTCACGTGTACGCTCTAGGAGAGGAATGTGGCAGCCGTGGCTGAGCGTCTGACGAGTCTTCAAAGAAAGAGAGAGGGGGGGAAAAATAAACCCGACGGGAACAAAAAAAAACGAGAGGAAAAAAGCGGCTAGTTGTTTTCCGCTCACGCCGTTCCCCTCCCTCCGCTCCGCAGCCTGACAGCTGCTCCGACACGGAATTCCATCGAGAAAACACACACACACGAACAGAGATGTGCCCGCACACACACACACCAACTGGCCCGTCTGCCTGCCTGTCTGTCTGTGTGTGCGTGCGTGTGTGTGTCGCTGCGGGGTTTGTGTTTAAGTGTTTGCGGTAGCTGCGAGCTGACATGCCAACCTGCAGTGTTTGTTTCAGTTGGTGCGTGCGAACGCTGTTTGTGTGCGCCTGCCTCTATTTGCCTTCTCATTGTGGACGGGAGAGGCAGTGTCCTTGTCCGTGTTTACACAAAGTCCTTGCCGCTTTGTGTGGATTTTCTCCTGATATCTACCACCCCCCCCCCCCCCTCCCCCTCCCTCCCTCTCCTCAGGTCATTGAGCAGCGTTGCGCTCAGCAAGCCAAGGGAGCCGCCTCTCCTAATCACCACCCCGGCTCCCCGGTCAAGCCCTGCTCCCCGGCGCTGGCTCGCGCCGCCTCCCAGCATCCCCAGACCAACGGGACCGGGGGCGCCCCCCCGGAGGGAGCCTCGCCGCCCGCGGAGTCGCCGGCCGCCCGGCCCATACCCCCGGAGGCGCGGAGGCTGATCGTGAACAAGAATGCCGGGGAAACCCTGCTCCAGCGGGCTGCGCGTCTGGGCTACGAGGTAACGGACTCCTCCTCCCGTCCTCCTCCCCCTCCCCCTCACCGACCTGGGAATGTGGAGCGGCCGGCCCTTTCCACCGATCCTATCTCGCTGTTTCTGCTGGATCTGGCCGAGTCTAAACCCCCCCCCCCGGCCCCCGTCGCTGTTCTTATCTCTCCTATCGTTTCCTTGTCTGTCGCCCGTATCGTCTCTTTTCTCTCTCTCTCTCTCTCTCTCTCTCTCTCTCTCTCTCTCTCTCTTTTTTTTTCCTCTGTCTCCGCTAGCACTCTCTCTCTCTCTCTGTTTCAGTTCTCTCCCAAGCCCCCCCCCCCCCCTCCTTCCTCTGCGTTCTCTCTCGTCTCTTCCTCTGTTTGTGACTCAGATTGTCGCTGGCACCCCCCTCTCTCTCTTAACACACACACACACACACACACACACGCACACACACACACACACACACACTCACTCCCCTAGTCTCTGCCTTGCTCCGCGCTTTCGCATCTCATTAATTTTCTGTGAGGCGATGTGTGACACACACGCGCACATACACGCACACACACACACACACACACACACACACACACACACACAGTGTGGCACGGAGGGATGGTTATCATGAAACTGATGCATGCTGGCTCGCTCTCTCTTTCTCTTTGTCTCTCTCTCTCTCTCTCTCTCTGTGTGTGTCTGATCGGCCCACACGTGGGGACAGCTCTCTGGTGCTGTGGAGCTAGAAGGGGCCTCTGAGGGTTTAGGGAGTCCCTCTGCTACAAGCCCAGCGCTCCCTCCCTGCCTCCCCGCCTCCCCCCTCCGCTGTAGTTCATTAAGTCAGCCCCCAGTGACGGTCCGACTGCTGTTAATTAACCTCCAATATCCCACCGGCTCACTTCCCTCTGTGTGTGTGTGTGTGTGTGTGTGTGTGTGTGTGTGTGTGTGTGTGTGTGTGTGTGTGTGTGTGTGTGTGTGTAGCGAGTGCTCTGGGTGTTCCTCCGCTCTGTTGTTTCCTAACCCCCACACACACACACACACACACACACACACACACACACACACACACACACACACACAGACACACACCCTTCCTTGTGGTTCATTGATGAATAGCCAACCTAAGTATTGGCAGATGACTGTCCCTGTGTGTGTGCGTGCGTGCGTGTGTGTGCTGGAGGTGCCTTTGTTTTGGGTGGCAAATAGGTGCCCATTTTGTTGTGGGGGGGTGTTCTCTCATGTGGGGGGGGTGGGGGGGGCAGACAAGTAGCGCTGCTGCTTGTCAGGTGCGAGCGAGGGTGGGGGCCTGATGGAGTGGGGGCCTGGCGGAGTGCAGGGTAGGGGGCACGCGGTGGGGGCCTGGGGGGGTGTGGGGTGGGGGCCTGGGGGGGCATGGGGTGGGGGCCTGGGCGTGGGGAGGGGGGGTGCAGGGTGGGGGGCCCGGGGTGGGGGCCTGGGCGGCCTGGGATAACAAGGGGCCGGCGGAGGCGCGGGCGCGTGAACGGGAGGTAAGCACTGGGAGTATAATGGCGTTCTAATGGCCCTCTAATGTGCCGTGGTGACTGTGGTTAGCGGTGGTGGCGGCTGTTTTTCTCTCCCACATGCACACAGGCAGACAGGCAGGCAGGCAGGCACCACACACACACACACACACACACACACACACACACACACACACACACAGAGACTCGCAGCGCGGCAGCGGGGTTCAGTCAGCCGTGCTGGAGAGAAGCCGGCTCGTCTCTCTGATTTATGCGTCTCTCTCTCCAAGCGTTTTTTTCTCTCTCTCTCTCTCTCTCCTCTACCTTTTTTTTTTCCTTCCTTTTTTTTCCCTTCGCTCCGCGTGTCGAGGGGGAGAGGGAGGAGGAGGAGGAGGAGGAGGAGGGCCGGGGGAAGGTGGGGGTGTTGTTTGCGCAGCGGTCAGCGCCTTGTTTGTGTAGTCTCAGGTTTTCTCCTCCCCCGACCTCCCTCCCTCTCTCCTTCTCCCTTTCTCTCTCTCTCTCTCTCTCGCTCTCTGCCTCTCCTTTGCTCCCTCTCGCAGGAAGCACGTCTTTCACTGCCTTTGTGCGATAAGCCCGGGGCAGACCCCTGGGGTACTCACTAGCGCACGCACACACTCACACACACACACACACACACACACACACACACACACACACACACACACACCGACGGCCACACACACACACACACACGGAGCCGAACTCGCGCGCCCACCAGGCACACGCTTACGTGAGCACAGACACACCGCCTGTCTCACGCGGGTGTTTGAGCGTTGCGAGGT
>JAPMUY010004776.1:322500-347504 GCA_026901105.3 Galaxias olidus
TAAGCCAGGGGTGAGTGCACTCCGACATCACACACACACACACACACACACACACACACACACACACACACACACACACAAACTGTAGGATTGTTTGCTTTCACCTAACCATGTAGAGATCCTCATTGGCTAAACCGTTCTCTCTCACCCCCGCTCAGACCAAAGAACTGGCTGCTTCTCTCGGACGTCCTCCGGCGCCTGCGATTGTCGCCGCGTGCCTTCCGCTCCACCTTCCCCCACATGGAGGTGGTGACCGTGGCCGAGGCCGAGTTCTACCGGCAGGCTTCCCTGTCGCAACTCTTCTCCTCCCCCGACGAACTGGACGCCTTCCAGCCGGACAGCAAGGAGCTCCTGGACCTGGTGGAGGGCAGCGCCGAGCTGGCTGCCAGGCTGGGCTCCACCCTAGAGTGCCTGGATGAATGCTGGGGTCAACTCCGAGACAAGGGCAAGGACATGAGCAAGGTCAATGCCAAGCTGGGGTCGTGACCCCCCCACCCCTTTTCCTTGAACTCTGACTCTTCCAGACAGTTGGCGGACTTTTGGCAAATCATAGACTTGTGTTGGCCTGACCTCGACGTGGGTTTCCGGTAGTGAACCCTCGTTCTGAAGCAGCACTGACACAGAATGGATATGTCCATCAAGTGAGCATGTAAAACTTCATAATGGTCTTATTTTTATATAAATGTGTTAATATATGTATAAATAAATAAATAAATATATCCCGATTTTTCTTTTTTGTTGCTTTTGGTTGTTGGTCTGCTCATGACACCTATTGTAAATGTTTTTGAATGGCAATGTGTGCATTTTGGATGAATGTATTGGATGCATGGACGGAATGGTGTGACTGTTTACTGCTTAGTATGAAAGCTGAGGCTGTGCTTTTAGAAGGTGGGAGTTGTGTTTATAGGAAATACATGATGTCCTGTTTTTTGGTCTGCTCACTTTTTGCGCTCGCTTGACCTTCAGGGGCTGTTTTGTACCTGTGTTCAACCTCTGCTATAAATGTAGTCCCGAATTTAACATGCAGAACTAGAAAGAGAGGTTTCGTATAATTTAAAAGTTTTAAGATAATAATGATATTCACTCTTGAGCGCACAGCTTGTACATAACTGGGTGGGTATTGGCAGTAAAGTACGTTTTGGTGTGTCAATTGTTTGTTTTAACTTTGTAATTGAAATATCTCATTTGTATTTATATTTTACAAAAAATTGCTTTAAAATAAATCCGAAAATTTACAAGATTGAATCTATGGTGTACTCTTTATTTGCTTGACTTACTGTGCATGAAGAAAATATTACATTTTAGAAAGGTGTAGGGAATATAATTTGAAAAGCAAATTTTGATTGAAAACTAATTTTAAGATGATGGTTAGCTTGAATACTATCAGGTTATTGCTGTCGTTTACGTGTACACATTTCAAAAAGGCTATGTACGTTCCAACATCGCCACCTGGTGGAACCTTGTGACGGTGTAGGCACGCAATTAATCAGGACAACCTTCTGATGTGACGTGACCAACATGGCCTGGTTTAATAGCCCCGGTGAACCCGAGATGTGGGCCGACGTTACCGCAATATAATATTGTTAGTTTAAGGTGGCGCACCGGTTGCCTTAATTATGATACCTCAGTTTATAGAAAAATAATACAATACAAACTGTATTAATCCATTTGACCTCGCGTCATTGCGGCCTACGAGCTATATCTGCGGCCAAGGACAAAATGAATAAGCAGGATGGCAACAGGGTCATATTTAAAAAATGTCTTGAGGCAAACATGATTTTTTTTATCTCAATGTATCGAGGGTAAAGGTTCATCGAAAGTTTTGTTATAATGTGACTAAAGTACGAACTCTTTAATGCGCGCTTTTTAGAATAAACCTTACATAGAGATAAAAAAAAATGGTAAGGGGCTGAGTCACAAGCCATTGTACCAAAATACTCATTGTCACTGTTGATACTGTAAGCATTATGTTTTGTATATTTACACTAATGTTATTTTTTTCAGTATAGCATGCTAAGCTTGCATGTGATTTCTAAAGGTTTATTGTATTATGAGTATTAAGCTTTCAGTTATGGACACACCATTGCAGTTTCTTACTATCTTTGCTATTTACAGAGTAAGCCTGTTGCTGGACAGATAACAAAGACAGATGATCTGACCTTTATCACTAAACTTGAAAAGGTAAGTCAGGTAAGTCAAGACTCCTAGATTCACACTTTTGGGAAGAGAATAACATCAAACATTTCTAGAATGCAGACAAAGAGGGGAAATGAAAGGGCAGGCTGAAAAATTCCTATTTGTTTTCTTTATGAATGTAGATGAGGACACTGACTCAGATGACTCAATGGATGGTATTCCCGATATACCCGATGATGAAGGTGGCCATTGAGACATAACTGTAAAGCAGCACTCTAAGGTCAATCAGGGCTGCCTCAAAAAGCTTTTGTCTTTTTCTCTTACAAATTCAACTTAGATGTGGAATGGATGATGGATCTTCCAAGGACAAAGGTAATGTTTTGAATAGACTATAGACCATGAGCATCTTCAAATACACAACCACTAGTTGATAACTAAACTGACTAAACCAGTCTCTTTGACTTCAGCAGACCCAAATCAAGCCAGGAGACAACAAGGGAGCCACCAGCTGTACCCGTGTTAGTTACACTTACACTCCAGCCAAGGATCAGGTACCTATGCACCTACTTCAACATGAAATAAACTTTAGTTCAATTGTGTTAACAACCCAACTCAATTTTAAACACAAAAACCTAACAATAAATCACAATCAAATATTTAATTGACCAAATTCTTATTTTTGTCTTCCTTAGGGAATTGACATACAGTGGAAGGGGTTTTGTTAGACTTATCTGTCATCCCCTGAGGAAACCAATGGAGACCTACATTCTTCAAAGAATGAAAAACCACACCGCACATGTTTCTCTGAATAGACAGTATGCATGTCAAATAATTATGAGCTTCCTAGTAGAAATGTATTTGTGGGAGTTAGGGCTGTTGCAAACAAAATATCCTGACTTGAATACACTTTCCCATATTTTGTCAAAGAATAACATGCAGAAGGAAGTGCATTTCTTTTTCTCCATTGCTTAATAGATTGCTCGCTCTGTGTCCCATGTAGCTATACACACAACTGGAGTCAAAGTTTAGCCACTATGGCTGACCAGGCTTTAGCATTGTGGCTGGTCTTCTATGCAGTGGTAGTAGTTGACTAAAACTGAACTTGAAGACCTTGTACAAGAACAACAAAGCCAGAGGGGTTCTGTAGAATGTATTAAGCTAAAATATCTGCCTTAGAACCAGCAAATTATCCTCAAACCGATATTTGAACAAAGTAGTAGCCAAAAACTCCAGGATGACCTGTCAGCTGCTATATCTTCGGACAGAAGAGGGTGCCAAAGTAATGTCAGAAAGGTGCAGGTCAAATTCCAAGAGCTTTATGAACTGAGCCACCAGTGAAATGAGAGGCTCCAAACCGACTTGTCTGAAAATAAGATCCTCAGGCACCAAATTAATTCTCTATTGAAGTCATAAGAGATCCAACGCTAATTAGACTATCTGAACTGGAGAACAGACAAGCTAGCCAAATAATTGGTTGTTGAAGGAGAGCAGGGAAATCAGCTGACAACTACCGTGTCATATCAACAAAGTTGGCTGAGTCTACAGATTAGGGGGCTCCTTAGCTGTATGGGGAAACATTGGCCCTTGAGAGAAGTTTCCTCGACCAAAAATCTATAAGGTTCCATCATGGAGGCTGAGAGAAAGAACTCAGGAGGCTAGCTTTAGACAGAGATTGGGAACTCTGTCACAGTGAGATCACAGTGCCGACTGCCAAGTCTAAATTCAGGAAACTAGAACAGCTGAACTCTCAGCTTAGTGCAGTGCGCTACAAGTCAATAAACTCTGCTCATTTGGCCCCTATGGAGGATCATTATGTTGTGTGTTAGACCATCTTGTAAAATGCAAACCATACTACTGAGTAGAACACAGGTTGATCTTCAGGCCGAGCTTAGTGCTGTAATGTCAGCTTGGAGGAGTGTTGCAGAGAAATGTGAAGTCATGTCAGGTTGAGGAGTTAAAAGCGCAAATGCATGCTGAAAAAGGCTAACAGGCAAAAGCCAAGTGAAGTTAGTGAACTCCTTTAAAATGTAAAACTCCACAAAGAGATACTAGCCCAGGAAATAGTTGGCAGAAAGTAAAAAATATTTTTGGTTATAGATTTGGCTAGATCCACTTTCCAAACTTCCACTAGTCATGGGAATGGGGCCAAGTTGTGACAGATCAATGTACAGTACTTAACATAGGATACTAAAGGAATGCTTTTGCTAAATCAAGAAAAATGTGTTTGACTTTATTAACTGTCTTTTTCTTTTCCAAAATTACTCTATGGGTGGGATATTAACTAAATATCTAATAAATTGCAATACAAAAAAAATATGAATTGTAATTAGTATTAGGATGCTTGTGATAACTGGTCAATCATTGTGAAATAATACTCATATACAATATTAAGTAATAGTGTTCATTATTAGGCTACTTATTATGCCTTTGTTAAGAATCGGCACTTGTGCGGGGTGAGTCGGTCAGCAGTTGACCAATGTCAATGAATTATTAATTTAGTCCATCCATGATGCTTTGCAGTCATCCTCGTTCCAGTCAGCTGATCGTTTTACCAAGGAGGAAGATGTCTCCGAATAGCCGAAGGATGGAGGTTTTATTCGTTTTCGCATTTATATTTTGCACGGTCATTACAACAGGTGAGATGCATTCAGACCCTCAATCTATATGTTAAATTACTTAGTAATAAACGACTCTGCATCAAGCTATCTGTAAGTGGGAAGCTAACGTAAGCTATTGAACCAATAACGTTCTTTCAGAATCAAAGCGCCTGGTTTATCATCAAGCTATATTTTGCTGGTAAATGATTAATCCATGCATGAACAAACATGAAAATATAAAGAAAATGTATGTCTTTTAAAGATAGCCCAACGTGAAAGGAGAAAATAGCGATGTTTATGCTAAGACGTTAGCCATCCTTCGCTAACGTAGCTTGCTTAACTACTCAGCTTCTCGCGCATAGCTTCGTAACCATCGTGTAGTGTCCAGTCTTTTTCATAGTTCGAGGGTCTTATCAATATCAGTTCAATCTGCTTATGGACATTGTACAATTGCAGATATGTGTCTGTTCTTGTACATGCTTTGTTTGATTGTCGTGTTTTCTGAGACGTAACGAATAGCTAGCTACTTAATGTTAGCTACACAGCTAATGCTATAGAGAACTTGTCATGTGACTGGTCTGGTTACACCTATGTTCTACTTCCCCTTTGGACATTTTTCAGACAAACATGTCACAAGATTTTGGTCCCAATATAGTCCCTCTAATTATCTCGACCTCTGTTGAGAAGAAAGTGTTGTTGGCTTCGTGTATTTACCAAGTCGATGAGATAAGCCTGAGTTTGAGACTTGATTGGCATGAATTATCATCCAATAATTTTTTTGATCTCGGAGAGGAGCCTCGTCATCCTTTACAAAATCATATGTTAAAATAAACCAGACATCAAGTATAAATCCAATTCCACTTGTGGTAAAAGCTTTATTTTGTATTGAAATACAAGAATTTTGGCTTAACCCCAGTACATGTTATTCGTTCTCTCAGGTGTTCAGGGGGACAGCTTGACAGTGTTGCAAGCTCCAGAGTATGTGTCCTTTGAGAAAGGAGATTGGCCGATATCTGGTGAGAAAATCCCTGATCTTGTGGCTCTGACTATGGGCTTCTCTGTTCAAGAGGTAGGTTGGCAGCTAAAAACATTCTCTCTTACCACAGTACACTTAATCTAAGCCTCCTAAAACGCAATCGTGGGCAACTTAGAATATGTTATGGGTGTCACATCTTACCCAAATATCTGATTGTCTTGAGTGTCATGTATGAGTTGTGTTTCTGATTGCAGGAGCTGTCTTGGCCAGGTCTCCGTGCTGGTCTGTTGTTTCAGCGTCCCAGGGCTAATGTGTTGGTGGTAGTAAGGGGTGTGGACAGTCTGGCTTTTACACAGAGCGTGGCGTCCTACCCCATGGAAAATGTGAGTGAGCGCAAAGCCCTCTATCTAGAGCAGTGTTCTGAATGGCCAGGACATAGAATTGTTAAAGTGTTTTCTCTCGACTTGTTTATATGAATAAGCCATTATGTAATTGTTAGACTTAATAGCGTAAGGAGTCTTTTTTTGCTCCCCCTTCAGCCCGTGCCTTTCACCCTGGACAGTGTGGCCGAGACGGTTCACTCTCTCTTTGCTGAGGACACTCCTGTAGTGTTGCAGCTGGCTCCTAGTGAAGAGGTAAGGTACACTGCTAGAAATGGAGTACGTTCCGTTTATAGAGAACGTTAATAGTCGATATTGAGGCTGTACCTTTTGCATATGGTGTCTCGTGTAACGTGTCCCTTTCGTTCTTCATCCCGCTAACAGAGGTTGTACATGTTGGGCAAGGCCAACGCTGTGTTTGAGGACTTGCCTGTCACCCTTCAGCAGATCCGGGCTCGCCTGTCCCAGGATGGCTCTGTGCTCTCCTCCCTGCCACTTAACTCGCTCAGCCGCAACGCCGAAGTCAGCTCCTTTGTTACATGAACACTAAATCAGCAAATCGATTATAACTGTATCATAGTGTAAATAAACATGAGGGGCCGAAAGGTAGCTGTACCGATTCTATGTGAGATTTGGTGGCTCTCCTTTTTTTGGTGAAAAGGTCACAAGCGAGAGAAAATTTTGTCTCTAACATCTCTATCCTGTCCCTTACTAGGCTGATCTGCTCTTCCTGTCTGAGGTCCAGGTCCTCCATGACATCACAGCCCTGGTAAGTTACTAATTGGCCAGTTACCAGAGTTGTGTTGATTCATTTTGACCTATTGAAATATACGGATGACCAACCCATGTCCTCGGCTCTGTCTGTAGCTCCAGAGGCACAGGCACCTGGCCAAGGACCACTCCCCTGACCTGTACTCCCTGGAGCTGTCTGGTCTCGAGGAGCTGGGCCGGCGCTATGGGCAGGACTCTGCCCAGTACCGCGACGCCACCGCCATTCTTGCTTCTGTCCTAAAGAAGGTGAGCTTTGAGTCTGAAGTCCATAAATGTATTTTGTACTTAATTTGACCCTGATTGGTTTTAACTCATTTGTTACAGTTTGGAGAGGACGTGTATGGTCTCTATGGTAACAGTGCAGTTGTGGAGGTTGTTACGGTGAAAAGCTTTGAGGCGCCTTTGACAAGAAAGTCCCGCTCCATCCTCGAATCAAAGCAGATTGTAAGTGTGACTTATCAGCAAGTTCTTGTTAATGCAAACGCCCCTCTGCACTCGCAGCTTTTGAAATCCCCTAAATCTGTTGTCTACTTCCCTTTGCAGAGTAATCCAGACAGCCCGTACAACTTGGCCTATAAGTATAACTTCAATTACGCTGTGATCTTCAACATTGTGTTGTGGCTGATGATTGCTCTGGCCCTTGCGGTCATTGCCGTCTCTTACAACCTGTGGAACATGGACCCAGGATATGACAGTATCATCTACAGGATGACCAATCAGAAGATCAGATTGGATTAAGCATTACCTATTAACACGCTCACCGTCCAGTTAGCTCCCTTTAGCGAACGTTTGTAGTTTTGTGGGTTCTCGTTTTTTTGTGGAAACTGTGGGGTTAAGGGTATGGGTCCTATGATATAACAGTAATTTGTTCCTATATCTTGTTCAGCATTCATTTTACATATATTAATGGGTATATTGTAGATGGACTTGATGATTTATGGCAGTAATAAATTACTTATCAATATAGATCTGTAATGGGGCCTTTTGATTGTAGATATCAAGACATGCCTTACAGGTGTCTAGATTGAAGTCTAACGGGTTTATTTTAAAGGTGACCAAAATAGACAACAGTAGAACGTAGTTTTAACACGTTTTAGTAACACAAGTTCTATTGTCTAGCTATTCAAAAACGATGCACAAAGGTGCTGCTGTAACACTTGATCTCCTCCAAGGTTGTGTGCCCTCTACCCCGCTGATCACATCATTACTTTTTGACAGTTTCCTAGGTAGATGTGTTTCCCTTCCTTAACATGGTGATACATTTTATTTAAAAAAAAAAGAAGATATATATTATTGTAATGCTCTGAAAGACTGCGAATTGTGTGTATGTATGTGTGGTTGTATTTGTGTTTGTCTTGCAATATGAAACTGTCTTAAGTTAAATTAAATCCATGTGTATATATTGAAGATATTAATACAACTGTATCAAAAACCACTGTATTGGTATTGTTAGCAGGCTGGTTGTAAACGTTAACCTAGTGTTGATGTACTGAAAAAAGAAAGTTTACAATTAAATTGAGTTTTTAAAAATGTATCAAGGTAATTATCAAGGCTAACTGCAACAAAATACCCCAATAAATTATGATGTACTGAAACCGTTGTCATTTTATTTCAGGCCTACTCACATGTACTCTTTTACTAAAACTAGTTACGCAAAATCAGCCTTTCAGAGTTTTTCTTTGGTTGGGGCATGAGGCTACGAATTGCACGCCTAATTGTACTGATTCCATAAACTCCTTTGTAACAGACTCACGGGACTACGTACTTACAGCGTCGTAGAATTCATAACCAATCAAACGGCGAAGAGGAAGTCCTCCAGCGAATGAGAGAGAGCTCCCATTCATAACAGTAAAGTCGTTTTGTAACTTCTTCGGTAACCTGTTCCATAACCTCCGATTTAACCGTTAACCAAGAAATAGCGTACAGCAAAGAAAATGGTTTGACTACTAATCAAAGGTAGGCTACATTTTATAAAATGTTATTTTAATTTTGCATATATTGTCAAATAAGAGAGGTATGTTTTGGTTCATACAGGTTAAGCTTAGAAATAACACTACCGATATATAATTAATATAGCAGCAATTACGTTATTGTTTATTTGTTACAATATATTTTGCGTTATGATGATTATGCATTGGCTAGTGGAAGCGATGCATTCCATACATTAGCCTAAATGTTACAGCGGTTTATCGAGCAAGATCTTGACGAGAAGTAATGAAGAAAAATAAGTAAGATAAATATTTGTGTCTTATATTACAGCTAGCATCTACGTGGTAAGGAAAATCCGGGCTTCCATTGCTGAGGGAGAGCAATTGGAAAAGCCCATCTTTACACCATGTAATGTTACGGGTAAGCAATATTCTTTATATTGTAAGATAATCTTTGTAAACATATGTTTTCCCATTTAACATCTACACTGTATAGATCTAATCTAAACACAGACCTTTCACAATTATAAAGGAGAAACCTTGAAATCACTAAATGCTTAACTTTGAGTAATTACTAATGTTTAACTTTCAGTAATCACTAAATGTTCTACAAGCAGGGCATCATGTCCAAAAACAAAGAATGCTCACTCTCAAAAATATCTTAAAGGCTATACTACTAGTTCTGTGGTTTTGCAAAGAAAGTTTTAAACAAATTCGCCTGTGTTCTGTTCAGACTTCAAACATCCCAGATACATAGGAGTAGTGGCCAAATATACCAACACATGTACTATATAAGTGACTCACTATGTTATGCACAGAGTAAAACCCCTTAGTGCAATCTGTTTAATCCCCATTGAGCCCACAAATGACCAGCTTTAATCTTTGTATAGACAATACAGCCTTTAAGAAGATAATTTATTTTCCATCTTATGGTTGTCATCTCTACACTTTTAACTAATGGAAAACCTTTGACTAGAGTCTTAAAATCCAACCTGCATATAAGTAGGCCTACTTATTTTTGCATGGATAAATTATGTAGGAGTCAGTTTTTGGTATTTGTGGTTTTGATTTAATTTCTGTTTTCTCCCTACTCAGCTGGGAAAGGAGAGAATCATGGATCTTCAGGCAGTGACGGACTGTCAGCCATGTCAACACCAAGCTCGAATGTGGACGCCAGTGAAGAGGATGGTGTAAAACCATCCTCAGAGACAGTTGTACAAAATTGCAGTTCCTGAAGTTAAAAAAAATCACACAGCATGAGATGGATAGGACTAATAATGCACACAAAAGAACATACACATACCCCTTTACATTCAACTTTTATTTATGCACTTTGATAAACATTTTACAGAATTGTTTAATTATTTAAATTTATTAACCAAAACATATAAGCATACACATAAATATATTGCTTGGTCCTATCCTCTGTCAAGTGTGTATTGAGCATGATGATCCTATGAGCTGCAGTGTGTGATGGCCTACTTATCAACCCCTTCACCCAGGGACTGAGCAAGCCTGATGTTATTGTTGCTACAAAAATGACCAATAAATGACCAATACAATAGCAATTAAAACATGTTAATGTCTCTTTTCTACTTTGATAATGTGTGTTGCCTGAAACGATCAAGAAGCAAAAATATATAAGCAGCAGTTTAGTGCAGCGTAAACTGGAGCGATAAAAGGTACCGAGATCATTTGTCTCTGTATGGTCCAAGTCATAGATATACATACATAGATCCCTCGAAGGCCGCTGATGTGCGTCGCCGCTATGCGTTTACAGGTCCGCCATCTTGGAGCGGTCAAGATCCGCGGACAAATACAATGTGTATTGAGAGAAGACAACAAAGCAGACAAAATCGACTGCAACTCGCCTTATTCTGAACTGATTTTTATAAAATTAGTTGAGTTTTAAAGTGGGAAATTTAACATGACATGGGTTACCCCTTGGAATTCAATTCAGTTACTGGGGGCGGATCTAATCAGCTCTATGCCAACACATTAACCTTTTGAAAAGCCACAACTTCCACTGGGACATGCAGGCTCCTTCTGAATAGGAAACATCAGTTGTAAATTATTTAGAAATCAGCTTTTGTGAGTTTCAACAAAAATGTAGATTTCTATATCTATTATCTTGTTATAAAGCCGTTATTTATTATAAGCTAATTCTCAAGCTCAAGTTAAGAGAAGAACATCCAGTCAATTAAGCCGTACACCCCAAGACACATGTTAACTCCACTTCTGCAGGCTAGACAGTTGCCATTACACAAACAATGTCACAAATATTGTAGATCTCAAATATTAAATTTTCATCTTCAGTAATTCACCTCAGACACTGACATATGCAGTTTAATACAATAATATAGCCTAAGTACAATATAATACAATACTAATAGTATAATATAGTACAATATAATATAATACTATATTAATACCACAATACAATAATATCATAATACAATACTATAATATAATATAATAATACTAATGTGTCAAGTGTTTGAGACCAATGTTTAGAATCAGATATAGTGCAGTCATAAACAAAAATATTTGGGCTCTAGAGCAACAGGTGTAACGTAAATCAAAGTAGTAAGTCCCTGTCTCGGACAAACTCAATTCCTCTCCATCTCACACTTTGCAGCAACATGTGAACACCATTAATATCCTTGAAACAGCACATTTTTAGAGCTTTTTTCTCAAGCTACCACTTGCAATGGCAGTGTGAAGTTTGGCAAAGTGCTACTGCCTCAATTTATAGTAGTAGTAGTAATTTATTTTCGGTCATTATTTAAAACTTTTCCAAAAGGAATGCACATACAAAGACATTTGTAACAAAACCATTAAATCTAAAGCAAAATACACAATAGCGATCATACCTCAGTTTTATATTTGTTGACCAATTTTTTAAAATTTGTAAATAAGTGAACTAGCCATTCTTAATGAATTGTCACAATTATTCCACAAGTTTAAGTTGTGGAAGTTGCTGACAACTAATGACACATATGACACATGCAAAAGTGATGATTGTCAGATGACAACAATGGCTCAAGCTTTCCGTACTACCGTAGTCCATGATCTTTGGTGAACTTTTGATAAAAACTTGGCCATCTCAAAATTACTTCTGGAATAGCTGAATGGTGCAGCCAGTGCATTAAGATAGAAGCACAAACATGGTTTACAAGACCTAGCTAATTTAGGCTAGCTAGCATGTTTAATCTCATGAGCACTAAACACATTCCATCTGATAATATTCTCTAAAGTAAATTAAACAAAGAATGAGACCATTCTTAAGTAAATTCCACGTTTACCCCTAGTAGCGATTAAACAATTAGTAACGTTTTGTTGTCCTTAGGTAGGTATCACATCACAACAGTTCTCAGGTCATTTTCAGGACAGTTTAAAGCAATATTTCACGCTCACTAATTTAGCCTACCTAACATAAAAATACAACATCATTGTCACTAACCAAAAGTTACCCCGTGATGCCTGTTTTTAACGTTTCGCCTTTTTGTACAACCAAACTCTGCACATGCCAGTGGCATTGTTTCAAGCGGTTTAACTTGCTCAACTCTTGACCGTTGACCGCCCCAATATGGTGACCACATGGACGCACATCAAATCCCGCGGATCTATGTATGTATATCTATGGTCCCAGTCTCATGAAACAGTCAACTTCCGGTGATCACAGGATGTGCTTAGTATGTCAAGAAACGCTAGCAAATATCGTCCAGTACCGCTAGCGTGTATTTATTATGATGGTATCACTATAAAAGGGTGTGGAGGAAAATCTGCTATCTTCAGATTTTATTGAATGACATTGACGCAATAACTCACCCAATTGTTAGGTATGTAGTTCCAGAAAGCTTGTTTTGACTGAACAAAAGTTTGATTTATTACAAAGCGTTAGCCAGTAAACTAACTAGCTAGGCTAATGAGATAGCATTGGCTTCGAAATATTATGGAACTGGCTGCTAACCACTAACAAATCCACTTACCTTGTTAGCTGGCATACCTGCTTATTCAATTGATAATTTAACAATATGGGACTCATAGTCCTTTGTTCCAATAGAGCTATCTCAAATAGGAGACTATGTTCTATCTGCACTCGATGGTCCTCCAACTGTATTTAGAGCTTTCCACATAGCATGGCCTAGCTATACCACACAAACGCTAGCTAGTGTAGATAGCTAAATCGGTGAGATGTGGGCATTAGCGAGCCCTGTTGGGCCAAGGTGTCATTCCACTCCGTTTATCTCTCTTATTTTTTTCAGACTAACTGCTGCATCCCGGTGGACCCTGACACCTGTAATGTGATGGACCACAGGAAAGCGTTAACCATCTCACTTGCTGTTGACAAAGATGACTCCAGAGTATGTCTGTTTCCTTTGAGGAAAATATTATAAATACAGCTACGCATGCATTTTCCTATGTATGCATATCAGACTACATTTATAAATTGATGCATTGCACCAATATTGCTAACCCATAATTTCATATTATGGGAGCCATGTAATGAGATCTGCAGGATGGTGTCTTATCTTATGTTCTGAATGAAGCATGAAAGTACACCACCCCTTTGTGCTTTTTTAGATTGGAAACCCACTCAGAATTGCCAAGACACTTTTATCGTCAAAGTCGGATTGTGGAAAGGTGCAGACACAGGTATACCCAAATACGCCCGACTATTAATCAAAATTACACTCTATGACGATCTTCTATTGCAATGGCTTTGCTAGGTCCGGCACACTGACCCACATTACTTTCACCTCTCCCTCCTGCAGATTCATTGGACCCAAATCACAGGACCCAAAGTCCGATACCATGATACGACTCACAAGAATGGGTGCAGGTTATTGAGCCCCAACCATGCATCTTCCTCCCAACTGGAGCTGGGCAGGTAAGGATCATTCCTTGGGATAAAGATGATGGGATGAAGAGTATGAATATTGTTTTAGTAAGTACTGAGCAATTGTGTACTTTTCTAGAGAAACAATAAATGTCAGAACCCATCAGTTTATACTAGTTATATATCAGTTTATACTAGTTATACTGTATGTGTGTATACGTACATAAATATATATATATATATATATATATATATATATATATATATATATATATATATATATATATATATATATATATATATATATATACACTTTATGTATATATACACTGTATGTATTCAATATGTACCTACATGTGTTTAGCTAATGCTTGCACAAGGTTTTTGAAATAAGCATTAAACAGCTTTTTTAATCTATTTCCTGAATTGCAGTCTTCCAATATGTGCAGCAGATGGAGCACTAGCCTTTAGTTTGATTTTCTTATCTTGTCTTCACATCCCAAACATAGTCTTGACTTAACTTCCCAAGTCTAATGCCATCCCCTTCCTGTAGCAGCCATACTCACAGTCTCATTATTGGCTAATACTAGCAAGATGGTAACCTTAATATCTCAATGGGACACTTAATGCAAAGCTGTCAAAATGAAATCCTTTTCTCAAGGGCAGTGGTTATCTGTCTTTCTCTCCACAGCAAGAAACCTTGTCTGATCCTCAAAGATGTCTTGAAGACAGATCTGGGCAAGGCCTACATGAACAGGAAGATCGGTGGTCTGTTAATAAGCCCCCCTCCGAATGAGTGTTGCAAAAGACAAGAGACACTGAGCTACGGGGCTGTTGGAATAGGGTCAGTACGTAGTAACAGGTCGGAGACTCCAACCAGCCACCAGAAGACTTTCCTAGCAGTGTCTCGCGGGCAAGGAGGAACAGCCCAAAGAGGAGTAAAGAGAGGAGCCTTCCATACACAGTCAGCATCAAAACAGATACATCACACTCCATCCACACCCCAGCGTGATAAGAGGTAACAGTACCTTGTTGTCTTTGTCTGCTGAAATATTGAAGTTCTGTTCAGGAGATATGTTATTTTGAAAGGGTTGTGCATACATGCACACATATTTCCTGTAAATTCAAAATTTGTGGGATTGTACTTGTTGCAGAATCTTGGTTACAAAACAGATCCAATATTGTTTTTGGTGGCCATAAGGAAACATTCTGATGACATCAACAGTGTAACCTGTCGCTGCCATACAAGCACCAGATTACAGGAGTGTTCCTGTCTATGAAGAAAAACTCAAATTTCTGAATAGAGGGTAATAATGTCCTTTATTTTAGGTCATTCCCTAGGAGGAAGTTGGAGGAGAAGGATGAGGAGGAAGTGCAGGCGGTAATTATAGGAGAAGAGAAAAATGGAGGGGAGAATTTCACTCAAGTTATGGGTGGGTGTCATGCACCAAAAGACAGTTTTCCTTTCACCTCTTGTGCTACTTGGAATGTGGAGGTTGTGGTGTTGTTGTTAGCTCTTAAGTGGGTAATTTATCCAGCCATCTTGACTATACATTTCCCTCCTTCCCAATATAACTTCCCTCTCCTGCCCTCAGAGTGTGCCCCCCCCCCCCCCGTGACAGTGTCCCATGGTTGTGATGGTGTTACCTCCTGTTTCCTGCAGACTGCGGTGTGTCGTTGAGCTGGAGAGCTGCAGAAGATCGAAGTGCAGATGAGGTCACACCACACAGATGGACAGACCCAGTAAAGGGGACCCAGCACCACCAGGTAAATGCACCACCTCTAGGTAGATGCAGCCACACACAAAAAAGATCGTACTTCTGCATTGCGGAAGAAGAACGGAAAATAAGGAATTGGTCATAATTTAATTAATTAATTGATTTTTATTTTATACTTGCCTCTTGAAATCAGAACATCGCCTGACACGCATTGCTTTCTCCGACAGGGTAAGAATCGTGGCGTTCCCGAGCTCCGCTACAACGGAACGAGCAGTCCCAAGAGCTCCAGGGGAAGTGTCTTGCGTCTCTCTGGGGAGACGAGGTATGGGGAAGGGCCAACCCCAAAACGTGGGTGCCTGGAGGGACATGGTGCGGTGGTGCCCTCAGACTGCGGTAACCTCCTGTTCCCCAAAGTTGGGGAAAATAAGAGGGAGAAAGCCCCGGGCCTTTTTTCATTGTTCAAGGAGAACAGAGGAGCCCTGAGAATGAGTCAGTCCTCCAGTCTGGACAAAATGGCCCAGACCAGCCCCTCTGAGTTCAGTGAGTACACACTTGCATGTCGATGTACACGTAAAGTGCACATCAAGAATGCATGGTATGGCATATTGTTGATAATATAATATTATATATTATAATTATTCATATTAACAAACATCAGAAAATGTACGAAACATTAACTACTTCAAACAATAAATATGCCTTTATTGATGTTGTAGGTAGTATTCCGTTTATTGATGTTCGAAAACAAACACACTAACACTGCTATGGAATGGTTATATCAGATTTAAACCAGCCTATTTTTTTCTAGGTTTTGGACCTACACGTGTGTCTTTTCTCATGGGTTCTATGACCACTAGCTGTGCTCTAGATTTAAGGGAAGTGTGGTGTTCCCTGCCTATACTTGGCCTTCATGTCCTAGCCAGGATTACAGCTGTCCTTGTCTCTCCTTCCAAGTCCATTACCACCCTGTCATGCCGGGGCATGGTAGCAGTGCGTGCGTGCGTGCGTGCGTGCGTGCGTGCGCGCGCATGCACGTGTGTGCGTGAGCGAGTGACTTCCCAGATAGTGGCCTTATCCTTTTGGATGTGTTTGTGTCCCAGTCGTGGTGTCCAGTGATGAGGAGGAGGAGAGCTCGGCTCCAGGGGCCTCCCAGGACCGCACCTCAGTACTCCATCCACAGGCTGGCACTGGTGAGGCCGAGCTGCAGAGATATTCTCCTCAGGAGGAAAACGGAGGTTCCCAGGAAGAAGACATATACTCTCAGGTGCGCAGGCATCGGCCTCAATGCTGGGGGCCGTTATCTTTTATTTCTAATCTTATCGGTTTGAAGGAAAAGAGTCCAGGACTGATGGTGAGAGCGGGGGAAAGGCATGACACAGGGGTGTGGTGCGTCAGGCCCGGGGGGTGTTCCGTGACGGGGTCAGGGTGTTAGCGTAACTCTCCCTGGGGGGCAGAATCAGCAACCTGGTGATCGGCTTTACAGGAGCCAGTGGGAACACGTTCGCTGTGTATGACGGCAAGCTTCCTCGGGTCAATTACCCGGGCCGAGCACACACTCAGGAGACTCAGGAGATGATGAGACACTAGGCAGCCAACCAAGAGATCCCTGTGGTCACCCTCTGTCAAGTGCAGGAAGGCCGCAGGCGCACGGAAGGCCCCATGTCTTTGCTGCCCCTACGTCGGTTCACAGTTGAGATTTATAATGAAGCCTATCTCTGTCTGTCCAGTTAGTGTACCGACACGTTGGAAAAATACAGCCGTCTTTGACCAAACAAGTCGCTGCCGCCTTAAGCTCACAGTCTTATCAGTTCCACGCATGCCCGCTCTGCATACCCGGCTGGGAGTGCTATTTGGCTTTTCATTCGAAGGTCGGTGAATGATTCCCTCGCCTGCGTTGCGTGTTTTGTTTGGCAGCAGGCTCGCTGTGTGGCGGCTGCGGACCTGAAGACGCTGGCCAACCTCAGGACAGAGGACGACGCGGACGCCGTCATGACCCTGCCCTTCACCGCCCTGCGCTGTGGCTCCCACCGGGCCCAGGCCGGCGGCTCCATTGCGGTGAGACTCCGTCTGAACCCGGGTCACCATCGGGTTTCTGCACGTCTTTCTGCAGGGATGTCACATCTAACCGGGTGTTTTCTCTCCTCCCGCAGATTTCTGACAAAAGGATCGGCATACCGTTAAAAGGTACTTTTCTGTTATTAGTCTAAGTTTGCAGAGTCTGTGTGTTATGATAAGTTGTCATTGCCACTTCCCTATATCTGTTTGTAAAAGTACGCGCAGTGAATTAGAGGAAGGCCGGTCAGGCCCTCTGCTCTTTGTCTGTGTCTTCTCTTTGATGTGGTCCTGCTGTGGACCCACGTTCGGCTGTCTTGTCTGCTCTCCTACCGCAAGACGCTCTGCTAATTGCTGTTTGTCCACCAATAAACTGTGTGTTTGTCTAAGTTAGACCCTCAAGGCTTTAGTGCTCCTTTGCCCTTTTCTTCTTATGAAGCCCTTCTTTAAACAGCCACGGGTCTTGTAGTGTGTGTGTATGTGTGTCTCTCAGTTCAAGCTCTTGATTGTCTGAGAATGTCAAACAGTAGAAAGAGGTCAAATTCTATGCTTGGCAGTTATTTGAGAAATATTATTTACAAAAAAGAGGTGTGTATGCTTTCTCGGTATGAAGTTTTCAAATACTTTCGGCTGAAGTATTTATTTAACTTGGTAGAAGTATGGGTGGTTGGCTGTCTAAACACATTCCCTATGGTCTCCAGAGCCTGGCGGGCAGAGACGGGCGAGGCTGACCCTGCAGCGCTCAGGACTCTGGAGGTACTGCATCTGGGACCAGGAGGAGCACATGGCCCGCGGGCTGGCCTGGGAGGATGGCGGGCGGCCGCTTCCCGCCGCGTTCCTCCTGCTCTACGTGTCAGACAGCCAGGCCCTGGCGGTCCACAGAGAGCTTACCCAGCTGCTAGGGGACCAAGAGCAGACCGCTGCCACTGGTGAGGTTCAACCTCATGATGCATGAATGTAACACAACGTTAGGTCAAATATATTTAATTTCGTCTTTATTTCATTTAAACAGAAGGGATGTGATGTAGAGGATGTTTTTTTGTGTTCACACGGGAATAGGCTCTTGCTCCCCTCAGTATTCATGATGACCAAAGCAGATAATGGGTTTGTGTATAACCAGGTCCGCTCAGTCCTTTCCTCCTGCTGAGTCTGAGCGCTCCGATGGAGGGGGTGGAGGGCGCGTTGTTCCGCTCCAACCTGGACCTTATCTGTCTCAACAACTCCTCCCACCACGACCTCCAAGCCGTGATGGGGGGCGTCATCGTGGACACGTACTTGGACTTCCAGAGCCCCCTCCTTCCCGTGGACGACTGCCTGATCCTGATCCACAGCAGCAAGCTGGACCCCCAGCTCCTCGCCGCCCTGGGTCTGGACATGACCGAGCCTGGGGACGACTCGGACTGGGACGGGGCCCAAGCAGAGCTAGAGCTAGAGTCAGAGCTAGAGTCAGAGCCAGAGTCAGAGCCAGAGTCAGAGTCAGAGCCAGAGTCAGAGCCAGAGTCAGAGCCAGAGTCAGAGCCAGAGTCAGAGCCAGAGTCAGAGCCAGAGTCAGAGCCAGTACAGGGGACGAAGTCACTAATGCAGCTGGAGGCCGAATCCCAGGAGGAGGCAAAGAGCCTAGCAGATCCCCCCACGGAGCTCCCGCCACAGGCTGAGGAGGTGGTTGGAGAAGCGGAGGTGGAACCGACTAGTGAAGTGAGTGTGTGTCCTCGCTGTACAGCTCAGTCGCTTAGGATTTGGACAGCAGCGAATAGGGCGTTGCGGGTCTGTAATCCAAGTGTTGCAATTCCTACGCGGCTCACCTAGTACGGGTGTAAACACGTTCAAAGAGGGCAGTCTGCATTTTAACATCTTAGTCAAGCTTTCATTTCAAATCCTATGTGGCCAAATGCAGAGCCATAACAGCGAAGCATTTGTTGCTGTCCAAATACATATGGACTGTGCCTTTAGCCTCCTGAAGTCATTTATGCATGGACCGATGAGTATTATAAACCAAAGGGATGTGAATGTTGCGTGTTTCCCGACAGAAACGCCCCGAGAAGGTCCGACCCGTGTACACCCTGTGCCACCGCCGAACCCAAGGCTCCAACACCGTGTCTCTCTCCAGGCCGGACTCCACGTGGACCAAGTACAAACACCAGGGGCCCTCTTGCAGGCAAGCCACCAGCCCCATAGTGACCTCAGCCTACCAGCCTAGGAGCCTGTAGTAAGAGCGTCGGGGTGTCTCCCGTCAAAGGCTTAGAAGGAAGGCAGGAGGAACGTAAGTGATCTGAGGCCTCTCCTCCCTCTTCTCCTCAGGCTGATCCAGTTCCCCCCGTCGCCCCTGAAGGGAGGGATCCCCGTGACCATGGAGGACCTGGAGTGCCTGGACAGCGGGCAGTTCCTCAACGACGTCATCATCGACTTCTATCTCAAGTGAGTCGCGCGGTGCCTTCAAGGGCTAGGAGGCCATGTGTTCAGACTGTGTTTAGAGGTCATTAGGACCTCGTAGCACAAAGGACGCCGTGGTTTGGATGTAGCCAGTCTGTTGACCGAGGTGTCTGTCTGGCCCAGGTACCTCCTCCTGAAGAGGGCCCCGGCCGGCGTGGCCGAGCGCTCGCACATCTTCAGCAGCTTCTTCTACAAACAGCTGACGAGGAGAGACAACGCCAGCGAGGAGAACACCAGCGCCTCGTAAGCCCGTCCCTGGTTGCATTTTCCCACTCTGTGGTTGTGGTCCGCGCGGTGTTTTTAAGGGGACTGACGTGTGTGTGTGTGTCTCCGACGTTCTGCGTCCTCAGCACTCAGAGGCAGAGGCGGCATCAGCGGGTGAAGAACTGGACCCGACATGTGGACATCTTCAACAAGGACTTCCTGTTTGTGCCCGTCAATCAGGAGTGAGTGACAGGAACGTGCACCCACAGCACATCCGTCTGCTGTAGGGGATGCCTGCATCCGACCGTGAATGCAGGCTTTGGATAAAATGCCACGTGGAACATAGACTGTCTTAAGAATGCATGTGGCTCACCTTCCGTTCATTCGTTTTTGCTGTTTATGTTTATCCAGATCTCACTGGTACCTGGTGGTCATATGCTTCCCTGGTTTGGCGCATGCCCTGTCTGAGCCATGGGGATGCTCGGCCTCCGACACAGCGGAGCATGAATCGGGCCAGCCCCAGGCTGAAGATGATGCTCAGGGTTCCAAAACTGCAGATGGGGAATCAGAACGTAGATCCAGTCAGAGTGAAGCCCAGGACCGACTGACTGGTATGCGAAACTTTTCTGGGGGACTTGGGCGATGCAGTTTGTTTATAGTTCTTAATGGGCCTCCAAGAGGCAGTCTTGGGTTAGGGGTAACACCTGTATGACCCAAAACCCTGAAATGGCTCTCTGAAACTGACATGTTGCAGATTGGCTCACTGGTTATTGCTAAGTAGTGAAATGTGACATTTGGATGTGAAAGTGTCTCTTAATACCGATCCATAAATCGGCAGTATCAGTACAAAGGGTTATGGTGCAAAATATGTCATCACCTCATACACAGCTAACACAATCATAACAATAATGGTGGACTACAGCTTGTAACATGAGCAGTTTGGAATGCAGTATTTTGGTTTTGGTGGTCAGCAGAACTCCACACTGCACCTTTAAATAAAGGAACAAATATAGAAAATGGGCGGGCTGGGATTTTGATAATTTAAAATGCTTTATTTTTTGCAGGTGCAGAAAATGTCCAGGTGGAATCTCCACCTGGTCCACCGGTAAGAGATTTTTCTGCCGCGCTCAGACATACAGCGTTTGTTTTGTCTTTTCACTCTCTTACACTCTACTTGCCTCCCACTGCCTCTCTCTCTCTGTAGGACTGCACAGAGCAGACATGCCAAAGAGCCAGTGTGTGCAAGAGGTGATTAGACGCCTGCACACTCCCACACTCAGCTGTTCATACATTTACAATGCTCCATGTTCCAGAAGACTCATTCTCATTCTGCATCATACCCTTACATGCCCTCTCTACAGGCCTTGCATTCTCATCATGGACTCCCTCAAGTTCTCCCTTCACGAGCGGGTTTTCAAACTTTTGCGGGAGTAAGTAAAGGTCCTTCTTTTGATAATCGAATGCGCAGCGTGGGTGTGTTCGTTATGATCCTCTTTGTGCCCCAGGTACCTGCAGTCGGAGTGGGAGGTCCGTCGAGGCTCTGAACGGGACTTCAGTGGTGAGCAGATGAAGAGCTCCCACTGCCGCGTCCCCCTTCAGGACAACAGCAGCGACTGCGGCCTTTACCTCCTACAATACGTTGAGAGCTTCTTGAAGGTAACTCCATTTGAATGCCACAACAACAAGAACACAGCCATGCTTTTTTCTCACACACAGTCATGGATATGTTTATTCCCCTTTGTAGGATCCTGTGGTACACTTTGACCTCCCTCTACGCCTAGAACGCTGGTTTCCACGACAGTTGGTGCGGAGGAAACGGGACGAGATCAGGGATCTAGTGCTTTACCTTCATAGGGTCCAGAACCCTGCAAATGTAGGCTGTTAGTTACAGGAAGCTGGTCCTGTAACTACGACTAGTTACGGCTCATAGTGAGTAATGAACATTTCAGGATGGGACTTTACTGAAATAATTATGCCTGCTGTTCTTTTTCAAGTCAATATTTGACTTATTGGTGAAAAAGTGGAATGGTCATAGGTAGGCGTTGCTTCACTGTGATTTAATTAGCGATGCGTTATGTTTTTAAAAAAGGTATAACAAAATGTTGAGTGTACTTTTAGTCAGATTCAATATATCAAGGGAAATCTACTGAAATGGTAAGAAGGAAAAAGTTATTTAAGTTACCATATTGGTGGATAGCCCTTGGAGTTCTTGACCTTGCATTGGGTCCTCAGTTTTTCCTGGTTATCACTTGCTTGGCTAGGGAAACTAACTGCCCTATTTTCAGCTGACCACTCACACAATAAGAATGGTTTGAATGGCCAGTCTGATATGACATTACAGTGGCAGACGTTTATTTAACCATGCTGGAACTTGGAATAACCAAACCAAAGCAAAATTCCGAAATGTACTGACTGTGTACTTATACTTTTTTATTAATTATGACTTTATTGAAAAAAATTTATTAACTTTTTAAGTTTACCGTGTTTGCCGTCAGATTAATTTGAAGAGGTAATCAATTGAATTGCATCCTGTCATATCCCATCAAAAAGAACATAAAAAAAGCTACTAAGCTGTCTAAGCTACTACCAATTGCCACTGAGGACCATTTAGAAAGATGTGCACTGCAACTATTGTAGTTATACTGTATGTCACCGCTGTTGCCTCCTTTTACTGACTCCACAACGTGGAGTCCACAAATTCCTGTAGTTTTATTTAGTGGGTATTTATTGGTAATGCCAGTTGGATTTTTTAATTTTGTTTATAGAATGTACAGTACTTGTTGATGCCAACATACACCTTTTAACAGTTGTAATAAATTTAAAGAAAAGATAGACGTATTTTCGTGAATTTATCACTTATTTTGTATATAAGTTTTGAAATTCTGAAATCTGTTTTAATAGCTGATTTAGTTTGTTTAACCCCATTTGACACGCGGGCCTTTCTGTGTGGAGTTTGCATGTTCTTCCTGTGTTTATATGGGTTTCCTCCGGGTACTCCAGTTTCCTCCCACCATAAAAAAACCATGCTCCATCCTACTACATGTGACCTGCCAATTGAACTGGAGTGGTCTGTGTGTCCTGTGTGTGAGCAAGTCTGTCGCAATATGGCTGCCGTGGTATCACTCAGACCGACTGTTGTGTTTGATAGCTGTCGGCCCGTTCGTTGTTCGTTCTGTGTATTGGCAACCAACTTGTGTAAAGCACTTTGAGTTTTGAGAAAAGCGCTAAAAACTAAATTCAATTAATTATTATTATTGTACGGTTGTCATAGACGGTCTGAACTATAAAGCCAACAGCATTGGGTCATGTCTGCTCAGACCTTTGATACTTTAGTGGTCTCGCTGTAACTCATGTTTGTGAAAGTTTTTTGAGGGGTTAAATCACGGAGTGATAATCAGTGTAATCTGTTCAGAGGTTTATGTTAAGATTAGTTCTATTTACTGTCTCTGTCTAAATTCACTGTCTGTCAGAGCCCCTTCCTCACTTTTCTTCAGACCATAATTTCCTTTCGAGCACAAGAAGGATAGACGTATCCCAGAAAGAAAATAGGATTTAGTTGATCCAAACCATGACATAGAAAAGATGGTCACATCCAAGATACCCCTGAGTGCTGTGGGGTCATTAGTATTTAGCTGCCCAGTTGGTGGTCAATAATACCAGGCACATTTTTGTACAGCTCCGTGAGCATTAAAGAGTGGGTGTAATTGTCCATCCACCTACCTCATGTAATCAAAATAAACTTGGCTCCTCAGCTAATTATTAGGCTCAAAGCCGAGACGGTGGAATGAGACTGCCAGGTTGTCTCTAGTTCTTGTTCTTTTACCAAAATGACACAAACATTCTACTGTACAACTGTGTTTTTGCCTTATTTTGTGGAATTTAAAAGACAGGTGGATTTTCTAGAAAGCCTTCACTTTTTGACTACTAGACTCACCTGCTTCATCATGGATGAACATCTATTGTGTAACCTCTTCCTGATAGCTCCCTTAACCTTATCTGTAACTGTTGCATTGATAAGAGTAAAGAAAAATAAATAAAAAAGGCACACAACGGAATGAGATGCCAAGTTGTTGGGTACCAAATAAGGACTATGTATGGGTTTGGCTGTAGTTTACATATAGAAAACCTCACTGAGAGATCAAAGTTCAGTGTAGATGGAGTGTACAAACAGAATATATCCCTGTGGTTGAGGAAAAGGCCTAAGCCCCTGCTTCTCCCTGTAAAGCCATCATGAGAAGATGTGTGTTGCCTGCACCCCTAAGCTCAGATCAGCTCGAACAGCAATGACCTATGTGGACCTATGGGCTGCTGAACTTGTTTACTGTTTTTGTGTTGAGTATTTGTTTTGATAGAGTAAATATGGTATTATCATACACTGGGGGTATTTGACATGGAAGGAGTCACAATATCTTCATCTCAGAAATCTGCTTGGCCTGCTTCACTTGGCAACTCTTTGTAACCTAATGTGGCAGCTGTGGCCTCCTACTGTGTGTTCGCTAATGACAGGTGAAAGTGATTACCTTTGGATTTTTCTGGTTCCGCTTGGGCTGGTACACATACTGAACAATCAAAGAAAGTATTGTAGAGGAGACACATTTTGTAGATATGTTCAGCTGATCAGGTTGTTATTGTTGTTGCTAAAACCTACAGTGCATCCGGAAAGTATTCATACCCCTTCACTTTTTCTACATTTTATTATGTTACAGCCTAATTCCAAAATGGATTAAATAAAAAAATGTCTCAACATTCTACACACAATACCGCATAATGACAAAATGAAAACCTTGTCGAACCTCGGATCCAGGAGGAGCAATGCGGATTCCGTCCTGGTCGTGGAACAGTGGACCAACTCTTTACCCTTGCAGGGCTGTTTGGGGGGGCGTGGGAGTTTGCCCATCCAGTCTACATGTGTTTTGTGGACTTGGAGAAGGCCTATGACCGTGTCCTCCGGGGAGTCCTATGGGGGTAC
>JAPMUY010004777.1:2500-5000 GCA_026901105.3 Galaxias olidus
TGTGTGTGTGTGTGTGTGTGTGTGTGTGTGTGGGTGTGTGTGTGTGTGACAGTGTGTGTGTGGGGGGGGGGGGTGCGAGTGTATGATGTGTGTATGATCTGTGTGCATGTGTGTTTGGGCCTTGATCAAATGCATTCCAGTGTGTGTGTGTGTGTGTGTGTGTGTGTGTGTGTGTGTGTGTGTGTGTGTGTGTGTGTGTGTGTGTGTGTGTGTGTGTGTGTGTGTGTGTGTGTGTGTGTGTGTGTGTGTGTGTGTGTGTGTGTGTGTGTGTGTGTGTGTGTGTGTGTGTGTGTGTGTGTGTGTGTGACAGTGTGTGTGTGTGTGTGTGTGGGGGAGTGCGAGTGTATGATGTGTGTATGATGTGTGTACATGTGTGTTTGGGCCTTGATCAAAGGCAGATCCCTCTGTTTCCCAGTGAGGGAGGGAGTTGATTGATCAGAAAGGGCTCTAATTGGAATCTAAATAAAACCAGCAGCATTGATCCCCACCCCCACCCCCACCCCAGCTCTCGGCGAGGCTGGTCCCCAGTGACCAGAGCCTCTCCCTGGGCCCGACTCGACGCCGTGCAGCCCAAAGCTCCACAGACATCCCCCAGCTCTCTGTCCATATGCACGGCCTGTCGATACTGACCGGAGATCAGCTCTCACTGTGGACCCTGGGCGTGGTGGGGGGGTGGGGGTGGGGGCTTCGTTGGATGATTGATCCGCCGGTGGACTGAGATGAGCTGACGAAGTGGAAGGGGGGCGCACAGCGAAGGCTTTCTTGGCTGGAGCTTCTCAGACAATAAAGATCAGAGCTCTACCGTCTGGCACTGACCTCTTCAAGACTAGGACTAAGTAGGGGTGCGTCGGCACAACCACACACACACAAACACACACACACACACACACACACACACAAACACACACAACCACACACACACAAACACACACACACACCCACACACAACCACACACACACAAACACACACAACCACAAACACACAAACACACACAACCACACACACACAAACACACACACACACACACACACACACACACACACACACACACCCACGCACACATGTATAGACACATGCGGGCTTGCATGCACAGAGTGCCTCACATACACCCACAGTGAAGCAGACTGTAGTATACCCACACAGCACATTCCCCTCCAAACAACCTCCGGCAGAGAGATTAGGGCTAAATTATGGGATGTGTTGACTGCCTGGTGAGAACAGCACCATGGAGACAGAATGCAGCGGGCAGGAAACGGCCTTCACACTGTGTGTGAGTGTTTATGTGTGTGAGTGTTTGTGTGAGTGAGTTTGTCTGTGTGTGTCCGTGTGCGTGTGTGTGTGTGTGTGTGTTCTCGTTTTCATGTGTGTGTGTGTGTGTGTGTGTGTGTGTGTGTGTGTGTGTGTGTGTGTGTTTGAGAGGGTGTAAATGGCCCTTGCACTGCATCGTGGCAGCTTGACGCCACAGACACTTGCCCTTCATGCATAAACTCATAAACATACCCGGCAAGGCAGAGAAACACGCCCTCCTACCCTCTCTCTCTCTCTCTCTCTCTCTCTCTCTCTCTCTCTCTCTCTCTCTCTCTCTCTCTCTCTCTCTCTCTCTCTCTCTCTCTCTCTCTCTCTCTCTCTCTCTCTCTCTCTCTCTCTCTCTCTCTCTCTCTCTCTCTCTCTCTCTCTCTCTCTCTTTCTGTATCTCTCTCTTGCTCTCTCTCTCTCTCTGTATCTCTGTCTATCTCTCTCTCTCTCTCGCTCCCTCTCTGTATCTCTGTATCTCTCTCTCTCTCTGTGTATCTCTCTCTTTCTCTCTCGCTCTCTCTCTCTCTGTGTATCTCTCTCTCTCTCTCTCTGTGTATCTCTCTTTTTCTCTCTCACTCTCTCTCTCTCTGTGTATCTCTCTCTCTCTCTCTCTCTCTCTCTCTCTCTCTCTCTCTCTCTCTGTATCTCTCTCTCTCTCTCTCTCTCTCTCTCTCTCTCTCTCTCTCTCTCTCTCTCTCTCTCTCTCTCTCTCTCGTCGTCAAATAAACACACGTGCAGAGTCGGTAACAAAGGCGGAGAGGGGCAGATAAACCCACGCTGGGCGCTGCCTAACCCTCTCACGTCGCTCCTCACAAACACAGATTTACGAGGCAACGCCAGGCGGACGCGCCTCACACTCCACGTGCACGCTCATCAGGGCGCACGTCCCTTCTTGGAGCGCGTTAGCAATTCAATCAGACGAGGAGCAGCAGGGAATGCCCTTCAGAATAATACCACTAGGCAAACAAACAAAAGGAGGGCCTCGTTCTGGCGAAAACAAACAGCAGATTACAATCAGGCTTGATTTCACTCCCCGGGCTGATCATTACGGCACCTGCATAAAACCAGTCCGGTCCTGCCGACGGGAGTCCGCCCCACGTTTTGTGTGGACGGTTCTCTCACTGACCTCGTTGGGCTGCAGGCCCCCGGCCCCTCCCTTCATGTGCTCTCTGCCATCGTCAGTGATAACAATGGATCAGTCCC
>JAPMUY010004777.1:17500-20000 GCA_026901105.3 Galaxias olidus
ACACACACACACACTGACTGGGATAACGTTCAGCGGCCCGTTCTGATGAGGAGTAGCGTTTTGAGCTCATGCATCACATTAACTTCACACCCACAAGCTGTGGCGGGGAGAGGCTCGTAGACCCCTTCAATCCTCCGCCGCACGCCGCACCAATGTCTGTCTGATTCCCAGTCATAAAGAGGGAGAAGATTACGGAGACGCTCTCCAAACAGAGGAGCTGCTCCGTCTCCCGTCTCCGAGTGGGAGAGGAACGGGAGACACAGAGGATTCAGCTGCTCCTGGAGGGGCCATTGTCGACGTCCGCCGGTGAATTAATTGAATTCGGGGGAGCGGGCGTTAGCGTCGACGGGAAGCGAGTTAGCATCGACGTCAGTATTCAGGGAGAACAAACGCCGTGATTACCAAAGAACATCCGAGCGGTTTAGACATACAAGGCAGCTCGCTAACCTTATTGAGCGGTGCGGCGCTCGCTAACCTCGTTGAAAGTCAGCCGCGGCTCACGCCAAGCGGCCCATTCAGGAGACAGAGCAGCCTAATTGTACTCCGGGGGATTGGGAGACGAGGACCCGGGTGAAGGGGGGGGGGGGGGGGGGGGTGTCTGGGGGGTGTGGGGGTGGGGTTTGGTGGCTTTTTGAGATCAACCTCGCTCGCACGCACACTCAGAAAAAGGATCCGCTTCCCACTCGAATGCTGTTCAGAGACGCTCGTCGGCACCTGCTCTTGCACCTGGGTTGTCTTTGTGTGTGTGTGTGCGTTTTTATGTGTGTGTGTGTGTGTGTGTGTGTGTTTTTGTGTCTATGTGTGTGTGTGTAGTAGCAAGAACGAGACAAAAACTGCGGTATAAAGGGAGGAACTGAAAAAAAACAGGAAGGGAAGGAAAACGTTAAAGAGATACAAAGGGCCAAGAAGAGAGAGTGAGATGGGTCTCTGTAGGTTTACGTGAAATCGTTAAGCAATGCCCTCTTTAAACACACTGGATATATTCTTAAACTAACCATAATGCAATCATCCTCTGTTACTCCGATATTTGCCTCTAACAGGAATGTCACTGGGATTTTTCTTCATTCCCGGGGTAACGAGCCCACCGCCCTCCAGCGGTAAACGGGCTCTGGGCAGCGCCAGATGTCTTTGTTTTCCCTCTGGCCCAGTTTGGGCTGTCATCCCACTCCACTTTGGTGCCCAAATGATTTCTCAATTATTTAAGGGGACACAACAGTCCAAACCTCTCCTCCAGCCTGTCAGAGTGGATGTGTCCTCTTTGTCCATGTTCTCGCCGGGCTGGTCCGGAGACAGTTCTGAAGTCTGCCTTAATGGAGTCCCACGTTAACAGGGTAGCACAGAGACTAAAACAATAAGGCACAAACAAACAAGCGCACTCACACACACATCCACTAGTATACCGGGAAAAATAAATTTAGCTTTTTTTATTATTTAAATGTGCACATCATATTTGTTAGATTCAGTAAGTCACAAATCAATCCTATTCTCTATCTCCCTAGCTCTCTCTCTCTCTCTCTCTCTCTCTCTCTCTCTCTCTCTCTCTCTCACACATACACAGTATACATCTAGGAATATGTAAACAGAGACATTGTTAAGGCAGGCATCGCTGTCTTGGAAAACATAATCTATGTTAGCACAGCCTCCTGTGTTTTTGAGAGGAAAGAGATGAAATCCCTGTTCCATTTGAATAATCCTCAGGTGAGCTCAGACTGGGTGAGCATCCGTACTCCCACCCCCCTCTCCGTCTCTCTCCCACTCCCGTCCCACGGCTGCGTCAGACAGAGACATACGGTATGTAGAATGTTTGTGTGGGATATAGAAGACGTCAGAGTTGGAGTATCTGTAGCTTTCAGCGAGAGCGTTTACCTTTTTCAAGTCACAGACGCCTTTTGTTATGACTAGGACAGCGCCATCGTCACTCTCACAGTTCTGCCTGGTCACACACCTAGCACCCTCTCCCTGGGCCTCTCCACAGCCCTAAAGACGGACCCGGGACGTCTCCCAGCTCCTCCCAGTGCTGTCCTCTCCCAGGCAGACACACACCCAGTCCCCTCTTTCTCTCTCCCTCTCTCTCTCTCTCTTGCTCTCTCTCGCTCTCTCTCTCTCATTCCCAGACGCACCCAGTCCTCTCACTCTCCCTCCAAGACACACCCAGCCCTCTCCCTCTCACACACGCCCAGTCCACTCTCTCTCTCTCTCTCTCTCTCTCTCTCTCTCTCTCTCTCTCTCTCTCTCTAAGAAACACCCAGCCCTCTCTCTCTCTCACACACACACAGTCTTCTCTCTTAGACCCTCTCTCGGTAATTTGATTTGCCCGCCAGCAGATTGGATTACAAGGCTGACATCCATGTCCGAGGCACAACAGCCATGTCCATTCATACACACACACACACGCACACGCACACACACCCACCCACCCACCCACCCACCCACACACACACACACACACACACACACACACACACACACACACACACACACACACACACACACACACACA
>JAPMUY010004777.1:27500-33749 GCA_026901105.3 Galaxias olidus
AGGGTAATCTCTGGGTAGAGAGCGCTTAGGGCACGGACTCACACACACACACACACACACACACACACACACACACACACACACACACACACACACACACACACACACACACACACACACACACACAGATAGAGCAGCAGGCAATGCTTTAGCACAGTAAAAGTGACTTGCAGTGAACACAGCGGCCTTGACAGGCTTTCTTGCAGAGTCAACACACCATTGAGTGTGTTCATTACTCAGTAGGATGCAGAAACGGAGAGGGAATTACCCAGTGTGGAGGCACAGAAGAGAAGGAGGAGGAGGAGCAGCAGGAGGTGGGAGAAGGAGGCAAAGGATGATGAGGAGGAGGCATCGTAGGCTACAGTAAACACAGCAAGGCTACAGGTCAGGGCTATAGCAAGTCTGACCCTCCATCTCACACACAGCAGACTGCTCTGGCTGTGAGCCAGGCTGAGATGAGAGAAAACAGAAAACTACAGGTTTGACGGACATATGTGCCATAAAGAGGAAGGCAGGGATGTATCCTTTCAATGTGGCCTTCTGGGACTTGGTGTTACTATGCTTAGAAATACAGAAGGACTAACCTAAAACACAAACCTCCGTAAAGAATGAGTTTCCTAAAATATGAGTGTCTTAGGAGTGTGTGTGTGTGTGTGTGTGTGTGTGTGTGTGTGTGTGTGTGTGTGTGTGCGTGTGTGTGTGCGTGTTTGAATCTAATGGAGACCAGTGAATAACCTGCTCTACTTAATTAGTTTGATTCATGGCAAAGGCCAGTAAAGATTATGGAGGCTGTGGATTTTACGACCCCCACGGATCATGACTTTGTAGTTATAATGTTTCAAACCCTGTCACTTCATCGATACCAATTTCGAGGGGTGAAGCGCGGCTGGAGGGATTGTTTTTCACCTCCCCCCCCCCCCCGTTATGAGGCGAACGCGACCCCCCTTTTCCTCCCAGCTCTTGCACGTCCTTGCAGCCCGTATCCAAAACCCGGTCCTCGAAACGACTGTCTGGTAAAACAATAAGGGGCAGCTGAGCTAATGATTCTGTAGAGTTTCTTTGTACAAGTCGTTAATGCTGCTTGGTTGGGTCCATCCATCCATCGAGCGGCGCGTGGAGAGAATGAGCTTCTCCCTTGGACCGGTGGGGATGGGGGTGGGGGGCGGGAGTGGGGGGTGGGGGCAGGGTGTATCGGGGGGTATTGACAGCCCGGGGACCCCCGTCCTCCCCCACCCTTGGGGGAGAATTACAGAGACCCAGAGCTGCCATACATCATTACTGACTGCACGGCAATCAATAGCCTATTAACATGGCCTAAGTATGGCCTATGGACCGACACACAAACACACACACACACACACACACACACACACACACCCTCTCACACACACACACACACACTTAATGCTACACATTCCTGAATACACATGCAGTATGGGAACAACGCACACAAAAATACACACACTCTGGCACGCACATTACCTGAGTGTGTGTACACCCCAACTTTTAGAAATCCACACGTTTAATGTGTATGCAGGGCATGCTCTTGTCTACATTAAATTTAACACCTTCACTCACAGCAGCCTGGAATGGAGCAGTGCCACAGTGTGTGTGTATGTGTGTGTGTGTGTGTGTGTGTGTGTGTGTGTGTGCATGAGCGAGGGTCGCTCGGCACAGAGGAAACCAGGAACGGCACGTCTCCTGCTTGTGATCACCTGACGGATGTTGGGGGCTAATTATTCCCCTTGCCACTTCCTGTGGTGCCACGGCTATAGCCTTCCCCCCTTCTCAGGCGGCGGCGGTGCTAATTACCTGTGGTGGCGCGCTGAGGGCTTGGAGCAGGGAGAGGCCCGCTGGTACTGCCCCCACAGAGACCTGGCACTACGCTGGGCTGACTGACTAAACCCCAGCAGGGCCACTGGAACGGACGAGACGCCGTGTAGTCACCGTGTGTGTGTGTGTGTGTGTGTGTGTGTGTGTGTGTGTGCGTGTGTGTGTGTGTGTGTGTGGAGTCTTTGTGAGCTGACTGAGGTGACATTTTAAGACGGAGGGATTACAGCGGCGCCCGTCTGCCACTCAAACGAACGAAAAGAGTCACACACCCTGTACCTGCTGTGAAAACACACACACACACACACACAAAAACGCACACACACACACACACACACACACGGTGGGGGGTGGGGGATGGGAAGAGAGGCGCACGCAGGTTAATTGACTCACTTTGAGCCGGGAAGTATTCCGATGAAGTCAGCAGATTCAGAGGAGAGAGAGGGGTGAGGACACGCAGCAGGGGTGCCAAACTTTGTGTTCCTTACTATTGACACTGCTCTTTTCTCTCCTCTGACCACGCACACACACACACACACACACACACACACACAGAACGCAAACACACACAAGCCAACAAACAGATTAGAGTCTGGTCAGATAGAGGATCAAATAAAGGGGTGTGTTTCAATATGCTAATGAAGGAAGGTCAGGACCTGCTGCTGCCTCCCCTATTGGTCAAACCCGTAGTGCTCTTTTGCATAACCCATATGTTTAACTCCACCCCACCAGGACAACAATGGTACATTAATCTGACAAGCTAGCTCTGGAATAAACGAAATAACGGTTAGTTCATGATTGCTCCAATGCTGAATGGCCTATATTTCTTCACACAGAGACACACACACGCACGCACGCACGCACGCTCGCTCGCTCGCTCGCGCTCGCACACTCACACACACACACACACACACACACACACACACACACACACACACACACACAGCCATGCAGAGAGGCACTCCCACATAAACGGTCCGGAGCTCCTCCAGTGTTGTGAGGCGGCTCCATTGTCAATAAGAGCCCTGTGGTAATGGAGCGTTCACCATCCACCTCCTCCCATTACCTTCCCTCCGCTCCCCCCATCTCTCCAGCCCTCCCTCCCTCCCTTCATCCATCCATCCATCCTTAACTCATCTCCGCCCTGTCACGGAAGCGGGGCTCCACATTAGACAAGTGTGTGTGTGTGTTAGCGCGTGTATGTTAGCGCGTGTGTTAGCATGTGAGTGTTAGCGTGTGCATAACCGTGCTGGGCCGGGTAACTGTGTTGGGGAGTGTGTGCATGCGTGCGTGCGTGCGTGCATGCGTGTGTGTGTGTGTGTGTGTGTGTGTGTGTGTGCAGCCGTGGTATGTGAGGACTAACTCCTGGCTGCAGAATCATGTTATTGATCTGACGTGTGTCTCGGCGCACTCAGTAGCCATGACAGATGACACGCTGCACAGTGGTCAGGGGAACGGGAATGGGACTAGACAGGGAGAGCCGAGGAAGGGGGGAGGGAGGAGAACAGGCAGGGGGAGATGCTCAATGGGAAAGAGAGCCCGGTAAATAAAAGAGGGGGGGGGGGGGGAGAGAAGGAGAGGGAAGGATGGAGGGAGGCTGATATGAGGTGGTGCACTCAGACGGAGCCTGATAGGCCCGAAGGTGAACCAATCAATTATTCTCTAGCGTCAATAATTCAGAGTACACCGGGGGCTATGTGTGTGTGTGAGAGTGTGTGTGTGTGTGTGTGTGTGTGTGTGTGTGTGTGTGTGTGTGTGTGTGTGTGTGTGTGTGTGCGCGCATGTAATTTTCAAACGTGAGTGTGTGTGTGTGTGTGTTTGTTGGTCTGAACCACACACACGTCTCACACACGCCTCACACACACACACACACACACACACACACATATGCGCACACACACACACACACACACACAGCCCAGCACAGCACTCCTGATTTGATTTAAGATGACCAGTCAATGTGGATCCAAGGCTTCACAGGCTGGGGCTTTGAATTATTGCTTGGCTTAAAGACAGAGGAGCTGTATTTTCTCCCTCCATGTCCCGCGCCCCCTTCTGTCTCTCCCTCACGCCCTCAATCTCACCCGCCCTCCCTCTCTCGCTTTCCTCTCGCCAGCCTTCATCCCTCGCTCTCTTTCTCTCTCTCTGCAGATATCCTCCTGCTCCCTCTCTGAGTCAGACACACACACACACACACACACACAAACCACACACACACAAACACAAACTCTATCCATTTCTCAGTAATTGAAAAGATGCCTTGGCTGTTTGCCACCCTGCTAAAGTGGATCAGATGGCAGGATTTCCCTGAGGTAGTACAACTCCTAGGGAGAGAATTAAAGCAGGAGAAATACCTCTCGTTGTCTCTTTCTCTCTGTACAAACAGATCCACACACACACACACACACACACACACACACACACACACACACACACAAACAGGATGACAATAGCTGACGGAGCCGTTCCTAATGTCCCGGCGTTCCAGTCGGCCATTACAATACAAATGGTCCGGTTACAGTGGAATTGGACCATCTGTCTTGCGCGCGTTTCTTCTCGCGACAGCCAGACTGGAAAATCACTCCGCGGCCTCTCAATGAAAGGGGCCAGGCCTGGGAACGGCCCGTTCTCCGACACAGCCAGCGCCCACAGCGCCACCTGGCTGAGGGAGGGACCCCCAGCAGGCCGAGCGGCGATGCCGTCACAGCGCGGGGCTGTCCGACCGACGCCCAGGCCTCACCTCACCGAGACAAAAGGGCACTGCTCTCGCACAGACGAGCGCCGTGCGGCAGGGCGGCGTCACCCGTCTGTCTGACCGGATCAAGACGCTCGGCAGGGGATGAGTCATGTCTGGCCGTGAGGCCGGGCACGGAACACCTGGCCTTATATGGAATGACAGAGAGAGCGAGAGAGCGAGAGCGGGAGCGAGAGCGGGAGCGGGAGCGAGAGCGAGAGAGGGAAGGAAATACTTTGATGGGCTCAAACGCTAAGGTCTGTTTTAAAGCACCACTATTTAAAACCCACTCCAGTGGCGTAGCGTAAAAATCCCAAGCCCAGACTGTGTGGCCGATCGTACACACCCCAAAGGGAACCAGAGGGCTGCAGAAGATGGCCTCCTTCCACAGCCAGACTACCAGCGCTGTCCTTGTTCGTGGCATCAAGGCGGAGAAACTAGAGAGCCTGGTTATATTCAAGCGCCTTAGATCCATGAGAAACAGTCGACGGTCCAGTCCAGGCCCACCAGCCGTTCTTCACAACACCTTGGACGGCTCTCCCCAGCAGGTATGGGCTTGGTACAGCGACCCTTTGTGCAGCCTGCAGGCAAAAGGCAGCCGGCCGGCACTCCAAATCCACTTGCCTCTCCATTCGCCCCTCTGCAAAGGAAGGAGATAGAGAAGTGCCGCCTTCAGTCCAGTGTCCAGGCAGGAAGGGGAAACGGGGGTTGAGGAGTGCCAGACGGGTGCCTTGGGGCTCATGGGCTCCCAAGTGGTTAACTAGCAGCACCCAGTGATTCAGGAGCCACCTCCCCACTCTGCCAGGCGGGCCTCCACACTGCCTGAGAGCCTGAACCCCCGGCACCCAGCTACTCAGCAGCCCTTACAGGGGCTCAAACGCTAAGGTGTAGAGCAGCCCTCGTAATGGGCACCTCAAAAAAGCAGCCCCCACCCCCCGTTAACCACTGCACCCCTGTGCCCACCTGTTCTAACCATAGATATGCCATTTGATTCTGCTCTGCTCCCCTCTTTCCTAAGCTGAACAAAAGGAGCTGGGAGCCTCCATTTCTTTTAAAATAGCCACCTGGCTCTCACCAGTGAGCATATTATACGCTTTCCTGAAGAAAAAACCCCAACATCCTTTCCAAGATCTCCCAGAGTCAGTCCCCATCCCCCCCATCAATCCTGCCTCCATCTGCCTTATGTTCAGCCCCAGACCCTGTAGGAATCTGCGCCTGGCCTTCATCCCACCCTAAGCTCGCGGACTCAAATTCTCCTTTCCTGTCTTTCCCACTGTCACACTGTGAATGTCTGGAAGCTGGAGCAGAAAGGAACGTCTTGTGAGAGGTTTACCTTACACTTCCAGTACAATGGCTGCCTGGGACCCGGGAACAGCAAGATTATGGACCACCAGCAAATGATGGTCTGTAAAGCCTGCAGGACAAACGACTGCATCGTGCGCTCAACAGGCGGTTGCCATGACAATCTCTGATGTACTGGCGGTCGAGAGGCGCTGCACTCACCCTGTCCTCAACTACCTTCATCCAGGTATCCACCATGCAGAGAGAGAGAGAGAGAGAGAGAGAGAGAGAGAGAGAGAGAGAGAGAGAGAGAGAGAGAGAGAGAGAGAGAGAGAGAGAGAGAGAGAGAGAGAGAGAGAAAAGAGAGCGAGAGAGAGAGAGAGAGAGAGAGAGAGAGAGAGAGA
>JAPMUY010004780.1:0-7500 GCA_026901105.3 Galaxias olidus
CGAGTGGAGTTGCAGCCACTGCATCAGTTCTTTGTTTAACCTTTCTGACCTTTTAATTTTCATATTCAGGTATTTCATTTTTAAAAAATATATACGATAATCATATTAATGATACATGAGATTTTTTAAATTTGTGGACACTGTACAAAAACTTGGCAGCATACTATGTTTGGTAATGCCAGAAATACTTTGGCTGATCAGATTGGCACGCAAGCATAGATGTAAGCCCAGTAAAAGTTTTTGAAACCCAGATTCTCCAATCTCGTAAAGTTAGGAGGCGTGTGCTACAAATTGCGCTGCAAGTTCATCTCGACTTTAAGTTTAACAACATATAGTTCATAATGTCTCCTGTCAGCCATTTCAAAGCTATGCTTTTAGTATACTGTTTAATGGTATGAATCCACCTATAGCTTCAAACATGTCTCCTCTCAGCTTCAGACTCATCATGTTAAAACTCACCTGAACAGATGGTGACTCATCATGTTAAAAACCTACCTGAACAGATGGTGTCTCATCATGTTAAAAACCTACCTGAACAGGATGGTGACTCATCATGTTAAAATTCCAGGTGCCTGATCATGTTGGTGCCTACTCGGTGGCTCATCACTGTACACTACACTGACAGTGTCTCATCACTACAGGTCATAAAATACTGACTTCACTGCCCGATAGCTAAGCTTCTGGACAGTAGTTAATTTTACTGTCCAGAAGCTGTATAAACATCTTTTGAAGACAGAAACTGCAGCATATAAAGGTTTTCTCAGGGTAGACTAGGGGCAGCATCTAAAGTAGTTGCTTGGATGGCGATACTTGGTTGCCACTGTAAGTGATAAGGAGGTCACGACCTCATGTGGGCAGTGGAGAGACTCACCCACAATTCATCTTTTGTCAACGAACACTCCTGCCACTGGCATGGTGTAAACTCTGTAGAGTGTGAAGCCCTCCTTTCAGGCTTGCCTATTTACTTGTGCCTTTGGGTGTGTGTTTGTGTGTGTGTGTGTGTGTGTATTTGTGTTTGTATGCTTACACACACATTTGTGCGTGCAAATACTGATTGTGTGTGTGCATGGCTTGTGCTTGTCTGTACTTTGCATAATACGTATTTCTACGTGAGTATGTGTGTGTGTGCTAGTGTTTGTGTGTGTATACATTTCTGCGTGCCTATAAGTCTACTCTATTGAGTATGCTGGCCATGTGAGTCTGTGTGTGTGTCTGTGTGTGTGTGTGTGTCTGTGGCCAGGACCATCTCGATCACCAGCGTTCGCATCTCCCTGGCACACACAGACACACACACACACACACACACACACACACAGACACACACACACACAGTTTCACATAAGCCAGCATACTCAATAGAGTAGACTTATAGGCACGCAGAAATGTATACACACACAAACACTAACACACACACACATACTCACGTAGAAATACGTATTGTTCGCAGTACAGACAAGCACAAGCCATGCAATCACACACACAATCACAAGTATTTGCACGCACAAATGTGTGTGTAAGCATACAAACACAACACACACACACACACACACACACAAACACACACCCAAAGGCACAAGTAAATAGGCAAGCCTGAAAAGGGCTTCACACTCTACAGAGTTTACACCATGCCAGTGTAGGAGTGTTCGTTGACAAAAGATGAATTGTGGGTGGTCTCTCCACTGCACACATAAGGTCGTGACCTCCTTATAATTACAATGGCAACCAAGATCACCATCCAAGCAACTACTTTAGATGCTGCCCTAGTCTACCCTGAAAAACCTTTATATGCTGCAGTTTCTGTCTTCAAAAGATGTTTATACAGCTTCTGGACAGTAAAATTAACTACTGTCCAGAAACTGCTATCGGGCAATGAAATCAATGTTTTATGACCTGTATTATGGCCTGAGTGTGTGTAAAGTTATGGCCAACTTAGACACCATCTGTTCAGGTAGGTTTTTAACATGATGAGTCACCATCTGTTCAGGTAGGTTTTTAACATGATGAGACACCATCTGTTCAGGTAGGTTTTTAACATGATGAGTCACCATCTGTTCAGGTAGGTTTTTAACATGATGAGTCCTGAAGCTGAGAGGAGACATGTTTAACTATAGGTAGTTCATACCATTAAACAGTATACTAAAAACATAGCTTTGAAATGGCTGACAGGAGACATTATGAACTATATGTTGTTAAACTTAAAGTCGAGATGAACTTGCAGCACAATTTGTAGCACACGCTTCCTAACTTTACAGATTGGAGGGAATCTGGGTTCAAGGCTTTTACTGGGCTTACATCTATGCTCCTCTTGCGACTTCCAATCTGGTCAACCAAAGTATTTCTAGTACATTACAAAACATAAGTATGCCCCAGGATGTTCCCTTTGTACAGTGTCCACAAATGAGTAGAAAGGCGTTTAAAAATCTCATGTATCATTAATATGATTATCGTATATATTTTTTAAAAATAAATAAAATTTTCTCACTGGATGCCAATATAAAGGAAAGCCAAAGGTCAAAGGTTAAACAAAGGGCGGTGGTCACAGTGGGCTTACATCCACTCGTCTCTGGACAGGTTGGTGAAGATGTTCATCTGGTCGTCCTGCAGCAGACGGAAAGCAGCACTCAGGTGGTGACTCTCCTGGACGGAGCGGTCGTTGTAGATCATAGCAAACTCCGACCTGACCACCAGTATCAGAAAGAAAAGAAAAGGAAAAAGGAGAGTGGATGTGGGAACAGAGAGAGAAATGGAGAGGGTAGATAGAAAATGAGAGGAGGGAGAAGAGGAGGGGAGAAAAAGGTGGAGTAATAATGTGAGGGAGAGAGAGAGAGAGAGAGAGAGAGAGAGAGAGATAAAACATATTAGATACTTCACCATTAACCTAATCCTCCTGTGTGTTGTATCCGGTGAGGGAAAAAAATACATCAAGTGAGCCACCTCCAATCCTCCAGTAATGAATATCTGTGTGGGATCTCCGTGGCTATGACAGTAATGAAGAGAGGAGCTGCTTAGAAACCAGGGCAGATCTGTCTTGACGACAAGGCAGTGGGAGACAGTTGATTAACTAATTTCTCCGCACAACCTTGGCTCTCGAAGTAATTAGTGTTCTCCATTTAACCAGCCTCACAAAGGACACAAAGTAATGAAGAGGTTTGGGCTTTTTAATTAGCATAACTAAACTACCATAATGTCACCGAACATCACCACTTTGTGTTGGATAACAGCAAAATTATAATTAATGAGTGGAGCCAGGTTAATTAAAAATATAGTCCGGAATAGCAGACTATGTAGTGTCAAATCTGTCCAACACTGAATAAGACAGGCAAAGTATGTGATCTTAACTGTGGTGCTTGAAGCAGCGTGCCAGGATTCATATTTGTAGGAGAGCTACATGACCGTTAGATGGGATCTTATTGTGGGCAGGCATCTATGTGTTTTCTTGCTGGAATAAAACCTGCTGTGTGCCAAGGAGACGGCGTCCATTTGAAGCTCTTCTCTGTGGGAAATAAACGTCTAAAAATACCGTGTCCTTTCTCTCCACAAAGGGTTTGGAGCCCCTTGTTTTAGGTGTTTGAACTGAAACGGGTCTCTGGTCCCTCCCTGTCTCTGTGTTCCATACACACACACGCACGCACAAACGCACACACACACACACACACACACACACACACACACACACACAACACACAAATGCACACAACACACATAACATTTTAAAACCTGCAGCTACATCTGCTTTTAGAGTCTAGCAGGATATGACAAATCCGAAGGTGCTTTTCCTCAGCCTCCCCCCAACCCCACCCCCCGGCTGTTTGTTGTTTTTATTTCTGACCTGGTCCGACCGTGCAAGTTGTACTGCGCCAGTGCGTGTGACCGTCCCATGGTCGTATGTGTCTGTCTCGCTAACCTGGTGTGTATGTGGAAGTTGTTGGTGGTTCCTGTGTGTTCGTAGTCGTGGATGGCAGCGGCGAAAAGCGACGCCATGACCTCCAGTTCGTTCAGCCAGTGCTGGGAAAAGAGGGAGGGGCGGGGGGTGGGTGGGGGGGTTAAAGGTCATCACGGACACACAGACTTGAGGGATGTAAACACACAATATGGAGCCGTACTCTCTCAGATTCTATACCATTTATAGTCATTTGCATGACATCTGCATTTTGATTTAAGATATATATTTAACCCCCTTCTATCTTCCTACAGAAACAACACTCAAATAATATACATACAAAGAACTTACATGCACATACAGAAATAACGTACAGAAATAGAACTACACAGACACAGATAATATATAAACATAGAACACACATACACACACACACACCCAAACAGAACTACACACATAGATAATATATACACAGATAACACACGTACACACACACACACACACACACACACACACACACACACACCCAAACAGAACTACACACATAGATAACATATACACAGGGAACACGCTTGTGCACACACACACACACACACACACACACACACACACACACACACGCTAACGCCCCTAGCAGGTCGTAGTACCACCAGTCCTGTGCGCAGTAGTAGACAGTGGAGTGTTTGTGTGACGTCGGCCGCGTGCACGTGACTGTGGTACGGGTTACTGTGCTTGTTGTACCCTGTTTCCAACGCCGACAGAAACGACGTCAGGCAAGTGATGGGAATCTGGACACACATAGGGAAAGCTGTTCTGTAAGTGCTGCAAAGGAAGATAACCTTCAACGTACCCATATTAGAAAAAGCACATTTTAAATGTCTAAATGTCTAAAGACAGACATAATGCATACACAGACATTATCAAAGAATGATGAGGGGGGTTCCAGCAAAAGTGAGCCGTTGGTCCGTTTTTACTGTCCCATTTTATCAGCTCTGTCGCTTCTACTGTGAACAGGCCATGATATATGCTGTGAAACTCCACAGCGAGATGGCTAGTAGTGTGTGTGTATTCCTAATAAAACACCAGAATCACCACCAACAGTCCATTTCCTATGCACAACACATGATGCCTCTCTGGAACCATCGTCCACACCCGTGCACACCCCATTTGTCTGTATATACAGTATGTAAAATTTGTCACACTTCACTGGATTCATTGCAGCTAGTTTCCACTGTGTAAATGTCTACTCCATCACCTGCGACAGTGTTAGAAAACCGTGTTGAGTGTGTGTGTGTGTGTGTGTGTGTGTGTGTGTGTGTGTGTGTGTGTGTGTGTGTGTGTGTGTGTGTGTGTGTGTGTGTGTGTGTGTGTGTATGTGGGAAAGATAAAGGAGGAACACTGAAAGCATGAGGAGATATCAGACCTTGAAGCGACTGTTGAGTTCGTATCTGGTGACCAGCTCAAAGAACAGAGTCTGTAGAGAGTGATCTGAGCAGGCGACGTTAAGGGCGAAGACATCAAAACTCCATCGGTCAATGTCCTGGACACAGAGCGGAGGGTGGAGTACATTGGTCAGTTTTTAAAAATCATAAAAGTTGCACTTTTTTTTTTTGCTGTCAAAGGGATAACTCTATTCCATGTTCCACAAAAAATTAAGATGGGTGTTTAAAGATCAATTGATAACTAGCTACATTTTACTTTATAATAATAAAAAATAAATTGTTGTCTATTTTTTTTTTTTTTATCTTACTCTGATGGGCTGTACCCTAGTCGTTTGGCGAGAGAGAAAAAAAAACGCTTAAGTGCATTGAAGAGTTTATGAGGGTCCAAAATGTTTCGGCCTCAGAAAGAGCCCTTTCCCTTCCTGCGTCGTTGGTGTCTGACCATCCACATTTTTCAGTTTGTACACTTTCTTTACCGTGTCTAATTTATAGCCCCCTATACACAAGCCAATGGGTTGTAGCTTACCCTCAGACAGTTGACTACAGCCTCTGGCTGGTCTGGCATGGCAGCTGTGTAAACCCTTTTAAACATCCTGAAACGAAAGGTTGGTTTGAGTTCATGTGTTGACACGGAACAGTCTCCATGGAGTTATGGAACCCTGGGGGCAAGGCACATTCCTGTCAAAATGAGGGGCAGCGATTCGGCTATATTCAGATGCTCCTTTGGAAATGTTGGTATCATTGCTTTTTTAAATTTATTTTACTTGCAGGGAGAAAAGTATACCAGCAAATTACACTCCAACATAGTGTGACAAAGTCATTGGCATTACAGCAGTAAATACTTTTCATTAAAGCACTAAACTTCAATATACAGAAGGATGCCAAATGGAAAGAGATGAACTTTAACCTCTCAACGAAGATCCCTGCCTGTACTGCATGAACGATGCTGCGGAACTTAGGTTTCTCGTCAGAACGACGAGCCTGGGGGCGGGGCCTGTGAGTGAAGGTCGTTGCCAGCCAATCCGTAACCTCGGTGGGCACGCCATCAGAGTGCAGCTGCTGAAGGTCATCTTCCGAGTCCAGAGACTGTCTAGGAGGGAACAATCAACACAACAACAATAACAGCAACAACAACAACCACAAAAACAATAACAACAGCTTCTTTGCCCAGGGGATATAATCTTAGCGATGGGTTAAAAAACAGACCGACTCTTTATATCAGGGGGGACTATACTGACTCATTGGCTGTAGTTGGAAAATATAAGCAGCTATTCCTCTCTGACCTTGACTCAAATGACAGCTGCTATGTGGGAACAACCACAATATATGGTTCCCATTTAAATTTTTCATCAATAAACCCCCTCATTGAATCACGCACCACAACTCAACGCGACAACATAGCACAATGGTGTCAGGTTTACGAGCCACGGCTGTTACATGATCCAGTGAACAAAAGTGACGCTTGCCAGGTCATAATCCCAGATCGATATCATGCCATTAGGTTGGCATGCTATTCAGCCATTATGAGATTTGGCAGGCAGACTGGAACATGATAATCAGCCTGACCCCGACTGAAAAGGAACACAGTGACTGTTTTAGGACACAAAGCCATAGTAGTGGTCATCCTCTAGTCCTCCAGAGACAATTACACAACTATTCTAAACTATTCTTTATAACTTAAAGCTTACTTCCTGGCACAGTTTTAGATTCTGTATTAGGCTAGTTTATCTTTTTTTTTTAAACATGACCTAGTGACCTAACATAATGAAATGTATCCTTAATCGAGCTTTCCAAATCCTTTTCCAAAGCCGTTTTGCATATACTTGTCCATCGCGTTTACACACGTGCACACCTCCTTGATTGCACGGCAGTTCACTTTGGAAGAAATGAGGATTGTGTATTCACACTATTACAAAATATATAACATACATAACATCTAATCTGAGCATTTTTCTGAAGCCCTAAACTAATTTTGGTTGTTTATTTTAGATGCTAATTTCATAATTTACATCTCGCCAAGTCTTCATCTGCCACCCCTTGGCTCTGGGGAGTGGTTTGACAGTGGACATCCACGGGCAGTGAGTGATGGTCTGAGCGAACCATGTTTGGACAGGAAACAAAGGATGATTGTTTAGAGGTTATTTCCTTGATTGGCTAAGCCAGACTGTGTGTGTATGT
>JAPMUY010004780.1:17500-20000 GCA_026901105.3 Galaxias olidus
ATGTGCGCATAGCTGACCGTGTGTCATACAGAGAAAGGGGAGAGATAGAAAGAGAGAGAGAGAGGGAGTGGGAGTGATAAAGAGAGAGAAAAGGTGAGCTGGAGATTGAGATACAGAGAGAGAGAGAAATACAGAGATACAGAGAGAAAGAGAGAGATACATATCATTTATAAATAAAGAGAGAGAGAGAGAGAGAGAGAGAGAGAGAGAGAGAGAGAGAGAGAGAGAGAGAGAGAGAGAGAGAGAGAGAGAAACCCACCATGTGTAGCAGCAGGTAGACAGAGTCCCTGTTCTTACACTCCAGTTTCTCCACGTTCTGACCCAGCTGTAGCAGAGTGGAGGAGGCCACCTAGACAAGGTCAAAGGGTCAAACAGACTATTACAAACAATGTTCGCCACTGTATGTATTTGACATGCCTATAAAAGCACTGTTATTCAGCATACTGTTATAGTGTAGTGTTGGAGACAGGTATATATGCTGTACATATAACAGCTCCTTTGTTCAGCATGTTATAGTTTAGTGCTGGGGACTATGTATACTTTCTTGAAACTGCACTGTTATTCAGCATACTGTTATAGTGCATTGTTGGAGAACGATATACATACTATATACACTATAACAGCTTTTTTGTTCAGCATACTTATGGTGCAGTGTGTGACTATTCACGTGAAAAGATCTATGTGGCGTTCTTGTGGAAGCCTATGTATGAAATTAGAAGTCATTTCACACATTGTCATAAGTCTGTGTTTCATCTTTAAAATGTACTTATTTTTTATTTCTGATAATATGTTGCCCTATTTCTTAGAATGGGCTTGACGTACCTTAGATATCTAAATTGGCCTCAGTATTAAGAAAAAAAAACTGAATTATTCTGAAGTCAACATTAAAATGTAGTTTTCCATTTAAATTTTGAAATGTAAGTGCCATTTACAACATTTTTTACTGACCATGAGGAATTCTTTGAGGTGCTGTTCGATGTTCTTGTTCTGCACACTAAACATGGCGGCCGCCAGCTGGTTGATGCCTGTGGCCAGGCAGTGAATGTTGTTCTGGTGGCCTGGGTAGACGAAAGAAAACAAACGGACAGCTGCAGAACGTATGGCTTCTATAGAAAACAACCGGTATCGCATAGCAATGAAACAACATGGAGAGGGCTAAACAGTACATGCCTTCTAATGCCTCTCTCTTTCTGTCCCTGATACAAAGCCATGAAACGCACCAAGCCAGAACATTGCACCGTCAAAACAGAGTCGCAGCTTATTCATTTTTATGTCCAAATTTGGCTATTTGAAATCTCTGAAAGTGTACGAGAGTGTACGTTTTATAAGTCAGAGGGCAACAGGATGTATTGCGGGTTTGACAGGTTGAATGACACGCCATTCCAGAGCAACAGGAAACACAAAACCTTGTCCCCCTCCACTCACACCTCACCCAAAACTAGGTTAGAGTCGCTCAGAGGCCCTGTCCATGGAAAAAAGCACAACACGCAAAGACAAATAAACTGAGACTAAATGCCACCATCTGCTTTGAAATGGATATCTGCTATCTAGGGCTGTGTTTGGGTGAAGAGCCAAGTCTCTGAGATCAAGCGGGCCTTGGGACGAGACCAACAGAATGGAAGCACGTCAGAGTTAGCCCTCTGTAAACTAAACTCAACTCAACTGAAAAGTCAGCATATAAAAACATGCTTTTTTTGTTTAATATGTTATTATAAAAAAAATATATATTTGATTAGGTGTAGCAGAACGGCATTAAAACATCCATAGCTATATTTTATTGTACAGAAGTTAAAAAAGCCTATCAGTATGTAGCAGTTAGCGATGTATTGTGGTGCCATGCTATTACCTGCAAGACAACACTGAATATGCATCAAAGGGCTCAGCTATTAGACATTGTTCCTGAGGTAATAACTACGCCAATATCACAGCAGACTAGGTCGACTTTTATCAATACGTTTAAATTCAGTGTATTTAAATTATGTAAGGGGAAAGAAAGGTCTATGTACAATATGAAAATGTAATCTGTGATGAAGTTCATTCCGTGTTCAATGAGTGTCAGATGAGAGCTCATTACATCCAGAACACTACAGTATGCAATTCAAACATCCATTTTACTATGTTTTGACATTCTTCTTCCTACAACCAGACTCTCTCTTTCTTTCTTTCTTTCTTTCTTTCTTTCTTTCTCTCTCTCTCTCTCTCTCTCTCTCTCTCTCTCTCTCTCTCTCTCTCTCTCTCTCTCTCTCTCTCTCTCTCTCTCTCACTCTCTCGCTCTCTCGCTCTCTCTCCTGCTGGTTACTAAGGTTACTACCTCCGTGTTGCTTGCTGTAAAAGGAGTTGGGGTCCAGTGCCAGCGTGGGAAGGGAAACGGCAATGTAGATCAGCAGCAGACACGACAGCTTGTACTCCTCCTCCACCGACGAGTTATCTGGGGGTGGGAGCCACGTGGAGAACCAGACAAATACATAGAGGTGATTGGCAATGCCAGGACCCACACACA
>JAPMUY010004780.1:22500-55000 GCA_026901105.3 Galaxias olidus
GTGTGTGTGTGTGTGTGTGTGTGTGTGTGTGTGTGTGTTAGTGTTATGGCAGGTCTCCTTCCGAACATCCTTACAGCCCCAAAGAAGGATCTATTCTACATTCCACCGTAATCCAATGGCTGAAGGTTAATCTGACGGGAAATGGAGGTTCTAAGGAAGCAGAAGGCCAAGATAATGAGATGGCCTGAGGTGATCCCTGCTTTTCTCTTCTTCACTCTCTTTTCCTGTCCGGATGTCCTCTTCTCCTCTTCATCCTCTTGTTTGTTCTCGCTTCCTGTCTGATTCCTCTCTTTCTCCTCCTCATCCTCTTCTTCACTCTCTTTTTCTGTCAGGTCCCTCTTTCCTCTTCTTCATCATCTCCTTCCTCTTCCTTCTGCAACCTCCTCCCCCACCTCACTCCTCTTCTTCATATTTCTCCTTTATCACATCCTCTATGTACTGCCCACCCCATCCCTCTGTTGGTACCATCCTCTGTCCTCCCCACCCCATCCCTCTGTTTTTACCATCCTCTGTCCTCCCCAACTCATCCCTCTGTTTTTACCATCCTCCTTGTACTCCCCACCCCATCCCTCTGTTTTCCCCGTGTCTTACCTTGCAGTCTCTTCTGCAGGTTGGTCATGACCTCAGTCTTATCAAAGTTATTTCTCATCTGCACCAGGATATCCATGTTCTCAATCACTAGTTTCTGAGATGGACAGAGAGAGAAATCAGTCTAAGAAATGCAGCCTAGTTTTTCTATAATGGTTACTTGGAAACGCAGTAATGTGTTGTATTAGTGTAGGATTGATGCTGTGCAACCTGATGATTAGAATTGAAAGTATGGCAACTAACAACATGGGACATTATAATGCCTATGATCATTACATTCTTTGCAAAACAGTATTTTTTTTTTTACCTCTGAAAATGTTTTTGTTAGCCTCTACCTAAGTGAATCAGGAGCAACACAATGTTTTTTTAGTAGTTGTTTGGGATGTGAGGCGAAGGGATACCTTGAGCTCGCTGACTTGGGAGGTGATGTGCCACATCAGGTTCTCACTCAGGAACTTCAGACCGTACGGACCAATCAGCTCGGCTAGTGCCTGTAGCTCTGTTTAAACGTACAAAGTGTACCTGTTAGAATAGGTACAACCCAGGGGTGTCATTTATGGCGGGTGGGGATATGGGGGGTGCACAGGGGACATGTCCCTGCCCCCCTACAAACCCTTTTTCCGAAAGCAGTTTTTACAGTCCGTAAAAAACGATATATGTATATATATAAAAAACAGGAGAAACGGAAACTGTCGTCGTCCCCCGTCGTCCCCTTCTCCCATCCTCACGTTTGAAATCAAACTTCTGCTCGCGGTACAACCTGTGGAGGTGAGTTTGTATGGCTGCCATCGCTTGGTCAGACTAAGCTAGCATGACCAGTGGGATTCGAAACTCACAGTTGGGTTTCCTCTCACGGAAACCCCCAAAACAGACTGTTGAGCTAAAGTCCTATCTCTCAGACCGTCGAGCTAAAGTCCTATCTCTCAGACCGTCGAGCTAAAGTCCTATCTCTCAGACCGTCGAGCTAAAGTCCTATCTCTCAGACCGTTGAGCTACAGTCCTATCTCTCCGGTATTTATTTGGTAGTGGTTACCAAAGACGTCTGCTAGACTGGCATTTGTTTATTTACCAAAATAAACATTACAGCCTGACCTTTGAGGGGTTTTTCCCGTAAGAAGTGATGAGTCAGCTGGGAACACTGTCAAATAAACAGATCATCACCACCACTATCCACGGCACTGCCAGGCCGTGTTTCTCTGTAGTACATCCTGTATTAGGCTCTTTTAAAAAGGGTCACAGACTTGTCTAGGACACAGAATGAAATATTCCACTTCCACTGTAAGAGGTGAGGAGGATCATGATTCAACGACGCTCAGCCAACACCTGAGTCTTTACACAAGCACAAGTCAAATTTGACTACATTACATAGAGAACGGGAAACACGGTCTCTAGATGATAAAGATGTAAAGAGAGAGGGAGGAAGGGAGAGAGGGAGGGAGGGAGGGAGATTAGGAGAGAGAGAGAAAGAAAGAAAGAAAGAAAGAAAGAAAGAAAGAAAGAAAGAAAGAAAGAAAGAAAGAGCAGTCATATTCAAAGCAGTCATATTGTAATGTTGTGGAGCAAATATAGCCAGTACTGGCAGTTAGTGGGTGATGATGGACGGGTACTGTAGGAGTACATCCCTGAGGCTCTGTGTGTTGGTGTGTGTATGTATTTGTGTGTGTGTGTGTGTGTGTGTGTGTGTGTGTGTGTGTGTGTGTGTGTGTGTGTGTGTGTGTGTGTGTGTGTGTGCCTATGTGTTTGAGTGTGTTTGTCTCTATGTGTGTTTGTGTGTTTTTGTGTGTGTGTGTGTGTGTGTGTGTGTGTGTGTGTGTGTGTGTGTGTGTGTGTGTGTGTGTGCGTGCGTGTGCGTGTGCGTGTGCGTGTGCGTGTGCGTGTGCGTGTGCGTGTGCCTGTGCCTGTGCCTGTGCCTGTGCCATACAGACGGGGGATGCAAAGCAGTGAGATGCTGTGTGTTTAATGAGATCATATCTGGAGGTCGTGCTGCCTCCCCACCATAATGTGAAGGAGGTACTGTGGGTGGAGGAGATGAAGGAAAGAAAACAGAGGGATGATAGAAAGGTTAGCTGCAAAAGAAACCCTGCCAACTACCCAGAGGCATCACGGAGGAGAACGAGCCGTGAAATGTACTCCAGGATGAATCTTACACTTCACCCTCCACACAAGCCCTCCATCAACATCAAAAACTATCTGAAAGTATTTGCTTTCAAAATAAAGTCAGGCCTGCTTCAGCGGTAGCCTAAACCCTGCATTGCTGTAGCTGTAGAGCAGCCACTGGTAAAGCACAGGAAAAAGGCCAAGACTAGGCTAATCAAGCTTGTCAAGCAAATGGTGTTTGTGAAGCTAATATTTAGCCACTGATAAAACGTTTGAGTTGCAGAGGACAAGGCAGTTAGCACAATCTAAACCTAATTCACATGTATTGTGGGTATACTGTAAAGGATTATAAATGTAATTGACGTAACAGTTAATGAAAACATTACATAATTCAGATGTTTGATCTCATCATGTGACTTGGCATATTAAAAAAGAACAATAAATAAATAAAACATTATACTGACAATACATTCTGATCGTTATTTTGGACAAAAAGATGCAATTATATACTACAACATATGCAAATAAGCACAAATAAGAAGCTACTACAGCTATTATCATTACATGATTATATTGCATGAGCTTCTGCTTCTTGGCTCTGACCTAAAACGTCGGAGTACTCCTCTGCTCTGAAACTCTGCTCGTTCTCTGTGGTCTGGTTGACGAAGCAGTGCATGGTCGGACAATGCAGGATCATCGAGCTGCTTGCCTGACGAAGCAATCCCTCCAGGTACCTGAAGGGACACATACAGGAACACACTGAAACAACATCTTTACCAGCAGACCCTCCAGGTACCTGAAGGGACACAACCAGAAACACACTGAAACAACATCTTTACCAGCAGACCCTCCAGGTACCTAAAAGGGAGATGAAAGACACCACTTCTTTACACCTGAAACCAACACGTTTAATACTATGATCCGATATCTGAGTGACCACTTAGACCCAGAGTAAAAGGTCTACTGGACTTAACCAGCCCATCTGAGGATGAAATAAACCCAGAGTAAAAAGTCTACTGGCCTTAACCAGCCCGTCTGAGGGTGGAAACCACACCGCCCACCACTATTTTCTCATTTTAATTCGGATTATGAAATTATAATGTTTTGCTGTCAGAAAACATCCAGCCAGGATTAATCCTTTTTAATGCGCCTGAGGATCAGCTTGTAGTGTAACTGTGCAGTACACAAGAGTTTACCAGCATCACCACATACACTATGTGCCTTGTTCTTCCAATACAAATACAAATATGTATAGTATAATAATACCATATATAATTTATAAGTTTATATATAAATACAATACTCTGACTCTCCTCCAGAGCGCTAAAGTAACCCAGTCGTCCCTTTGGGGAACCCACCAGTTGGTGTAGAGTGTGGTGATGGTCTGCCCGCCCCCGGAGTCCAGAGGCTGGGTCTGCTGCAGCAGGACGCTCCTGACCAGCCGGGTCACGTCCACGTTGACGTAGCTGGACAGGGCGTGGAGGCTGGTGGTGTAGGCTCGCACCCCGGCCAGGAGGTCGGACGGACGGGCGATCTCCTGGGTGGTCTGGTTGTAATTGGCCATTCTCACGATGATCCTGCGGACGATAAACCCACCCACCGAAAACAAACCCCGCGTCACTCACGGTGGGGTGAAGACGAGAATGGCACGGCACGGCATGGTCCACTTTGTGACCAGGGCCAAGCGGACCGTGATGGCTGTGTTTTCGGAACGCGAACCCTGCTTCACGGTTGACCTCGGCTTTCACTCACGCTCTCCATTCTCTCCCTCTGTTTCCTTAACTGTCTTCCTTAACTAACTCAGTTTTTTTACAAAAGTGGTCCCTATTTCAGTGACTTGCCCTTAGCTAGCTGCCACTCCCGCCCGGGCCCCTAATTTGAAGGGCTGCTTGGTAGATAATGATCAGTGGAGACACGGAGACTCAGCAGGCCATGTACACAGAGCATTAAGCTGGCCCTGCTGCTAGTCTCTAATCTAAATAGCGTTTAGCCTTGACATACTGCAGAGCAGTGCGATGGACGAGCCTCAGCCACTGTAAATGTAGCACGGCCATTATGCTCGGCCGTTTTTTCCACTCCAGCTCGTTCTCTTGGTCTCGGGTTAACTCCATATCGATTTCCTTCTCTCTATCCCCTGTCTTTTCTCAATTATCTCTCCCCTCTGTCACCGCCTCCCTTCTTATTTCTCAGTCCCTCAAAACAGTCAAAATCTACTGTACTGTCTGTCTGTCTGTCTGTCTGTTTACCTACCTATCTATCTATCTATCTATCTATCTATCTATCTATCTATCTATCTATCTATCTATCTATCTATCTATCTATCTATCTATCTATCTATCTATCTATCTATTATCTATCTATCTATCTATCGAATATCTATCTATCTATCTATCTATCTATCTATCTATCTTTCTATCTATCTGTCTGTCTGTCTGCCTGCCTGTCTGTCTGCCTGCCTGCCTGCCTGCCTGCCTGCCTGCCTGCCTGCCTGCCTGTCTGTCTGTCTGCCTGCCTGCCTGCCTGCCTGTGTGTCTGTAGCATACTTGTTGAGGCGTGTCTCCAGGTTGGATATGAGAAACTCTGTGGGGACGACGACGTGGTCGAAGACGTTGAAGTCCGTGCACAGGCCGAAGGAGGAACACAGCTCAGTCAGCGTCATGTGCATCTTGTCCATACTGGAGAGGGGGAGAGAGGGGAGGGGACACAGGGAGAGAGAGGGGGAGGGGGGGGGCAGGGACAGAGGCAGGGAGGGAGAGAGGTGGGGGGGCAGGGAGAGAAAGAGGGGGGACAGGGAGAGTGAAGAGGGAGAAAGGAGTAAGGTAAAGACAGGGAGAGAGAGAGGGAGGGGGGGGGAGAGATCATCTAAATCACACAGTATCCATTGAAACAAAAAGAACGAGTGTGTACACATTGTCTCCTAGCTACACCCTGTTGTTGTACAGTGACGCAGTGTATTGCAATCTCTTCCCCTCCCGTCGAGTCCGAAGCCACTGACTTGGTGACGATGGCGCGGTCCTTCCTGTGGCTCTCTGCTCCTGGCTTCTCCTTCGCCACCTCCCCCTTCCTGGGCGCCTGCTTCTTCTGCTTCTTGTTGCGGGCCTTGCTGATGGTCTCGCCGCAGTGTTTAGCCAACAGCTAATGGATCACGCCGTGTCATGGAGGGGGGAGGAAGAGAGGAGGAGAAGGAAAGAAAAAAAAGCAGAGGAGAAGAAAGGAATACAGCAGGGGTGAGCGGAGGTAGACGGGTAAACGCGAAAAATATATATTTGGTACGAACGTTTACAAAGAGTTTCAAAGACAGAGAGAGAGAGAGAGTTTGTGGTCATCATCCATCAAACTGGGAGCACTCAGGGTTCCTAAAATAAACACCTTAGTAAGTTTTTCCACAAGGAAGTTAAAAGTTAAAAAAAACGAGGGAAAAAAAGACGAGGCTTCACAATGCAGCCCACCACCCCATGAGTTTACAGGCCCTCCATCCAATGCTCCACACCCTGTCTCCCTGACTGGACCATTGCTTTGCCTTGACTGTGAGTGGCGTTATGATTAGGAAACACACACAGAGAGAGGGAGGGGGGAGGTGGGGTTCAATTTGGAGTTGTTGATGACTTTTTCTGGCGTGCATGAAAGTGAGATTATACCTGGTCGTTGAGGTTGCACTGCTCGGCGCATATCTCCAAGACGACAGCACCGAGCTGCCTGCCTATCTCCTCCAGGAACGTTACACACAGACGCAGGCTCCTGTCCTTTATCAAATCCGTCTGCGCGCACACACACACACACACACACACACACACACACACACACACACACACACAGACACACACACACACACACGCACGCACACACCAACCAACAAGAATGATCGGTGGAAGTCAGAAAATATATTTACAACAAACAGACAAATAGACACACGCAATCTCTCTCCCAACAAACAGAAATGATAGGAAATGATAGGTGCACCCGCAGACACGCACACACACACACACACACACATACACACACACACACGCGCGCGCACACAATAACGGAACAGGCTGAGTAGAGATATATTTTCTCCCACAGAAGACAGTATCTCCCCCATGAGTCATATTTATACTTGTTCTCAATGACAGTTTGAAATGGACAATTTTTAAATACTGTGTGCAGGTTACAGTAGATAGCTTCCCATGCAGCCTTAAAACTATGTTTGTTGTACTCCTTCAAATATTGTTTCAAAAACAGTGTTATTGTATATACAGAATGTTGTGTAGCAATTACGTAAGTATTGATTATTTGCAATAAATCAGAAACGTTTTAACATTTAATCATTCATGGCTACGTGTCTAATTCTGGGTTATCTAATTTATTATTATTATTTTTACTTTTTAATTTTTTTGCATTTAATAATGAGGTCATGTCACGTTAACAAACATACTCGGTCCTGTTCTGCTCATAAGTGGCTGTAGTGAAATCCTGTGTTGTCAGCGTGAGGAGTTTGACTCAGCACTGACCTCTTCTGGACAAAGTTGGTGCAGCGTGTGGCTGAACTGAGAACAGACCAATGGGAAGGCCATGAGATAGCGCTGCACGTTCACCTCCTCACTGCACTGGGAGAACATTTTCTCAAACACACGCGGGTAGGAACTGGGGACGAGAACACACACACAAACACACACATACACACACACACACACACACAGGAATAGACACAGGAAAGCAGACACACATACACATAAATGGGATATAGATTTATCATCAAGATTTACACTTTTTACTTAATTTTGATCTTTTCAGTTTTGTGTTTAGAGTTCAGAGAAATTGAGCTATAGTTTTAAGATACGTACTTAAACGATTTGTAAAAACGATATTATTTGTATCATTATTATTATTATTATTATTATTACGTAAAAGTGTAAAGTCTGACACACAGGACTTACCAGAAGATGGAGAGCTCAGAGGTATCCTGCAGCAGCTCCTGCAGGTTGTCCAGCATGCAGGTGTGGAACTGGGCCATGTTCATCACTTTAGCCAGGTCTGGGTAATCCTTCAGAGGCAGGGGGGCCTTGGCTACGCTGGTGTAGGCCTGAAGACACGGTAACCAGGACAATAACGTCACACTACATTCACTTTCACATTGTTTTAAGAGTAACGTTACAGCTTCAATCATCATATATACACATTACAGGCATTAAGCAGACTTTCCTATCTAAAGTTTGAATCGATCTTTGCTATTATTTTATTTACCGGACCATTATAACCGGTTGTTTTAATGAAAATGTCAACCGACGTTTGGCGGTCTTCACAGTTCTCACATTCTTCCCTGTAAGTGAAACCAGAATGGACAATACCTGCAATCTCAACCAGTCCAGCCGAAGGGCTTTGAAGTCAAACTCCTCTTTGTTTTCCACTGTTGACAGGCAGACAGCAAAGTCAGACACATACTGTTGGTAAACCAATTCACACTGTTTGACTAGAGAGACCTAGCTTAGGTAGCGTATGAAAGATACCAGATTAGCTCTTTAGAGGAGGGTCTGTGTACCTTGTTTGATAAAGAGGGTTAGGCAAAGGTTTAGGGTTAGGGTTAGGCTTAGGCTTAGGGTTAGGGTTAGGGTTAGGAGAGAAAGACTGTTTAGTGGAGGGTCTGTGTACCTTGTTTGATAGAGAGGATTAGGCAAAGGTTTAGGGTTAGGGTTAGGCTTAGGCTTAGGGTTAGGGTTAGGGTTAGGGTTAGGAGAGAAAGACTGTTTAGTGGAGGGTCTGTGTACCTTGTTTGATAGAGAGGGTTAGGCAAAGGTTTAGGGTTAGGGTTAGGCTAAGGGTTAGGGTTAGGAGAGTAAAACTCTTTAGAGGAGGGTCTGTGTACCTTGTTTGATAGAGAGGGTTAGGCTAAGGGTTAGGGTTAGGCTTTGGGTTAGGGTTAGGCTTTGGGTTAGGGTTAGGGTTAGGGTTAGGAGAAACAGACTCTTTAGAGGACGGTCTGTGTACCTTGTTTGATAGAGAGGGCCGACATGGTCGAGACAAAGGAACTCATCAGCACAGACTCCTCTTCTGGACACACGTGCATGTTCTATTGAGAAGATCCAAAACAATGAACATGTTCTATTGAGCAGACAATCCAGAACACTGAACATATAGAAATACAAGTATATCCTATATATATATATACATATGTGTGTGTGTGTGTGTGTGTGTGTGTGTGTGTGTGTGTGTGTGTGTGTGTGTGTGTGTGTGTGTGTGTGTGATATATGTTTACAACCCATTCAATAGCAATGGACGTGTTCTATCGAGAGGAAGATATATTTGCAAACCCATTATATAGTCATGAAAATGTTATATTGAGAGGAAAATTCATAAAAACAGATGTGTTCTAATTGAGAGGAAGCTCCAGAACAATGAACATAAAGAAAAATATATTTACAACCCATTCTGTAGCAATGTACATGTTCTATGAGAGGAAGATCTATTCACAAACTGTTCCATAGCAATGAACATGTTCTGTGAGAGGAAGATCTATTTACAAACTGTTCTATAGCAATGAACATGTTCTGTGAGAGGAACATCTATTTACAAACTGTTCTATAGCAATGGACATGTTCTATGAGAGGAAGATCTATTTACAAACTGTTCTATAGCAATGGACATGTTCTATAGAGAGGAAGATCCATTTAAAAACCCATTCTATACAATGATGAAGTTCCCAGTTCATTCAGTTTCCTTTTAATTAGCATGTCGTTTTCTGTACATGAAAAATGCTACTAATAATAATTACCTATGAAAAAAAACAGCTACTTACAACATTTTTGTATTACTTATAAAAACATTTTGGCTTAAAATTGACTCCTTTCAATGAGTATAAGAGTGTTTTTTGAGAGTACACTGACACATATATAACAGCCGAATCAATAACTGAACACAATCAAAAACAAACGCTTGCTTCAAGCAGTGCTCTTTTCCACATGCATGAGTGTTTTTTTATTCCTTACAATAACTTTTGTGTTGTGTGTGTGTGTGTGTGTGTGTGTGTGTGTGTGTGTGTGTGTGTGTGTGTGTGTGTGTGTGCGTTAGTATTGCTACTTGTCACAGTAACCTATGTGGTGTGCGTTTGTTAGTAAAGTCACCTGTATTGTGTCGTTGAGGACCAGAGCGTCAAACTGAGACAGGTACAAGATGTGATAACGCTGCACCACCTGTTTGTATTTGGTCATCAGAGTCCTCAGCTTCTCCATGAAGAACAGCAGCTCAGCCATCTGACTGCAGGTAGAAAGAAATTTTTTTAACGTTGACAAGGTCACTGTTATTATTATTACTGTAAACAGCAACTCAGCCATCTGAATACAGGTAGAAAGACGTTTTATTAACGTTGTTAAGGTCATCATTATTATTATTACTTTAAGTGAACAGTAGCTCAGCCATCTGACTACAGGTAGAGAGACGTTTTTAAAACGTTGTTAAGGTCACCATTATTATTATTACTTTGAAAGACCAGCAGCTCAGCCATCTGACTACAGGTAGAGAGACATTTTATTAACGCTGTTAAGGCCACCGTTATTATTATTATTACTGTAAACAGCAGCTCAGCCATCTGACTACAGGTAGAGAGACATTTTATTAACGTTGTTAAGGTCATCATTATTTTTATTACTTTAAGTGAACTGTAGCTCAGCCATCTGACTACAGGTAGAGAGACGTTTTTAAAACGTTGTTAAGGTCACCATTATTATTATTACTTTGAAAGACCAGCAGCTCAGCCATCTGACTACAGGTAGAGAGACGTTTTATTGACGCTGTTAAGGCCACCGTTATTATTATTATTACTGTAAACAGCAGCTCAGCCATCTGACTATAGGTAGCGAGACGTTTTTTAGACGTTAAGGTCATCGTTATTATTATTACTTTAAGTGAACAGCAGCTCAGCCATCTGACTACAGGTAGAAAGACATTTTATTAAAGCTGTTAATGTCAACGTTATTAAAATTACTGTGAAGAGCAGTGGACTTAAAGAGGAGTGACTGAAATTCAACTGTGAACAATTTATGCTGTGATTGAGTGGCAAAATGAATGGCAACACTTTTTGTCTGCCTGCCTGCCTGCTTGCCTGCAGGACTGTCTGCCGGCCTGCTTGCCTGCCTGCCTGCCTGCCTGCCTGCCTGCCTGCCTGCCTGCCTGCCTGCCTGCCTGCCTGCTTGCCTGTCTGTCTGTCTGTCTGTCTGTCTGTCTGTATGTCTGTCTGCCTGCCTGTCTGCCTGCCTGTCTGCCTGCCTGCCTGCCTGCCTGTCTGTCTGTCTGACTGCCTGTCTGCCTGTCTGCCTGCCTGTCTGTCTGCCTGCCTGCCTGCCTGCCTGCCTGCCTGCCTGCCTGCCTGCCTGTCTGTCTGACGGTCTTTAAGTCATTCAGATAATCAGTATGCCATTCATTGAATCAGTCAGTCTTGTTTGTGTGTTTGATTATGCATTACAGATAAAACAATGCCTGAATTTCCTTTGCTTCTTCCTGCCACATAGCAACGTGTCTCTGTTTTGGAACGGTTGGTAACCTACGCGTCAATGTAGTCCTCCGGGGTCTTTGTCTTGGGGATATTCTCCGAATGTCTGACCAGCCAGAGCACCTCGTCACGGGAAAAGGACAGCGCCATGAACACAAATAGGGCCTGAGGGGAGACAGCCGCGTTGCCGAGTGATGGAGGGATGACAAAAAGAGGAGAGGAACAGAGGGAATGATTAGTAGGAAGACAAATAGAAGATGGCTTATTGTAACTAAGGGTAGAATAACAGAATAAAAATAGCATGCTGTTATTAGCAATAGAGACTAAGAATACAGTCGAGTAAATACTGAAGACTTGTTCAATCATGTTGAATGTTCATTGATTAGCCATACTTGTTTTCAAACTAAATAGGATTTAAAATGCTTTGTAAAAAGTGCACATGAGTTGTACTGATCACATTGATGTCCCAGAGCAGTTCTGCAAGCGGTTGCCCATAACGCTGTACTGGTTATTTTTAGGACCAGGTTAGTCATGTCTACAACAATGGAATTAGAAAGAGTGGCTTAGACTCAATAGTTCGCTATTTTGGTTGTTATTTCTCCGGGAGTTGTCCGGACTGATTCAGATAGTTTTCACACACATTTGGTCGATTTTTGAGTAATTATATTCCCAAATAGTGAACTATTCCTTTAAAAATTATTTTGAAGTTGATTGTTCTCAAATCTAAATTACAGTTTATGTGCACAACTGCAACCTGTCAAAAATGTTGTATTACAGTAAAACACTGTGTGTAAATCAATGTACCTTAGGACCCAGGAGACAGGGTTCATCCTCCAGGACTTTGTAGAGCTCCTTCAGAGCTCCTCTTAGATACTGTCTCCTGTCTCGGTGCATGGCTGCACTGCTCATACATACACAATGGTGACATACAGGACAGGAATCATAGTGTTATCAGCTTAACGACTGTTATCTCTCTCTCTCTCTCTCTCTCTCTCTCTCTCTCTCTCTCTCTCTCTCTCTCTCTCTCTCTCTCTCTCTCTCTCTCTCTCAGTGTGTGTGTGTGTGTGTGTGTGTGTGCATAGCCACAACATAAAAAAGAGACATTTATGAATGAAGCTCATGAACCCACCAGTTGGCTATGGCGTGCTCTTTGCATTCCTTGATGTCTGCAATGCGCTTACTATATCTGGTATGAAAGAAAAACAAGAGACAATAAAGACAATTAAAGACAACAACAACACAACAAAAATCAGGGGTGTGTGTGTGTTTTAATGTGTGTGAAGACAGAGAAGATTGTTGCTGTATTGTATGTGGAGAGACAGAGAGGAATGTTGCTGTGTCAGATGTGAATACAGAGAGGAATGTTGCTGTGTCCTGTACCCTTTGAAGCCATCAAAATGTTCCTCGGACACTTTGTGTATGTTGATGACCTCGTCCCTGATGAGGGTCAGATAGAGGCCGCTACGCAGGGCCATCTTCCACAGCTCCAGGGACGCCTGATTGGTGTTCAGACTGCTGTGACACAACAGGAAACCAACTGCAAAGAGAGAGAGAGAGAGAGAGAGAGAGAGAGAGAAGGAGGGGAAGAGAGAGATCTACGCATTTAGAATAGCATTCAACATATAAAAAAAATATGATTTTTTAACAATTTATAGGGGTAATTTAATGGCTTGTATGTCACCATATTAACTTCTTTTTTCAAAGAAGAGGTTTGTGTAAGTTCAAACCTGAATTCATACCGGCAGGAAAAAAGGCTAAAAACATCATACTGTTCTTAGTCAGTGAATGAGAAAGTGAGCGGCCATGATACTCACAGACTATCCAGCGTTCCATCACCTCCGTGGACAGATACTCACACGACATCTGTGGGACACAACATTAGGATCGTCAGATTACACTTTGGCTCACACACACATACAGACATACGCACACACACACACACACACACACACACACACACGTGTTTACACACACAACCCTATGGAACATAACATTACGATCGTCAGATCACACTTTGGATCACACACACATACAGACATACACACATGTACAGACACACACCCCCACATACACAAACACATGTACACACACACACACTCACACAAAGAGTAAATGGCACACACATATATTGCACTGGTATCCACTGTGTTGTGTCCACTTTGTCCATGAGACACAAACAGAACATCCCCTGGCTTGTGTCCTAACTGTCAAACGTTCATCCGTCAGATGGCAGAGCGTGGTTGGACCACAGTTCTTTGGAGGGTGTGCTTTGTATGCAGAGGGCCTGTCAGCGTAAATGTATCCCTCCATTTTGTATACTGTAGATGTACTGTGTGATGCTAAAGCAGAGGAAGCTTTAGCTGAGAGACGTCTCAGCACTCTAATGTATTCCTCCATTTTGTATTCGGTAGATGTACTAATGTATTCCTCCATTTTGTATACGGTAGATGTACTGTGTGATGCTAAAGCTGAGGACGTCTCAGCACTGTAATGTATTCCTCCTAAAGGCCTACGGGGGAGAGTAGCCCCATGCCATGCTAAGAGTAAGTGCTGGCCTGGGGGTATTGACCGCAGAATGTAATCCTAAAACAGGCGTGCAGCACAGTTGTTACACTTTTTGAAGAGAGAGGGGATGAAAAGAAAAGAAGAGGACAAAAGGGGGAATAGAGGAAAGACCAGTAAGGACAGAGAGAGAGAGAGAGAGAGAGAGAGAGAGAGAGAGAGAGAGAGAGAGAGAGAGAGAGAGAGAGAGAGAGAGAGAGAGAGAGAGAGAGAGAGAGAGAGAGAGAGAGAGAGAGAGAAGATAACAAGTATGACAAAGGGAAAGAGAGAGAATGAAGGAGAGGCGAAGAGAGATACGGATACAAACCCTAACAAGGAAGAGAGAGGAAAAAGTGGGAGCTGCAGATTATAGATGGACAGAGATGATTTAGTATGCTCCTTTTGTGTCGCACTCACAGTTTCACAGCAGGGGGCAAAGAGAGGGGTTGGCAGGCAAGGCAGCAAAGGCCAAGAAGGAGAGAGAGAGAATAAGGAGGAGACGGAGAGAGAGAGAGAGAGAGAGAGAGAGAGAGAGAGAGAGAGAGAGAAGAGAGAGACCATTTATGTTTGCCTCTTACAGTTTCACAGCACACGGGGTCCAGCATGGTGGCCGGGGCACTGAGAAGGCTGAGGAGCTGAGCACTACGCCACGCGTCGGGTGGCAGGTTCCTGCGGGGGTACACCATCTGGAGGGACAGCAGCGCCTCCGTCACCGACTGGGGGAGACAATCAGGGGTGTGGGGAGGAGGGGAGGAGGGGTGTGGGGAGGAGGGAAGGAGGGCCATTGGGAGAGGACAAACGGTGAATACTGGGGTAAGCACACGCACACATTCACACAGCAATACTGTTAGTGGTACTGAACATGCTTTTATTTATTTATACAGGGGTATCCAGCTGAGATGTCCCTATTCCTGCAGTGCCCTGTTTAATAAACAATAGATACAGCTCCATAGATAGCTCCATATATACATACATACATACATACATACATACATACATACATACATACATATATACATACATACAGACACATACATACATACAGACACATACATACTGTACATACATACATACATACATACATGCATACATACATACATACATACATACATACATACATACATACATACATACATACATACATACATACATACATACATACAGACACATACATACATACATATATACATACAGACACATACATACATACATGCATGCATACATGCATACATGCATACATGCATACATACATACATACATACATACATACATACATACATACATACATACATACATACATACATACATACATACATATATACATACATACATACATACATATATAGATATACATACATACATACATACATACATACATACATACATACATACATACATACATACACATACACATACATACATACATACATACATACATACATACATATACACATACATACATACATACATACATACATACATACATATATAAACACACATACATACATATAGAGATGCTATACACAGGAGTACATACATACATACATACATACATACATATATACATACATACATACATACATACATGCATACATACATATCATACATACCATACATACATTCATTCAAACATACATACATACATGCATACATACATACATACATACATACATACTGTGGTGCCCCAGCCTATGGCAGGTTCCCCACAGAAGAGGGAAAAGGGGGGTGCCGGCCCTTTAAGGGAAGGCTGAGGCTGGGAGAGATAATTGAAGGCCACTACATTCCCCTGCACCTTCTTAGGTCCTGGCCACTCCCCCCACCTGTAATCAATTAAGCTCAATCCATTTAAGCTTTAGGTGCTGGCTACCAGGGAGAGGAGAACTCCAGAGGCTGAGGACACAGCGAGGAGCACACACGAAGTCAAGAAGTAAAAGAGACCAGGTCACAAGCCCAGGAGAAGGGAACCCCAGAAAAGAAGGAACCAGGACAGGTTGGCCCCTCACACCCTCGACTGAATTAACCCCCTGATTTACCTCTCTGCCTCTCTTTCACCCAGGAGGAGGTCGGCGCCTCGCCGCTCAATTGAAGACCCCGGTCCGGGAAGAAGTTTTGTTATATTATTACCCCCCTTCCCTTTTCCCCACCGTTTTATCATTAAACGAGTGTTCACCTTACCCCTGCTCTCCTGGTATTTCTCAGTCCACCCCAAAACCCTTCCCTGCACAGCGAGGCTTGCCACAATACATACATACATACATTCATTCATTAATTCATTCATTCATTCATTCATTCATTCAAACATGCATGTATATGCACACACACACACACACACACACACACACACACACCCCAGCAGCAGTAACTAACTTTGGTGTGAGGGCCAAACTCCTCGGTGAGCTTCTTCCATGGCTGCTCATACTCCACAAACATCTGTCCTAGTCGTGGATAGGCGGGATCACTGCGGGAACACACACACACGTTACACACACACACACACACACACACACACACACACACGTCACACACCACGGAGGATTAACTGCATGCAGACAAGTCATTAGATATCTCACACAGAGCGATCAGAACCGTCCTTTTTCATTTCAGTTCCATCTACAATCAGTGCACGCCTTTTTCTCATAAGTTAGTTGTGTGTTATTTTTTTATTATTATGGCTATATTACAGCATTGAAGCCTATGGAGTTGTTTTATTTTGCTTGGGTTTTATTTTACAAATGATATCTAGGTATTCACACAGTATTATTAAACTATTAAACTGTTGTCTATACTAAGCAATTTACACTTCTGAAAGTTAGAGAGGGCAATGAAAATAATTGACATTGGTTTGGCAGTGATTATTAGTTTCCATTTAGAAAATGATTAAAGTACTACGCTATTATAGTGAAAGCTACACTTCCAAGTTTTCCCCATCGCTTTCTAAGTTGTCCACACAGTTTATTGGGTTTAGTCACTCCTATTAAAACGTTAGACCCAATTGAAACGTGAGGTGCCATGGCAAATCATCGTGGCGTTCTGCATTCACGGCTTTGCATTTCTGCTTCCTCCTCAAGTCTCTGATTGAGATCAGCATCCTGCCATTTGTGGAGGTATTTATAAATCCCTCGGCAGAGTGAAGGAGGAACTCAAAATGTCAGCGGAATTCTTGGCACTGTTGAAAAGGTTAGGGAAAAGACAAGTGCATCTGCCAATTAGCATCTAATTAGTTAGGAGGACAACCGTGGTCCAAATGCTGGCCTGGCGATATTGGCATAGTTTGACTTTTTTAATTGCCTTTAATTAACAGATTTATGAATTGCATGTCATTGCTTTGACAGCTGCTCATCCGAAATGTCCAAGGTTAATAAATTATGGATTTCTTGTTAAAATGGCAATATTTATGTTTTTTTTTGTCGAGTGACGGGTCTGACACATATCTACTGTTTGCATGTTAATGATATTCAATAGGCTATTGAGAAATTATAGACCAAGATTATTGATGGCTTTGTATACTGTTACAACTTGCAAATGCTTGGAATACAACTAGGGTCTGGTGTAGATCATTCTCCCAAATAACTAAACTAAATCAATTACATATTTAAATTTGGTGTTTTACAGTCTGAGATCAGTACAATTGAACAAAAGAAACAAAAATGAAAATACTGTAAGTACATAGACAATAAAAACCAAAAAAACAAAAAAAAAACAAGACTATTGACCTATTCTTGATCTAAATTTGAAACAAAAAGAATATAAAAAGAGTCTCACCTGCTGCAGCAGAAAACACTTTTGCCCTATTTCTCCAGAACTTTTTTCAAATTAAATGCTCTGCTCACCTGCTGCCGTTGGACATCTCGTGGGCACAGTTGAACATGCCCACCAGCGCCTTTTTATCGTCGATGCGGGAGAGCATGAGGATGACTGATGTGTAAGTCGCTATCACTTCCAGGTAGCTCTTAGTGAAGTCAAAGTTGATGGCCTGCACGAAGAATAACAATAAACACATTATGATTCATTTGAGAATGATTTTATGTAATTAGACATTTTTTCATGTAGTGAAATTGGTATTGTCGTTGGCAATTACTTTTTAATTACTGCATTAAATGAATTAATTAATGAATTAATGCATTCATTACATATTTATGTTATTTTTGATCGATGAGTGACAACTGACAACCCTACTTACGATGTTGAAGAAGCACTGGCAGGCGTCGATGGTGTTTAGCAATTCATAGACGTGATCCTGGATGACAAGTCAGCACAGATAAAAGTTACCACACACTCACAATGGCCCCCCCATTCCTCATTAACCCTATGATAGTGTGACCTACGGTGCAAGACTGGTTGTCAGATTGTAATGAACTATTACTGTTATGACTTAGTTATGAGTTAGTCGGTCATGGGTGACCTGATTACATTGGTCCTACTGAGTGTAAAGTGGATAAAACACAGAACTGAACAATGTGCTATAAAAGCAAAATGGCAGCAGACTATATATACTGAGAGGATCTGAAACTAGGTGAGAGTCTGCAAGTGGTTTCCTTTTAGCAGGATCATCATTTGCATATCCTTATCATGATCTTTTATGAATTATTGATTATCTCGGTATTCCCAGCAAATGCCCTGGGGCGACCCCCATCATAGAAAACGGAAGAGGCCTGAGGAAGGGACACACACGCACACACACACAAACACAAACACACACACACACACACACACACACACACACACACACACACACACACACACACACACACACACACACACACACACACACACACACACACACACACACACACACACACACACACACACACACAGTAGCCAAGCAAAATATAGTTAACCTCCTGTTGCAATATCATGTGTACAGCGACGGTGTGTTATTTTGATCATTCTCATTCGGAATAAACCACTTTATATGTAAATTTGAGGTTTCACACTAAAAATAATAACAGCATGTCCACAGGGGGGGGGGGGGGAGTGAAAGTATGCACGTTCTCGTGTTGTGTTCCGCTGTTGTTGTGTTTGGCCCTGGGTGGAGTAACACTGCATAATACGTGGATTGTTTCCGTTTTTAACACTAAACCCAATCAAGTCACTTTGCGGAGAGTAGCAGCGTGGAGCCTCCCCTTGGGGGCCATTATTTCTGTGGAAGCACTACTTTAAAGGGAAAGACGAGCGCCGTGTTGTTTGTTTGGTCTACTTTACTTACAATAAGCGTGACTTTACAGGCACAGAAGAGGGACATTTATTGAAATTTTTCTGGTCCCTTGATGTGTTTGTTATGTTGTTGTTATGTGAAAGAAATGCTGTGAGTTCACCCTGAACTCCATGACGTCTAGGAAGGAGTCGTAGAAACTGGTCATGGCGGCCATCACTTCGGCCTTCTGTCTCTGGATGTTGGTCAGATGTTGCTACAGCGAAACGAAAAGGGTTCCAAAAACAAACAGCACATTCAAATACAACAACGCTTCATGACTACAATTTGATAGCATGCTTGATGTGTTAGTTCATAGAAAAACATACATCCCCCTTTTGAATTTAGGAAGATGCGTTTTGGGAGGATGAGGTGGTACTTTCAGTGCGGTCAGTTTGTGGCGGATGTCGTGTGTACTTACACTGTTCCCCCTGTAATCGATGTTGGGGAACTTCTTGTTGATGTACTTCACAGCCGGCTCCATGGCCTTGTCTGTGAGCAGCGACGGTCTGAGTTTAGGGTCCGCACAGGTCTGGGACAGAGGCAAGAAGAAGATGAGAGGATGTGAAAGATACTTCTTCTGTTAAATTGTTCAAGATGTTTTTGTGTGTTGGCCTGCCTGAAAGAGGAGGCGTGCAAGAGTAACTATTGAGGAAAGATCGTTTGAGAAATGTTTTTTTCTTAAAAACAACTGTCCTTCTATAGGAAATTAATCCTGTATGTATAATTTACAAAAAATATGAATGTAAAGAAATTGATTTCATATTTCAGACTTTCTTTGTAGTTTTGTCTGAATGTCAGTGAGTTGGAATACAGTGAATTTCGAAATTAACTTGAGAACAACATTAATTTCACTGAGTATGCCGATTCTACTACACTATAGTTCTATGTGTGTAAAAGAGCAGCAGTTGAGTTTGAGAATGTCAGATCAGACACCAACTTCCTGTCTTTAGTCATTTCCTCTTTTGGTGTGAAACTGAAGGGAAGTCACAATGTGATACAACACTCTGTATAACCCTGTAGTGCACAATATAATACAGCAGCTATATTGTATGTATTATTTATAATAATTAAAACCCTGAAATATAATAGCATGGGGAGGAAAAGTGAGACCTTGTAACAGTAGTCAAAAAGGGTTTTGCGTAGTAAAATGTTTCACTGTTGTTTTATTATTTAAATAAAATGTTTTACTGTATATAAACAGATATGTTGGATTACCATTTAAATAATCGCACATATTTCATTATCACATTTGTCATGTGTTGAACATTGAACAGGTGGACATTGAATGAAATGTGTGCAGTCTGACTAAAACTGTAAAACCTGTTTCCTCTTTCGTTAAGCCTGCATAACATGGGATACAAGATGATAAGTCAAGTCATTTCACACAACAAGCTAAAACATCCTTTTCTAAAAGCTTTTTTATATTATTTCTTTCCAATATTATTTCACTGCTGAGAACAGAAATATGGGTCAGCCGTCTTGGACAATACCATCCATTAAAGAAACAACCAAACACATGATCTTCATCTCAGTTCCCTGTTTCTCTTGTCTTTCTTCTGTTCAAATGAACGGCCATCTTTAAGCTTCAACACAAAACCTCTCTTCTCCACTCCAACCTCTCCCTCCTCACCTTCTTGATGTAGTTCAAGCGGACCAGTACTCCTCTGCCTCTCTCGTTGAGGATGGTGAGTTTCTCGGCCAGTTTATGCTGGTAGGCCATGGCTCTAGACATGGTACTCCGGCAGAGCCCCTTGACCTCAGGTTCCGGAGAACAAGCAAGACGACTATTGTCGTGAACTCAGAGAGGCAAGTGAACCCTATTAAGCCCCGCCCTCCCTGGCTGCCAGTCATGTCGGCAGAAAAGGGGAATTAGGAAGTGGAGGAGAGGGGGTGTAGAAAGTTGTGACAACGCGTAACTGCGTGGTGGAAATTGAGATCCCCTTTAACATCAATGTGAACTGCTATAAAATGTTCAGATATACATTTTTATTGTTAATGTGTTAAATATATATGTATATGTTTATCTATTCAGCCTTAGTTATTTTGGGTTATGCAGTTGCTGACGCTTGTAATGGTTTTGGGTGAAAATAATTGAAACTATGAGATTGATGAACTTCTCCTCTCAGTCAACGATGTAATTGAGCAAATTCAGGAGTTTGGATTTTGATACATTATTTTGTGTACTTGGGTGTTTTGCTTGTATTGCTTGTATTTGTATTTTGGGGTATAATTCTAAGAAACATGCATGATAGACTGCATCCAAGAGTTTGGGGTAATGATCTGACTGTGCAATGGATAATGCACCGACAGTAAAAACTGTTCCTAATTCGTCCAGTAGATGTCACTCTTTATCCACTGGTGGCTGCTCCTTAGCCAAGCCTGGATAATGACTGCACCATCCGCTGGCTGTGATGGTTGGCAGCATGACAGGCTTTCACCACAGTCTGAATGAAGGTTCCCAAGCACACAGTAATGACTCCCCAACTGAATACCTGTCAGTCTGTCTGTCTGTCTGTCTGTCTGTCTGTCTGTCTGTCTGTCTGTCTGTCTGTCTGTCTGTCTGTCTGTCTGTCTGTCTGGTTGGCTGGTTGGCTGTTTGTCTATTAGTCTCCTGTATCTCAATTAAAGTGTATCATTCATCTACACTGCATTAATATGTATTCTGTTGAAGCTTTTTACAACAATTTCTTGAGAAGTATGAAAAGTACCCAAACCAAATGTGCCTTATTTGTATTTTTTGTATCACTTGAGTCAATTATTAGTTTTATAAGATCTTGCTTTGAAGACACCAGAATGCCCTCAGACCAGAGTAGGAATAGAAATATTTACTGTCTTAAGCCTTTGCCAGACAAACTAGAGAACCCCTCTGCTTTTCAACAGCTACATGCCACTTTCCGCTTTCGAAATGAGCAGTCATTAACAACTAAGGGAGATTATTTCTCTCTCCCACAGGGGAGATTCTAAAAATAAAGGCATTTACAATACAAGTCAATGCAGTAAACAATATCCATAACAACCTCATTGTAACTCAGAGCAGTGGTTGATGAAAGATGAGACTTTGAGATGTTGTCTGTTTATCATTTCCCCACAGGCAGACATGGAGAGAGAGAGAGGTATATCACTTGTTAACAAGGCTAGGTGGGAGGCTGAGTGGGTGAGGTGTAGAGAGGAGGAGGATGGGGTGACTGAGGGGCTGAAGCAGGATAGACAAAGAATGCTGAACTAGCGAGGGGCTGGGAGGGGCAAACTTCCAGTCAGCTGAGAGAACTCTGGCCTCCTGAATGACACAACACCTCAAGGTGATAATGGGGAAAACACAGAGGTACAAGAAAGTCAAAGCCTGTTTATTGCTATGGGACTTTTAGTTGTTGTCAATTGTTACAGAGTTTATCTTAAAGTTTCTCATTTTGGATGAGTGATTATAAAAAAGATAAAAGTTAAACAATGAAATATAAAGAAACAGTGTGTGTAATTCACTGCATGAAACTGTAAGTATTATATCGCCTTTTCCTCTGTGATGGGAAATGGAAAATGTGCCAACACAAGTTGTTGTCACCCTTGTCTTGTGACATAACTAAATGCTGGTGGGAATAGTTTTACTGTACATAGAGAGAAAAGATACACTGTCCTTGGCTGCTATTCTTACTTTATGACTATATCTCCCTCTTCAGCTGAAGTGTTTATGTAGCTGAAACGAAAGCACCTATGAATCTGGGCTGGGATTGGAATCCCCTCTTTCAGAAACCTGTACGTGAGGTTTTTGCCCAAGGCAACATACGGTTTTGTAGAGCATGTAATTATGGATTTAAATTGTTACACCTACAGTATGGCTGAGTTGAAAGAAAAAGACATTCCCCTTTTGGCACGTTGGGACTTGGTAGAAAATAATGGAGGTGCACACTACACACAACGGCAACTCACCCGAAAGAGATTTATGTTGAGTTCAATATTTCATTGATCGCATAGTTTACAAGACAAAAGCTTCAGGATACACTTGTTTTTTTTATAAGAAGGAAAAAAAAAAAGACTAAACAATGTTTCAAACTAATACAGTATTGATGATGTAATAGATTTTCTTAGTCACTTATCTGCAGGCTTGGTTACTCAATTTTCCAACCTTCTTAACTTTTCTCATTTATCAAAAAATGACGGTCCGATTCTCTCTTTTTTGTTGTTGCTACTGTAAAAGTTGGCCGGGGACAGAGAGAGTACTCTGCTGGTATTGTATTTTCAGAACCAGTCGATCCCTCCGAAGGGATATGGTCAAGCTGACTGTGGAATGCAGTAACATTCATGAATGCTTGAGAAACGGAGAGAGAGGAAAAAGAAAAACAGAGCGCAAATGAAATGAGAGAGAAAGGGAGAAGGATGGAAAGAAAGAAAGAAAGAAAGAAAGAAAGAAAGAAAGAAAGAAAGAAAGAAAGATGTGAAACGAGAGAGTAATGGGGGAGAGAGGGGAGAGTGAGAGGAGAGTGAGGGGGAGAGGAGAGTGAGAGGAGAGTAAGGGGGAGAGAGAGCAGAGAGGGGAGAGAGAGGGAGGAGAGAGGAGAGAGTAAGAGGAGAGTGAGGGGGAGAGAGGGGAGAGTGAGGGGAGAGAGGGAGCGGAGAGAGGGGAGAGGGAGAGAGGGGGTAGAGGGGGGAGAGTGAGAGGAGAGTGAGGGGGAGAGGAGAGTGAGAGGAGAGTGAGGGGGAGAGAGGGAAGAGAGGGGAGAGAGAGGGAGGAGAGAGGAGAGAGTGAGAGGAGAGTGAGGGGGAGAGAAGGGAGAGTGAGGGGGACAGAGAGGGGAGAGTGAGGGGGTGTTGGAGAGACGTGGCAAGCAGAAGCATAACAGTAGCACGCACACACACACACACATATAAAAACACACACACACACACACACACACACATATAAAAACACACACACGCACACATACACACCTGTTCCTTCCTTTGAGTCCAGGACTGAGTCCCCTTGTTAGCTGATGTGTCTGTGAGAAAGATAAGCAGGCAGGCAGGCAGGCAGGCAGGCAGGCAGGCAGGCAGGCAGGCAGGCAGGCAGGCAGGCAGGCAGGCAGGCAGACAGACAGACAGACAGACAGACAGACAGACAGACAGACAGACAGACAGACAGGGCAGACTGGTAGCACGGTGTTGCAAATCCCTGGGCCTGGCACGGCATCACAGAGACTGGGCACAGGAGGGACAGAAAGGAGAGCAGGAAGGAGAGAAGGAGAGGAGGCAGAGAGTGGGACAGAGGTACAGAGTGCGGCCGTTTGAGGGACAGGAAGCAGACAGAGAGTGGGACAGAGATACAGAGTGCGGGCGCTTGAGGGACAGGAAGCAGACAGAGAGAGGGACAGACAGGCACAGAGTGTGGGTGTAGAAGAGATAGGAAGCAGGCAGAGAGTGGGACAGAGAGGTACCGAGTGTGGGTGTAGTGTGACAGTGTGATAGTAAGAGACAGCAGGAGAGGTGGGACAGAGAGGTACAGAGAATGGGCAGAGGTGGGAGAAGGCAGGAGAGATGGGGGACAGAGAGGCACAGAGAATGGGCAGAGGTGGGAGAAGGCAGGAGAGATGGGGGACAGAGAGGCACAGAGAATGGGCAGAGGTGGGAGAAGGCAGGAGAGATGGGGGACAGAGAGGCACAGAGAATGGGCAGAGGTGGGAGAAGGCAGGAGAGATGGGGGACAGAGAGGCACAGAGAATGGGCAGAGGTGGGAGAAGGCAGGAGAGATGGGGGACAGAGAGGCACAGAGAATGGGCAGAGGTGGGAGAAGGCAGGAGAGATGGGGGACAGAGAGGCACAGAGAATGGGCAGAGGTGGGAGAAGGCAGGAGAGATGGGGGACAGAGAGGCACAGAGAATGGGCAGAGGTGGGAGAAGGCAGGAGAGACGGTATAGACAATGAGCACAGAGGGTGTGGAGAGTGGGAAGGATGAGAAAAAAGGAAAAAAAGTAGAAAGCATAGAAATAGGAGAAAGGACACAATAAATATAACTTGTTGTTGTTGGCTAAGGCATAGTGTTTCTCTCAGTGTCGGTTGCAGTATTGACAGTAGAATTTACTAATAATCTCTGTTCCTTCAGTGCATTACACTCCAACGGGTGGTACTGCCATCCATAGAGACAGACAAGAGAGAGAGTGTGTGTGTGTCTGTGTGTGTGTGTGTGTGTGTGTGTGTGTGTGTGTGTGTGTGTGTGTGTGTGTGTGTGTGTGTGTGTGTGTGTGTGTGTGTGTGTGTGTGTGTGTGTGTGTGTGTGTTTGGGATGGAGTAATCCTCTTACACTTGGGGAGAGAGGGTCGTTCTCTTTCTGGGAAAAAAAGACCAACAGGGTATTTTAAAGTCAGTGTGAGTAGACAGAAGAAAGAAGCTATTATTCAGAAAATTGTCCATTTGCTCTGACTGTCTGACAAGTAGAACCCAAATGGGTATACAACATAAGCTTGTAGTTGTAGGCAAACTGCGCTGCACTCGTCAAATAAAGAAACATATTTTGATTTGCGGCCGGGTGAAATTGATGTATGAAAAAGAAATACAGAAAAAATGCTTTAAAATATGAGATTCGTCTATTTGCAATTTCCAGTTCATCTGTCTCCATCATAGAACTGCGCGTTGTTATTCTCCAGTTTCTCCCTGTGTCCCACGACTGACTGCCTGGCTTCCCCTGGCCTGGACAGGCGTTACATTAGCCAGGGTGTGTCCCTTACTTACTGCACAGCCTCTCATTTCACAGACAAATGGGGGACACATTAGGGACTCAACTTATACTTTTTCCTCTTTTCATTCTACACACTTTGCTTTGACACACCGTCCAGGAAAAAAACAACTTTGATATAAATCTGCCACCTTTTTCTTTCTGTCTTTTAAATTGTAATATAAGATAGCTAAAAAAGCTTTATGAGACCAATAAAGGAACATTATTCTCACATTACCCATTTCCTGTATTCTCAGATCACACAGACTCCGAACTGATGCTGTGTTAAAAATGGTCAACTTTTTCGCAGCTAATTTAATGGGAGTTATTTAACTAGAATGATAGCAAGGAGCCAGGTCCATTGTGTTATCATTCGGACTGTCTTTGAAGCTGAAGGCTGTTCTTTCATTGGTTAATCAAGGAGGTTATACGACCAATCCCGGTGTGAAAAGGAAGGAAAATGGTTACCAGATGGTAGCGGCAGCACCATCGAAAACAGGTCATCTAGTGCCAAGCTCTCAGCTGGGAGGGCAGATTAAATAACAGCTGGTCTAATTTGAACGTTTTTTCCCACCTTAAACTGTTGCCAACGTAATGACCACTTTTCTATCTGTCTCTCCCACTCTGTGTCTGTCTCTGTCTCTGTCTCTCTTTTGCTCTCTCTCTCTCTCTCTCTCTCTCTTTTACTTGCATGTGTATGCCAGAGATAACACCTAAACCTCTCTCACGCTTCTCAAAAGTGAAAAGAATAGAATATATTGTGTGCAGCACATATTTACAGAGCACAATCAAATGTTGAGCTTAGTGCTGGTGTGCTGCTGTGTGGTGTGTGTGTGTGTGTGTGTGTGTGTGTGTGTGTGTGTGTGTGTGTGTGTGGGTGTGTGTGTGTGTGTGTGTGTGTGTGTTATAGGTTCTGTAGTTCAATCATTAAGAAATAATCCGTATTCACCACAGCAAACCCAGCTGACCAATATGAGACCCTGGCTTTTTAACCGTTCCCTACCAGTTATTAAGTTATTTTATATTTATGTCATTTAGCAGAAACATTCATCCAAAACCACTTACAATGAGATTACATGGACTGTTCCTCTGGAGCAATTTAGGGATAAGTGCCTTGCTCAAGGGTACACTAGTGATTGTGTTTCCAGGTGGGATTTAAACTCATGACCTTTTGGTCATCATGTGGCAGTCCTATCCACTATGCCACAATGCTTCACCAGGGGGGATGTACTGTACCAGGGGAATATGACACTATTCTACAGCATGTCTGATGGTACAGTACATCATGCAAGTAGTTGTCAAGAGGGCAGTACAGACCCTGGGTTTAATTCATCATCATTATTTTTGACAATATCCCCCAGCTGTACTCAGACAATCCCAATCCCACGATCATTCACTTTGCCAATGCTACCCTAAAAGTGGCCTGTTTTATTTATTTGCCGTTACAAGTCTCTTTGATGACTTTTCGGCAATGCATAGCAAATGCCTCAGCTGGCACCTGACCTGCAGTATAACAAGCGCTGGGCAGAGACCAATAAAACCACAGAAAGAGAAAGTAAAAAAAAGAAAGGCAGGAAAAATAGGAAAGAGGAGTGGAGATGTCGGACAATACATTGTGAATGTGAGAAAAAAAGAGAAGAATGGAATGCAGATTAAGAAGGAGGGACACAAAATGTACAGGAGGAAAGGAGGGGGAAAAGCTGGAGAAGAGGATGGAGAAAGCAGGGCAAAGCAACCGGGCCCCGGAACAGATTTTCCATTCTTGATAATGCGCATTCCAGTTCAAAACTTGGAATGTAGCGACTGAGTCACTGAAGGGAACCGACACGATACACTGTTCCTTTTATTTTGAAATCATAAAGATTCGTACAGACACCTGATCCTAGGCTAAAATGTTCCATTGGCGCTCAGTCCCTGTCATCTTCCTCTTCTGCGCGCCTGCCAGAACGTCTCGTCATGAGAAAACGACGAAGAGGGAACGCCAACAGCAGAAAAACTCTTCAACAGCCGAGTGTCCACAACCTGCCCATCACAACGTCTCCGTTGAAGTGGAGAAGACAAAAACACAGGGGGAGTTTGACAGTGAAAGCTAAATATGTTGCTAAATGATCACAGTGAAATGGCCTTTTAAAGGCAAACTCAAAGACACAGGGGAAAAAAAAGATATATGTGTTTTATAATAATTTTTGGCTTATTTTGTGAGGACTTTTTTGTGCTATATCTTACTGTGTACCTCTGTTTCTTTCAGGGAGTGTCTGTGTGATTGTGTGTGTGTGTGTGTGTGTGTGTGTGTGTGTGTGTGTGTGTGTGTGTGTGTGTGTGTGTGTGTGTGTGTGTGTGTGTGTGTGTGTGTGTGTGTGTGTGTGTGTGTGTGTGTGTGTGTGTGTAGTGTACCTATGTCCAGGAATGTGTATCGCTTGCATGTTAGTGAGCTTGCCTGTGGCTGTTACTGTGTCTGTTTCTGCCGCACACAATAATTTAACCTCTCACATAAATCAATGCATTCCCCTCATGTCACATAAAAGCAAAAAAGAAATAAACAGACCTAAAAATCGACCACTGTCACCAAATAGCATAAAACCGCAAACCTCAGTGATATTTCTTTTAAGTGATCATTATGCATTATTTCATGCAATTTCAGTCGATGTCGAGTCACACCTGTAGGGGGCGCACTCTTCCTGACAGACCCGTCCAGCAGCAGTCTGGGCTCCCCACTGTATTGACCTCAGTGAGCCCTGTGGGTTTCTGCCCTCCCTGGTTTCCCCTGGCCAGTCGGCTCGCTGTGTAAGAACCCATTGTATCAGCGGGGAGGTAAAGATAGCATCTAACGGCAGCCATTACCTCCACGGGCACAGAGACCCCAGTGTTTCCAGCTCGCCCAGAAATGAGAGCCCAGTCTCTGGCTACACCGCTCATCCCAGCCGCCCCCCTTCCACCTCTCTCTCTCTCTCTCTCTCTCTCTCTCTCTCTCTCTCTCTCTCTCTCTCTCTCTCTCTCTCTCTCTCTCTCTCTCTCTCTCTCTCTCTCTCTCTCTCTCTCTCTTTTTCTCTCTCTCTCTCTCTCTCTCTCTCCCTCTCTCTTTCTCTCTCTCCTCCCCCTCCATACCACGCAGAGGGACAGAGCCAGCCTGCCTTAGTGTGGGGTCAGCTGGCCTAGTTACACTTTACAAGCCCCTCAGCGCTTCACTACCAATTATTTGCTTGTCATTCCTGCTGTAAGTCATTGTCTGTGGTGGTAACCCTTTGTTACGTTGTGTTCAGAGCTCTATAGCAAAGAGTAGCTGGACAGTGAAAGGCTTTTCATTCAGGGCCCTGCCAAACAAACAAAGAGGCTATCTTCTTGTGGTAAGAACTTATTTGAAGACAAAAAAAGATTTTAAGAAAATAAAGTTTTGAACAAAAGGTCAACAGTAAAGGGAAATAAATATATTTCTGAATGTTTCATTTCATCCGGTTAGATGTTTACCTTTCTAAATGTTTGGATTATTCTATCCAAGGAGTCCCATCTTGTATTATCTTGGTTTCCATGGCAACCCCCCACCCCTGCCAAAAGGGAGGATCAGGTGCGTTCCTCAATTATCTCATCACCACGCACCTGTGTGGACTGGCTTCTGCTGCTGAGGCTGAGACTGGGAATAAGAATGAGGATGAGGAGGATGAGGCTGAGGATAATGATGAAGGTGATGAGTATGATAATGATGGCGATGAGGGAGTGAGGCCTTAGGTTTCCTCCAGTCAGACTGACAGACAGACAAAGGCAGACAGAAGCAGAAGTTTCTTGTCCTGGGCTTCTTAAAACACCCAGCCTCAGGCCTTCCATTGACAGACAGCAACGGAGATAAAACCTCCCTTTAAAAATCTATTAGTATTATTATTATTATGGAATTACTAAAGCAGGCCTCTTTGCAAATATATTGGAGCTTTTAAAGGGCCCCCTGTCAGTTAGAACAGGAGATTGGTTGTTTGATTCCAAGTAATTTTGGTAATTCCTGAAAACCTCACACCCTCCCTCCCTCCCTCCCTCCTTTCTCCCTCATACCAGGCAAATGAGCACATTCCATTCTCTAAAGAGTCCAACCTACCTTTGAAGACTCGGGGTCATAAGGGATGTTTTAAATGGCTGTGCAAGTTGTGAACTTTGAATGTAGAATTGGCCTCAGAATTGGAGGTACTGTACTGGTCTGATAGAGTAATCTCATTTGAGTCAGCAGTCTACAGGGTTTGGCGAGCCCTTAGGGAACGGTCTCATGAAGTCATGTCAACGACCTCCTCAGCCCTTTACTCTGGCTGTCCTCACTCACAACTTTCCCTGAAATGTATGGCTTCATTAGTGTCTCTGTGTCATTGTCTTTCATCCTCTGGCCAACGATAACAGACACACAATAATAAAAAGAGAAATCAACAGGAGCAAGGCCTTCAAATGGTCCTCGGCACCCCAGGACTAGGACGCACCGCCCCACAGGAAACAGGATGTCCCATCTTCCCCACGCCCAATCAAAATAAAGAAAGCCTTTCCAATACGCAGTCTGAAGCAATCGGGTGCTCTGGGGGCCACCCAAAGCTATGGTTTTTCATCACTTTGATCATTGGTCTGTTTGAATTGATTCCGTTTCAAAGTAAGCTGTCTGCATCCAAGTCAAACAAGCTTTGTCGCAGAATCAATATTTTAAAAGACAAAGAAACGTCTTTGATACAAACAATAATCTGTGATGAATTAGACAAATTGAAACTTTTGGAAAGAGGAACGTATGTTTAAAACGCAGTAAGCCTATTGAAATGAATCCTATAGATGATCTAAAATATGTCTTCCTGGGAGGTCGAATGGGACAATATTCAGATTTCAATCGTCAGCTTGTCCTTCTGTTGTTTGTGTTAAATTAACTCCACACTAAGCGAGTGCTGAAGAAGCAAGTTTGTCAGTCCCTGGGCCTGTCCTTGTAGATTCATCAGGTCCTGGTGAGGGCCAGCCGGTGCCCCTAACCTCATAGAGGGCCACTAGAAGAAATCTAGTGAACCCCAGGATCTGTCTCTCTGTGAAAGGAGTGAGACACAGGGGCCATGGAGACCCTCCACTTCCTCCACATATTACTCTGCAGATGCCTAGTGCTTCGTGCGTGGATATTTGCACCCGGAGGGCGAGTAGGAGATCTCAATCCAGGACTGCTGCAGTGTAGGCCTCTCCCTAGCTCTGTGTGTGTGTGTGTGTGTGTGTGTGTGTGTGTGTGTGTGTGTGTGTGTGTGTGTGTGTGTGTGTGTGTGTGTGTGTGTGTGTGTGTGTGTGTGTGTGTGTGTGTGTGTGTGTGTGTTTCTTTAGTGGGTTTCCCCTGCTCTGTGTTTAGTATAGGGGGGACGTGGCGGGGTGGATGGGAGGGGCTGCTGGGTGGGGTGGGGGGGCTTCATTCCTAGGAAAAAGGGACTGAATGGCATCTTTGTTGCCAACGTACCACCACCTCCCTCCCTGGTCCGATGGTCTTTGATTAACCGATCCACCCCATCCACCGCCTCCACCCCACCCATCCCGTCGCCCCACCCTGGGTCAACGAAACCATCACCACTCTTTAACTTTCATACTCTACGTCACAATACATATTTTTTGTTGAATTATTCTCTCCATCCATCTTTTCCGTCTCCCTTTCACCCCCCCCCCTCTCTCTCTCTCTCTCTCTCTCTCTCTCTCTCTCTCTCTCTCTCTCTCTCTCTCTCTCTGTCTCTCTCTCTCTCTCACTTCATCCCTCTCTCTTGGCTCCCTAGACAGGAAGACAGAGAGACCTATGGGGAGCTTTGATGCGGATGGGGTCTTCCTGGTTGGTCGGAGGGTAGAGAGTGATCTCTAGACGCTGGGACGTTGGACAATGGAGGCCTTAGTCCTTTTAACCATGGTGTCCGACCCACTCATCTACACAGAGGGGCTCAAAGAGGCACATCTGTGTTTAAATCTATTGGAAATTAACTGCAGCACTTTTCTTTTTCGTAAACTAGCCTATCTGATTTCACCCTGATGGCTGCATTGCTGTGGCACTCTAGTTCAGGGGGGGAGGGGGGTGGCCTTCTGAAATGTATATGAATTGGATGACGAAACGTTCCAAAACGGTTTTACTTGAATATAAACATTAACATAATGGCTATGACTGCTGACCCAAGAAGCTTTTTCTTTTAAGAAAGAAAAGAAAGTATAAGTGTATGTTAAAAACTGTGATATGTAAAGCAATCCATTTATAACTGAATGGTCAGAACAAATACTCAAAATATTTAACCCTCTAAAAGAACGTGGCAAAGCCCGATTTGACTTGTGCTGTAAGTTTACTTATGAACACGTTCTAAGTGTTTAAGCACATTAAAACACCCTTGGATTGCATAACAAAAATTACAACCTAAATCTGACTGATAAACCATTTCCTTGGCTTATTCTTTTATCATATACGGCTGCACCAAAAGTTACGTGGTGAAGCAAAACCAGGCTGGATAGGCAAAAGTCATAGGGCCGGAGGTATGAAGAGATGCCGCCGGCGGTTCAGACAGAGAGAACTGGAGGGAGAGACAGAGAGAGAGAGAGAGAGAGAGAGAGAAAGAGAGAGAGAGAGAGAGAGAGAGAGAGAGAGAGAGAGAGAGAGAGAGAGAGAGAGAGAGAGTGGGGGTCAGTTTGTTAGGGGTACTTGTGAAAAGATAGCAGTTCACAAAGCCTGTCTAATGGGAACCATGTGACAGCTAAGGCCGCCTGGGATTGGCTCCCTGGTATGTTTGCTTATGTTGCAGACTCCATCAGGGGGACAGTTTGTTTTCCTTTGTCCTCCATTGGTGTCCAGAACAAACAATTACCATTGGCTCAACTTACTGAATTTTGTTTTCTTGAAGCAACTTTTGGTTCTTCTTCCCACAGTGCAGCTGAGACTTGCTGAGACATCACAGAGTTACGCGTCAGAAAATCGTTTTGCTGTGCTCCC
>JAPMUY010004780.1:60000-70000 GCA_026901105.3 Galaxias olidus
AAAAAGTCTTTTAAACCGGCAGCCACATCAGTTTAAGCAACATATGGAAATGTACTAAGCAAATGAAACACACTTTAAATGTACTAATGCTTTATGGTGGCTGACTTGAAAACTTTACATTTTAAATATCAACACAACAACAACCGGTGCTATTGTACCCGACAGTGGGTCGAAAAAAAAGTATCTACCACTGTGAGGAGTCCTACTTTACCTTGTCTCTGGTGCTTGTAGGTTCTGTCGTGTCTAGTTCTACACAGTCTGATTCAGGAAGTGGGCGAAACAAAGTGTCCATTCAACACAACTCTAATGTTATTTCATGAAGTCTAGCTGATGACTGATTAAAGCACATGATGAGCCTCTGGTCTACTGTCCCCCACTGAGAGAGAACAGGCCCCATGACGAGGCTGGGAAACGGAGTGAAACACAGAAATAGGGGGGTCGAGGGGGAATTAGTTGAATTAGATTTAAAGATAGGCTCCGATATGTAGCCACAAGGTGATATGACATTTAATACTTTCACAAAGTGAGTTTTTATTATTCCAACCTGCCATCCTAGAGTCAAAGTCGGAGATGTTTTTAATTCAGCCAATAATGAAATATGGAGATGTCAGCACCTAACCCTATTTTTAGGTAGAACTGGAGCAAGACAAGACGTTGCTTTTTAATTCCACCAGTGGTGATGAGATGAATATGAAAATTAAAACGTCATAAAGCAAAATCAAGAAATGCAAACAACAATAACTAAGTGTCTACTTACGACAAACTCTTTAATATTCATTATTGGGTTACAACGCTCATGGTTCTCACAATGCTGTTACAGCACTGCCATCAGCCTACTTTAAAGCTACATTTTGCAAGTCTGCATTATAACATGTGCAAGAGGTGAGGACATTCAGGACGTTTCATATGCTGACGTTATCAAATAAACTTACAAGAGGTGAAGAGATTCAGGACGTTTCATCTGCTGACGTTATCAAATAAACTTACAAGAGGTGAGGACATTCAAGATGTTTCATACAACTGTATCAAATAAACTTACATGAGGTGAGGACATTCAGGATGTTTCAAACAATTTGATCAAATACACATACAAAAGGTACATACTGTAAGGACTTTCAGTGAACCACAACCTCTTAACGGGGGGAAAGGGGGTATGGGGTGAGTTCCAATTCTCTCATTTGCAGGTAGGTCACGGGGTTCATTAGCGTCCGCTAAATAGTTCCTGTGTAAGTAAACTACTTAAAAAGCGGGCCTTAACTACTTCCTGTGTTCATAGCATTGAAAATGAAGGTCACTCGGTACACACAGTCTAACCAGAAGAAAAAATCGAACTAAATCTCCTTGACACGCAAGTGTGGATGAACCCTTTGGATTGGAATAAGCCCCGTTGTCTACGGATATGATAATATGCCCACAGCTACTCTGTCTGTGTCTTTGTTATTTGGCTGGAATGTCTCATTCCTGTTTTCATTCTGTTTAATGAAGCTTTGTAATCAGCTTTAGACGATTTAGAGACTGTTACGCCGACAGGGTCCATGATTTCTTTTTTAAAGGGATAGTGGAGCATTCCTGCCACAAGAGGGCCATGTCATGGAAATGGGACGTGAATGAGAATTGTGTGTGTGTGTGTGTGTGTGTGTGTGTGTGTGTGTGTGTGTGTGTGTGTGTCTCTGCGTGTGTGTGTGTGTGTGTGCTTGTGTGTGTGTGTGTGTGTGTGTGTGTGTGTGTGTGTGTGTGTGTGTGTGTGTGTGTGTGTGGCTCCGCGTATATCATGTTAGGATTTTTCAGCTGACTGAAGTGTCCAATCTGTCTGTTGTTAACTGTCAGTGTCTACAAATTGAATGTGGTCGTAAAAAGGATTCAACACAGAGACCAGGAGGACTAGTAGGCGGGTCTGGCTCTTAGATCAGCAAACTTTCAGACATGACATGCTGTTGTGATCTAGAAGATAATCCATCACCACGTGGTCTGTCACCACAGTCCATCACATGAAATGTAATCGTTTAGGTGTTCTTGGGTTACTTGAAAAGTGCTCTTAAATTAAAGTTATTATTATTCATCATTATTATTATTATTATTATTATTATTGTTTTAATTTTACGACCCTATGTGAAATTAGGATCTTTAACACTCTTACAAGCATGGTTTCTGTCAGTCCCAACAAATGAATAAGTACCAACGTTTTCTTTTTTTTATTCTGAAATCATGTCATATTTCATTGAATGCTGGGTTACTCGATATACTTACTACACAGAATATTCACTTATAGAGCCATTAACAATACTTTTAAACTTTTGTCACTATCCACTAAACCCAGGCCAAGCCCATTGATCTTCAAGCTTTTCTTAAAACATCATCTGACATTCTGCTATCAAGCATATCCATTCCTAGTATATATTAATAAGGCCCCTATTAGGAAAACATACTATTGTACTGTTAACATTGAAAGCACAAAATGGCTCCTTTATACAGCTGGTTGTCATGGCTTGCCGTCTTTCTAAGACTCGGAGAAGTGAACGCTAGACGTCCCACTGTCTGACAGTCTCTTGACTGAAACGTCATTACAACGCTGTCCTGTTCCGTTATGTTTCGATCTGTTGTGACCCCTAGTGATTAGAATGGCTAACTATTTTATCCCCACCTCCCTTCACCTCCATGACCCACTCTCCAAACCCACCCATCACCTGCCCCTCGGCTACCCCGCCCCCCAACTCTGAGCCCTCCCCCCGGGTCAAACAAACCGGCAGAGACCCAGTCACCCTCCATACCGCTGGAGCCTTCCTGCACCGAGGAAGTCAAAAAGAGACTTGTCGTCTAACCCAACTCCCCCCTTCTTCTCTCACCCAACTCCATTCCTCCCTCCTTCCCTTACACAGACTTGCGTGGCATAGGCCCCCCTCCCACCTTTCTCTCTCTCTCTCTCTCTCTCTCTCTCTCTCTCTCTCTAGGTACAGTATAGTACAGTACAGGACAGCATAGCATAGCATAGTATAGCACAGTACAGTACAGCACAGTACAGTACAGTACAGCACAGTCCAGTCAAGCACAGTACAGTACAGCGTAGCACATTATAGTTCAGTAGGCTACAGTATAGTACAGTATAGTGTCGTATAGTACAGTGTAGTATATTGTAGTACAGTATAGTATAACATAGGGTAGCATAGCATAGCATAGCATAGCATAGCATAGCATAGCATAGCATAGTATAGTATAGTATAGTATAATATAGTATAGTAAAGTATAGTATAACATAGCCTAGCATAGCCTTGCATAGCCTAGTGTAGTGTAGCGTAGCATAGTATAGTATAGTATATGCCCATAATCACCACTCATACTTTACTCTCCCCTCACTCTTGCCAGTTTCCCTCTCTGACCTTCCACCTGTTTCCTCACTCATTCTCGCTCACTCCGTAGCGCACCACTACTCTCCCCTCCCTCTCTCCCTCCCTCTCTTCCTTCCCCCCTCCTATCCCACCTACCCTACCTGCCTCCATGCCTCCCTTCTCTCCCCACAGACATCTCTCGGCATTCCGCAGAGCTGCCACACAGAGCCTCATTGTGTGAGAGGGATGGAGAGCACACAGTCGGTCCTCTCTCCACACACACATACACACTTACATACACACACACACACACACACACTTACATAAACACACAGACACACACACACACACTTACATTCACACACACACACACACACACACACACACAGAGACACTTACATACACGCACTTACATACACATTATCATATACTTACATACACATCGTACATACACACACACACACACACACAGAAACACACACACACACTTACATACACAGACATACACGTACACACACACACACACACACACACACACACACACAGAAACACACACACGCTGGCTACGTACACCACGGGATCATCTTAGGATGTCACAAATGAACGCAGGAGGCCTTTTTTTCACTCACTCCCGCTTTCTTTCCCACCCCCCTCCCTTCATCCCTCGCTCCGTTTTTTTCCCCAACTGCGGTGCCTATCCAACAGACCTCTCCTTCTCCCCTCGTTCCCCAAAATGGTTCCTCCCCAAACACACAATCACTCAAAAGGTCCATTGATGAATGGGAGGGTTTGAAAGAGAGAGCTGTGGGTTAGGGGAGGTGGAAGAAGAGGGGATGAAGGGTTGGACGGAGGAATGGAAGGAGGTAGGGAGGGGCTGGAGGTATAATTAAAGGGTGGTGCTGTATATATGAAATACCTGAGGTGCCTGAGTGAATATCTTTAACTCTCTGTACCTTCACTGCTTTTGCTTGGTAGGTCTTCAAGGTGCCAGTGGGAGCATGAATAGGTTGTCACTGGACAGGGTCCCACCCTACACACACTGTAGTCCCAAAATAACCAGTGGACAGTTCAAGCATTTTGGGTCTCTACAAAAATGCCCATACCAAATGCAGTCAATTAGTATAATTAATTATTATTATCAAACCCAGTGCAATACAGCACACACACACATATTTAATAGATGGAAAGCACTTAACACAACTCAGTACAGACTATCACAGCGTTCAGAACAAGCCGTAACTAGTGAACCGACCAAAGTCCAAGTGGGGATTTAAACAGACGTCCTGGTTGTGCAATTCACGGCTGTCAGTAATTCTGCGGTACATTAGCAAAAATGTATATTTCACTCTCTTCACAAATGACTGTTTTCTGACTAACATTTCAATGACCTTCCCTTCTTGTATAAAGCGAGCGTGTTGAAACTCTAGTTGAATTTGTAGACTTTGGTATGAGTGAAAGACCTTTCTAGGTTATCCTGTTGGTGAGGAACAGTGGTTGGTTCACACTGGACCTTAACAGTACACATCAATGTTTTCGGAAACAGTGGTCATCTTGGGTAAGGGCCCAGAGCGGACTGCTAGTTGGAGTCTGTTACGAGTCGATGTCGATGTGGTGTGGCTGTAACTTCTTACTATTGTACGTCTAAGTGGACGGTTAATGAGTTCAAATGCGTAGCTGGCTAATATGAAGGGTGACTCGTTCTAAGTATCAGTGATATGGGTCAGCGGTAAACTGCTTGACAATGGTCCTTTCTAACAATTTGGCACCGAAATGTTTGCTGCGACTATAGTGCACACCAGTGATTTTCTAAAGTTCCACAAATGAATCAACCAGCACACACACATACACACATACATGTACACACAGCATAACATTACCCTTTCTGACTTTACACAAAAATAATCATTTTTTTTTATCATACTTGATAAAGTGTGTCTCTCTCTTGCACACACACACACACACACAACATACACACACACACACACACACATGCACAACCAAACCCACTCAGAGTAAGTCTGGCATTCCTCAGGAGCTTAGACGGAGGGTGAAAGGAATGGGCCGCCAACACAGAGGGATCTCCTCTCCAGATCGAGGACCATGTGGGGAGCTCCGAAGTGTTAACCCAGAGTCCAGCAGCTCCCTCCCCGTGACCTACTCTGTGCACCACGATGTACAAAGACAGAAGCAGAGAGAGAGAGAGAGAAAGAGAAAGAGAAAGAGAAAGAGAAAGAGAAAGAGAAAGAGAAAGAGAGAGCGAGAAAGCTAGAGTTAGAGAGAACGGGAGAGTGAGAGACAATGTAGTACAGAATATAAATTTAGTCATCGATAAATAAATACTAGGTAAATATTAATACTTCTACAAACACACATTTGTTTTAACACAGCATACACTAAAAAAAACTTTGGATTTATTAGAAAAACATTGTTTTTAAATAATGTAGCACTTCCCTGACCATCAAATGACCTTATTTCATCACCCAGGCTATAAGACCGCAGCCCTTTGGGAGTCACACATCACTGTGCCTCTTGGTTAGTCCGTCATACCCAATACAGATTGTTCTGGTGGACAGAATAACACGGCCATTTAAACTCAGACACTAGGCTTACAAACATTGATGTCAGCAACAGATTTTCTTCTGAATAATATTCCGGATTCAATGCATGCAAACTATAATAGAACGTGAATTAAGTCCTGTGTCCTGTGATATGTGTTTCTACATACGAAGGCAAAATCAGCCACTTTTGCAAATGTCTGTGTAAGTGTATGTGATAGCGGTGACTTCTAAGTTTGACCTCACGGTGACTTTAGGTCTTTATAAACCTATGTCTCTGTTTGGGATGATTGACAGCCAGCAGCTTGGTCTCTTTTCTTCTTCTGCCTAAAAAACAACCCTCATGCGGGAATAGCCAATGGCAACACTTTATTACTACATATATCAAATGGCTCAAAATTACTTATCAAAACTACTGTAGTGTCAGTTGAAAACCAAACAACTATTATTTTCACAGAATTACTACTTAATTTATTTTTAAGTATTTTGAGTTATTTTTAAACACTATGGCCCGGTTTCCCGAACAGGGATTAGGCCAAGTCCTAGACTAAAAAACATTTTCAATGGGGAATCTCCATTGACAGTGAGATTTAGTCTAGAACTAGGCTTAATCCCTGTACGGGAAACCGGGCCAGAATGTTAAAGTTGACAAAATCAGAGATTAAGAGAGGTATACAAAGAGACAGTAAAACATATGAATAAAAGATGAACAGACCTAAGGACAGAAGGAGAGACAGATTTAGAGGTACAGACTGCCAGTGTGGGATAGTGTGACTTGGTGAGAGTCTAGCCCAGTAGAACGTTCGTCACATAGGTTAAACATTGTGATGTCAGCTCCCTGTTCACCCAATCAGCACGGCTATAGGCTCCCACTGCCACAGTGTCTCAGAGGTTAGAGCAGGAGACGGAGGAAGAGACGAGAAGGTCTCGTTAGGGTGTGAGGAATGCAGCGATGATGTCTGTCTTCCTGTCTGTCTCTCGGTCTCCCTGTCTCCCTGCCTGTCTCCCTGTCTGCTTGGTGACAGTGTGTGTAGAAATACACAGAGTAGAGAGGACACATTCATTTGACTTGCCCGTTCAAAGGGAATCAACCAGGTGCTGTAGCTCTATAGGAAACAGCTGATTGATTGTATGTATGTAGGATAAACAATTAAAACCAACCTTATCACCCATAAGAGATTATATGGCTTTGTTTAACACTTTTGTGTTGTATTTCCAGTTATATAATCATGGAACATAACTGATTTATAATAAATCCCACAGCTCTACATCCGTGCTGGTGTGTGTGTGTGTGTGTGTGTGTGTGTGTGTGTGCGTGCGTGCGTGCGTGCGTGTGTGTGTGTGTAATGGTGGGCTTGTTGTGTCCTTTGTGACGGCACTAGCTAGCTCTATTGGTTCAGCTGGAGCCAGGCCGTTTAAAGTGTCACAGAGCTGCAGCAGTGGTAGTCAGGAGAGACAGGGGTTTCACTGCTGAATTTATGGCGAGACCCTCCATTGTTGAGCAAACACGCATTCCAGCCGGCGGAGATTGGGGCAACTCTGAGAAATTCCTCTAGGAAGGTAGTCGCACAAGCCGGATATTGACCCCATTGACAAGCAGAATAATGAGGCTGCCGGGGGGGGGGGGGGGGGGGGGGGGGGGGGGGCACACACCAGCTTGTATTGTTGTATTGGCTGGATCTTTAGGTTGTATATCCTACTTGATTTATTCTAGTATAAGCACTCTAGTCACAGCCTTTCAATACTATTCATCTCTTCTCAACCTCTTCCATGGTTTTCTTTAACAACAACATAGTAGCTAAATGTAAAACATGGTAATTTATCTCAAAGTAAGCTGTCAATAAGGGTATTGTTGTTTATGGTAACTTATCTAATATGTCTAATATTTTTATTGATACGCTCTCCTTCTTAGTTTCCTTAGTTACTCAGCAGATGTTCTCACGGAGAAAGGTTGTGGTTCTATTTGAGAGCGTCAAAGTATCGAGGTCTTCCTCAGAGTGCTTCCAGATGGAGATGAAGATTGGAAAGATCCATCACAACAACTCAGTGATTTCTAAAGGATTCCAATCTTCTTCTTGTGGAGAGGACTATAGTTGTTTTAGGGCTGTGTGCTCTGTGTGTGTGTGTGTTTATGTATGTTTGCGTGTTGGTATGTGTCTGTGTGTGTGTGTATGTTTTGTGTTGGTATGTGTCTGTGTGTGTGTGTGTGTGTGTGTGTGTGTGTGTGTGTGTGTGTGTGTGTGTGTGTGTGTGTGTGTGTGTGTGGAGCAGTACAAACATTGCAGTGTTCAGTAATGATACTACAGATGGGCCACCACACAAAAGCACAGAGCCCAGCCCTCTGTTTCCTATTAGTCACCTCTTCATCTCTCTCTCTCTCTCTCTCTCTCTCTCTCTCTCTCTCTCTCTCTCTCTCTCTCTCTCTCTCTCTCTCTCTCTCTCTCTCTCTCTCTCTCTCACACACACTCCCCCTCTCGCTCTGTCTTCCCCTCTCTTTCTCTCTCTCTCCTCTCTTTCTCTCTCTCTCCTCCTCTTTTTCTGTATTCCCTCTATTTCTCTGTCCCTCTCTCTGTCTCTCTGCATATACAGTATATCTATCCCTCTCCCCACCCCCACCCCCTCTCTCTCTTTCTGTTTTTCCTTCTCTCCATTTCCATATGTCTCTCTGAGCTGATCTTCACCATGTTGTTTAGCGTGATCACCCAGCTCCTCTTCTCATCAGAGACAATGCTGTATTGTTGTCTAGCGGAACCCCCTTTAGTTATTCAGCATCCAGAAGAGGCCAACCGTTTCTCCTGGCGATCCTCTATCAGAAGCCTAAACAATCTCACTCTATTACTAATCTAGAGTGTTTCCACGTTTCATTCCAGAAGTCAAAAGGAATAAAAGATCGTAATCAAACTTGCAATGTACACGCACATGGGCACCCCTGTGGGCATAAACACCGACACACAGACACACACACACACACACACACACACATAGATACACACACACAAACACGCAGACACAAACAGACACACATCTCTAGCTTTCTTATTTTGTCGCTCTACCTCCTCCTCTCCTGCCTCTCATCTTTCCTTCCCTGCTCCAACTCCTTCTCCCCTTTTTCTCTCCGTATGTCTTTTTCTAGCTTTCTTTTCTCTGTGTCCGTCTTTCTTTTTCTTACTCTATTTTCCGCTCCTAGATGCACTGTACCTCCGGGTCTTTATTCATGGTGTCTGGCCAGCAGCTGAAACTCTCCAGTTATAAGTGGAACATTCCATTTTCTCAAAGGAGTCACCGGTTGCCATGGATTATGTAACCTCATAGTATGACTGATCACATCGCACATATGGACAAAAAATATCAAGATATTTATTTAGTCACTTTTTAAGACAAAAGTGCTTCACTCTTATCACAACTTTTAGGGATGTCCGACATTTTTACGAGGGCTTGAGCATATCATCTCATACGTCAAATTCATACTAGCTTATTTATAACCTTATTTTGAATGGGTAATATTGTTCTGGTCTACAGCCCATGACTGGAGAGTTCTCTAAGGACTACTTAGCTGAGTGATGTAACTCATATACTGTACATATGTACAGCATGATTATAAATTAGAAAAGCTATAATACTGTTTATCCCAAGTCCTAATATAATAGTTAGAATCTATTCTAGTTGGAACATTGTGATCAATCATTTGTGTTGCCATTTCTGTAGTTTTCAAGGCAGTACGTACACTACTTATACTTTGGATTTGGAAAACTATCTTTCAATATTTTTTTGGGGGGGGGGTGTTGTATTTAGAATGTATACACGGCATTTAGAGATGATTGTGCCCTGAGCAAAAAAAGAAATGTTCAGTACAACCGCCCTATTTAGCTAAGTAGCCTGGAGTCACGCCTAGGACAACCTGACTTCAAAGGAACATGTGGGCACTTTTTTAACTTAATGGCATGTTTTCAGTCAAACGTCTGTCAACTGAACGCACTGGCATGCCTTAACCCCCACATTTAAATAGAGACTCTGTGATTGGGAAGTGTGTGTGTGTGTGTGTGTGTGTGTGTGTGTGTGTGTGTGTGTGTGTGTGTGTGTGTGTGCATGCGTGCGTGCGTGCGTGCGTGCGTGCGCGCGTGC
>JAPMUY010004780.1:75000-82500 GCA_026901105.3 Galaxias olidus
ACGTGTCTTCTTTAAAACTTTGGGTTAACGGCTGGGTGTGAAAGGCAGCCCGTTCCAACACAGGGGCTCTTTGTGAGCGAGTGGGTCAGTGGTTTCTGTATACACGGAGGGGCTGTGTTGGTGACTGACACCACTGACATGGCTGGCCAAAGGGTAGGCCTAAGGTCTACGGCATCAGGTTGCCCACGTCCATGCACACACACACACACACACACACCGCTTACTCCACACACACATGCAAACACACACACACACACACAAACAATCATATGCACGCACACGTGCCTGCACACACACACACACACACACAAACGTTTACGTGCACACACATATATACGTCAACCCATGCTCACAGTCATAGACATATTCACATAGACATACAAACTGTACATGCACCACACACACACACAAACACTGTCACACGCACACACACACATGCCAAGAAACTGAATGAAAGCTTGTGATTTGATATGGTTATGTTGACTAAAACATCAAATAAGGCACAGCAAATACACAGTCTATGTCTACGTAAATGCGTAAATATTCCAACAAATTCTCCTAATCTGTTTACCTTGATGTCCATAAATTGCAGGGATGAGCATGAGATTCAATAAACGTTCTGAACAGGCGTTTATTTTTCCAGGTTGGAACAGATTCCTCAGCAAGTTCCCATCTCGGCTGGCTCCTCAGCCTTTGTGCTTGGACAACAAACAACAGTGAAGTATTTTGACACTGCCGCAGTCATCATTTGCAGTTAAAATAACTTAGTTCCTATAATGCTTAGTTAGTAGACATTATAATTCTTAAACCGGATTGCAGCTTTTAGGGTTAAAAGTGTAGCTCTGAGAAACACGACCGTTTTCTCACACCAACTTATTTAGATGGTAATGAAACTGTTTAAGGATGTGCTCATCTTTCAAAAAATACTGTCGATGTTGTATCGTGTAAGGTCAACTATGGGAAATAAAGAATAATTAAGTGAACTAATTAAGATAAAAGGTGAGTTGTATCTCTTGTTCACGACCCTGTCTCTCTCCTCCAAACTCAGGTGATGACATCATGACATCTTTTTTCTTATTATTCCAGTGGCAGTTTCATGTGGCCAGAGTTATAACGCCCTCTTCCCTTCCACTTTTTTTTCTCTCCATCTCCCTCCTCCCCTCCTTCCCTCTCTCTCTCTCTCTCTCTGTATCTTTCTCTCTCTTCTCATACTGCCCCACCCTTTCCTTTACGTTCCGTCTCCTCCCTCACTCTTTCTCACACCCCTCCTCCCGCTCCATTTTCTCTCTTCACCCTTTCTTCTTATCAGTCATCTCTCTCTCTCTCTCTCTCTCTCTCTCTCTCTCTCTCTCTCTCTCTCTCTCTCTCTCTCTCTCTCTCTCTCCGTCTCTCCTCCTTCTCCCACTAACTCAACCTTGGATTGCCTTTCCAGACAGATTCTACTCCACCCACAAAAAACTGAAACCAATACTATTGCTCCCACGATCTTCCTATTTTCTCTTTGTCCCGTTTTGACACTTATCATAAACGTGTCACTTTGGATACAAATTTACGCATCTTTAGTGACCAAGTAAGCATGTGAAATTAAAATAGGACCATAATATGTATCATAAACGTTGGACCAGACAGGCACCACTTGGTTATGAAAACAGTAATTGGACAAAAACAGGGAGCAATAGAAATATTAAATTGGTCCTTTGATCATGCCCAGGCTTGGTCTTTCACATTCTAAATTGATCCAACATACTTGTGAGAGCTTTGTAGTGAAGGGATGTTTCTCAACGGACACACGATCACCACTACACAAGCCAGGGTTTCTTTTCCCATCCATTTTGAAGCATTGTCTTTCACCCTGGACAGGGCTGTCTGCATCAGTAGGGAGGAATTTCTTACATTTCTAAAACATCAATATCCAGCCACAACAGAGAGATGTTCACCTCCTAGTCCCCTGTGAGGTGCTTCCTCCCGGGCTCGCCTCCACAAAGAGAAGGCTGTCACAGTTCTCCTGTGGCGGGCCCAACCGACAAGCACGCACGCCGATACTCACACGCACACACACACACACACACACACACACACACACACACACACTCACACACACACGCGCGCGCGCACGCGTACCCGCAGATATTCTCACATACACATAGTGCACACATGGCCGCCCTCACCAAGGTTAAGTTTAGAAGAGCACTACGACATGAACCTTTTTCATCGACCACTAGTCTCAGAAGGGTGTCATTTTGTTTTGAGAAGTTGGTTTTTCAAAGGATTTTTTTTCCAAAAAGCCTCTGACTTTGGTGTCAGAAGTAGCACATACAGTATATCTGAGTAGACATAACCTACTGGTCACATCACACATCAAGGAATGCATCCTGTGAGCCAAATACGGATGCTTGCATACCTAAATCTTGGGGTTCAGCAAATGGCAATGAAAAGTTTTTCTGCCGCCAAAATAGTGCAAGCGAAATCAGAAAATGTTGTTGTTTGTGACCCTGGGCCTTTTTAGGTAGAGTTAATTGAAAGGTAGACAAACTGGGATCTTTGATTGTAATTGTGCTGGGTGTAGGAATAAGACTACCACAAAGATGCAGTTACAACTTTTAAACTGTATTTAAACAAACATTTAAGTAAACTATGTGTGGATATGTTGTGAAGAAGCATAGAGAGAGAAAAAACACAGCTTATCCCTTTAGCTACTGCATAGAATGTAAATCCTTTACCTCAACAAGTTTATAAAGATAGGTGTGTGTCTGTTTTTATAAGAACATTGAAACAGTATGTAGTGCAACTGTATTAAGGAAACCAAAATAAGAGACTGTTTCCTGAACAATAAAGTAAAACTATATTAAACACATCCCAAAGCATTTACTCTACCACATAGAAATACTACATCACGGCACAGCATAATCTGAAATATTTGAACATCATAAACAAGCAAGATACTATACCAGTACAATACTGTGTTGTATAAATCTATTTAATAAAAAGCGCTTTAATAAGTTATTATAGTTGACAAATACAGAACCCTACATTGTAATTTCTGCAATGTCAAGGACCACGCTAGATACATAATCTGCTATATAATCAAATAATCTATTGTCGCAGCCTATCATTTCTTATGGCTTATAAAAATTATATTTGACATTTATTTAAAACAAAAAATCAACTCAACTGTGAATTTTAGTAGGAGTCAAGGGGAAACCCATGTGACTGATACAGTCTCAATCTGAAGCCCAAGATAGTCCAAGAGAACAGAAACTTTTGCTGCGCAATCTGGGGGCACACCAGCTGCTCCTGTAGCCATAAAAAACAGGTCAAAGAGCAGAGTTCAAAGGTCACAACCTGCACCTAGGGTTGAAGACCTAACGTAGTGGATGCCACCCCCAAACCGTCCCTGAAGAGTCTATATATAGCCCTCATTGTGGCTACAAGGTGCCAGTGGCTTTTGTGTCAATGCCTTTTTGACAGAATGGTGCTACTGTACCTGTACTCCACTGGATCTGATAAATAACATGTTCTCCATCTTGTTTGCTTATAAGAAGTTTAAAAAGCAAAACACTTTTTACATGGGCAATATGGTGGCTCAGTGATTAGCATTGATGCCTCACATCAAGATGGTCCTGGGTTCAAACCCCGGCCGATCCAGGTCCTTTCTGTGCGGAGTTTGCATGTACTCCCTGTGTTTGTATGGGTTTCCGTCAGGTGCTCCGGTTTCCTCCCACCACCAAAAAACATGTTAGGGCTAATGCTCCTGTCAGTGCACTGACAGGCACTGGCATAGAACTGGAGTTGGTCGATTTCTCCCTACGGGGCCGGGTCGCCACTGCAATTGAGAACTCGTTCTCAGTTGGACTTACATGGTAAAATAATGGTTAAAAAAGGCCCACACACCAGCATGCATCACAACATAAAGTATAAGTACTGTAGTGGCAGACATGACAATGAGTAAATTCACATAACAAAAAAATTTAAATAAACTATGCTGTAAATTTTCACATTCACAACATATACTATATCGCCATGACAAAAGCAGATGACTGGAACATGCTTCGACGAATAAACACGCTTATGTCTTTAAATACGTGTGTAAATGCCTACTCTTTCCGATGCGTTTTTTCTTATAAGCAATAGTTTAAATATGAAAGGGTTGGAATAGGTCAATTCTACTCAGATACAGTCATCCACACTTTGGAGTTGTGACGAGAAAGCTACTTGAATAGGACTGACGTGGCCTGTCGGATTTAGGCTTCCAAACAGAGTCTTCAAACACAACTAACATGCAGCTTTACGAGATAGTTGTGGTTGTAAATTAGCCTTTCGGCACAAACTACAACTTCTATTTTTCAACAAAATTGAAGACGTAAGATCAGAGTCAAGAAATAAAACAGTTCTTCTTTCAAGTTAAAGTCATAGTTATAATTGGTATGATGTGTTTATAATCTAAGGACAATTCTTAAATTTACTTGGATGTCTCCCAGTTGTCTCAAGCAGCGCAGCAGTGAAATTACAGAGGGTAGCTCCTTCTAGGAACACTGCAAGCTGCACAGTTGGAATGTTATGTATAATTGGATGAGTGTACAAGACTATAGGCTCACAAGGTTATCTAGGAAAGGGAACCGTTTGGCTGGTCCACATACATACAAAAAACCGGCTGGCAAACAGGCAGCAGGGGTGCACATACAAACAAATAGGCAGGCAGACATGCAGGCAGTCAAGCTGGCAGGCAGGCAGGCAGGCGGGCAGGCAGGCAGGCAGGCAGGCAGGCAGGCAGGCAGGCAGGCAGGCAGAAAGATAGACAGACAGACAGACAGATTGATAAGCAGGAAAACAGAGAAGACAGACAGGTAGATAGAAAGACAGGTTACAGGCAGACAGAAAATCAGGCAGACAGATGAGTACAGTGTACTATGCCAGTCACCTACTAACTTTATTATTGAGGAGCTATGGTTGAATGTCGATGAAATCAGAGAATGACTGAGCATAGAAACATACAGAATCAAAGGACTCAGCGAAGTTGGCCTACAGTTAAACAGGATTCTTTCCAACAGGAGGACTTCCACAATATGTAGCCAACTGTACTGGGAAACTTATAGAATTCATACTTAGGCCAACATAACATGTCTGCATTTCTGTTCAAGTTTCTTATTTTGCAAGACCTTTGTATCACTGTACAGTTATTCAGGGATTCTAACTCTTAAAAACTGAAAGAGTAAAGCATTGAAAATAATCTGTATATTTTAAAACTCATCACACAACCAAAAATGTTGCGCCATGCCAATCAGACAATGACAGACAGGCTGACGGGCAAACATGCTAACCTGGCCCCACCCAGCAGACCACCTACCCAATTATAAACCTGCTTCACTTTCTGGTTGGTCCTACCAATCAACGTGCATTTTATACTTTTCCACGGAAACAACTTTTCCAAATTAGGTTAAATCTGTGAAAATGCGACTTGAGTTGGCAATTATATGTGTAGTGGGTCATACAAGATTGCGTACATCAGTAAAATTACAAATTGTATTAAAGCGTTTTTGTGATATTTTGATCAATATCTCTTACCTGAGCAATAGTCAACACTAAAAAGTCAGAATGATATGCTGGTCAATTTATCGAAGGTTTTTTTGTTTTACATTTTAAATGAAATGACTAAGGATTTCTTAGAATAGAGGGGGACATTTGTACTTGCTGTAAGACCATTTTCAAAACAGGTGCATGCTGGACCATTTCTGCGACAGTTTGCGCCATGATTCTGATAAAATTCTGAGAACCTTATTGTAGTTTTTTTTGTAAATCAAGGAGAGGATAAAACGGTTTTACACATTCTGTAATATCACAATGTCGGTTACGGTAGCTTGAAGATTTATATTATTCTCAAAATTGGTAAAACGTGAAAAACGGTAAGGTGCATAATGCATAATATATTGATTGGCTTGTTAGCAAACATTCTCTGCTGCGTTCTCAAATTTGTGAGGCAAACCAACAAGTGGTAAACAATGGTAAAAAGATGGCCTAGTAATCTTGTAGGAGACCCTTTGCTAAAAACTGCGCTTTCACTAAACAGCGCACGGATTTGTTTGCAGCGCGCAACGAGAGGGGGAGGGTCTCGGACCTTGAGCGGAAGAAAAAAGTTTAACTTTTTGGGTACCCCTTTTCAGTAGCACACGCGAGAAGGAGGGGTCTAACCCACGGAGAATAGACCTTGGGAGACAGAATGGGAGGGAAACGGGGCTCAGATTTCAGCTTGACAGGGGGTAAGGGGGTTGGACTGATATTTAGGAATATACGAAGATTCATTGAAGGCAAAGGGGACACAAAACTACTGTACCTAGTCTTCACGAAGCGGTCGGTCCCACATTTCTGCAGGGGTCTGGCACTGGATCCCCCATCATTTTTTTTGGGAAGGTTGAATGAATGGGTTTGGGTCTGTAACTGGAAACACACACTAAATTCTGAGAGAAGGCTCCGTACTCTTCGTCCCTTATTTTTCTCCCCTAAAAGCAGTGCATGTCTAATATTTAGACATGTTCAGCTTTGTGGATTCGAGGACTGTACTGCTACTTGTAGCAACCCAAGCCGTTCTATTAGCCGTTGTGTCATGTCAGGACCCGGACCGTAAGTTTCAGTTTTAATTTTTCTCAAAGAAATGGTGTATTCTGGCCTACAGCCCTATGCAAAAAATAATCGCTTTAGATGTCTTAATGATTAGGTTGCAGACAACAAATATGAAGCATATGCCGTAATTCATAGTTGTATTCGTTTTTATTCAGTAATCATCAATTGGTTTCATGCTTGATTGAATTTGGTTACTTCAGCACACCTTTACGCACAGCGGAAGCGCTCTGCGGAGTTCCTCTGTTGGAAAATGTGTCCAGGTGATATTGTTTGGCACTAACAACTTCTCATTGGCTAAGTTGATGATGTGATGGTGTTAACTTTAGTGGAATGTATAATTTGCGTTAAAATGATTAGGCCCTACATACTTTTTGAACAGTTGCCTCTTCCCTGCTTGAGAAACAGTAATGCTCCAAATATAGAAAGTATACTGATGGGAAGTTAGTTGAAAGAGTTGTTGATTGGGTATCAATACAAATATGAATACTATGGGAAAACCAATAGCTGAGAGATATCAATTTATACAAAGATTCAGCTAGATTCTTAGATCGCTCGTTCTTCCCTTCCCCCTCTTGCAAGTTGCGCTGGACACCTGCGGGTACTAAGGAGACATTCCGAGAGCGCTTTGACAGGCTCTCTTTTTAGCTTCAGATCCTCTTGGACCAAATGACGAAAGGTGGCCTGGCTCAGAGGCTTTTGGTGAAAAGCGTTAACATTCCGGTGCAGTAAGAGGGCATCCAGGCAATTCCAGGCCATTTGACGCGGAATAATTAACTGATTTTGAACTTATGATTTACAATTATCAATATGTTCATACATCGTCGATAAGTAGAGACTATTGACCTGTTAGTCACGGGAATGGTTACTTTATTTACTTTACTGATC